>JAWMRA010000078.1:17272080-17284017 GCA_035584735.1 Pseudotriccus pelzelni
CATGGAGGGCTATAGAATACATAGATTGGGTTACACCCATGAATTGGTCCCAGTTGTTCTAACTAGGACAAGTGTCACACAGAACTGTATTAAATTAATTTAATAATACGTTGACTTTTGCCAAGGATTTACATTAAAAATTACAGTGTTTGCTTATGCACCGTTGTAGCCTTTCAGCAGAGTATTCTTTCTTTGTGAGCAAAAGTTGAATGTATCATTTAATAATTTTGTATAGGTAAATGTGCTGTTATATGAAATCTTATACACAATATTAGCATAAACTATCTTTTATAAAATACTTACATGGTATAACCTTTTCTTTTCTACTAATACTAGTTTTATAGAAATGGATACATTAAAGGAGAGATGGTTTATAAAGCTGTACTGTTAACAGAGCTGCTTAAAATTTACAATATGTGAACAAGCAACTAGTAAAATTTCCACTTGGCAGAAAAGCAACTTTTCTTTTTTTCCCTCTAGCACACATGTAAATATAACTCTGTTTAATGTGCTTTTTTTGCTCTTTGGAGTTGATGGTGTTGGCACAGTTTTACAGGACAAATGCTTAACACACTGTGGTTACAGTTAAAGGGGTAGCAATATTAACACATTGGAGATGAATTGTTTCCATCTCCCTTCTGGTCTCCTCTCCCATTTCTTCACAGTGTCCAAATTACTCTAGTTGTTACAGTATCTGAGAGCTGCTTCTATCTTTAGTTGCACAAATAGTCCCTCTGAAGGGAGCAGTATATAGTTGGCTAAGCTTTCCAGGATGACACTTGTAGCTCTGGAGGAGGTCAGTCAGTTGTGACTCAAGCTCAGTAGACTGATGACTTGGCAGATGTCTTTCGGCTTTTAGGGGTATTAAATTTCCCACCCTCGTGATAGCCATCTAAATAGGAGTTTTTGTGAGATCAAGAAAACTATGATGTCTTTCTAGCACTTATTTCTCCTCGGTCTTATGGGTGGCTTTTTACTGTCCCTTTGGTCCTATTTGCCATATCTTGAATGGTAGCTTTGAAATTCAGAAGCACTAATGAATTGTGCAATGAAGCTTAGTTTTATAGCTTTGCAAAAGAAATTAAGAAACCATAAAGATTAAAAGCTAGAAAACTTACACAGAAGAGTTAAGAAATAGAAAACATGGAAGCTGGGAACTAGAAGAAAATCCAGTCAATATTCAGTTTTCCAGGTTTTGGCTTATACCCTCAGTTTTAGTAGAGTGCAACAGGTAGACTCCAGCTTCATTACAGCTCTGATCTAACGCTATATGGCCTAAGGGGTTTTGAATGAATGACTGAGAATTTCAGTTTTTAGTAGCAAATATTCTTTTGGTCAATACCTTCTTGGAAGCAGAAGGCTTAATACAAGCAGTAAGCAGTAGGTAATCACTTGTTCTTATTTCTGATGTTATTGTAATAGATTTTTCATGTTAAACATTTTAGAATTAAACTTCTGACTTCAGTGGTGTTTCTTGCATTTGAAAAGCTGGCAGAGAAGAAAACCTTATTAGGATAGGTTAAACTTTTACTTCTCTTCTGCTTGTGGCTAGTCCTAGCATCAGAAAGCTGTACATTTAGACATCCATTTAGATGTCATATTTAAATCCCCATGCTTAGTGTTTCCAATTGCCTAGGAGCTTTTCAAGTGGTCTGGTTTGGTCTTTGTGCATTTATAGGATGTGGTTACTGGCAAGATTTCCTCAGCTTGACTTGCTACACATGCACGGAAAGAGGTTTTTGCTTTAAGTATGGCAGGCTGACCTATAATGCTGCTCTGATGTAATGATAACTTTCTATTAAAAGTACCTTACTGTGTATGAAGGATAGAAATAGGCTGGATGTACTGTAGGAACATTAGGGAAATAATGTTGCTCAAGCCACATTACTTGTAAAGATGCAGTTTAATGTAATGTGGCATTCCTTTTGGTAAGGAAATTATTAAATATAATACCTATATATTCTTTATAGATTGTCTACATTTCACTGAATACAAGTACATTTCATTACCTGAGGAAGATTTAGAGAGATGATTTATGTATAATACCTGTGGTCAGATATCAGGTGATGGAATTGCAGTATTGGAAAAAAAGGAAACTACAAAAGTTCCACCTGTAAACCCATCAAGATCTGCTAGTCTTGATATGTAAGATGAGAATCATTGGAATTAGTCATGTACAGAAATAATATGTTGTGGTAAGCAGAGAAAGTTACATGGGTAATTTTTTTTTTCCGTAAGAGTTGTTTTTTGAAAATAGTCCAGAATTGGAGGGGAGGGCTGGGTGCAGGAAGAATGTATGTTTCATATTGTATATAAGAGCAGAATTTAGAAACCGTGTGCATAATTCAGTGTCCTGCTGCTTGAGATACTGATATATTGAAGGTAGAATGATTAATAGAAATATATAAGGATTTTGTAAGAAAATTTGCCATCGCTATATGCGTTAATTATACCCCATTGAAACATAGAACTTGAACAAACCTGCACCACTGAGGTTTGATAAATATCTGTATGTATGTCTATATGTAACATGTCAGGACTACATTGGAGCAGGCAGACCAATCATTTGGACCTACGCAAAGCATATTGCTTTTATGGTCTATCTCTGTGTGCTCTTGCTGACATCTTTCAAAGAGGACAACAAGAGGTTAGAAGGGTAAAAAAAACATAGACCAATGGAACTATGGGTCATACTGTGTGTTTTTTCACTCTGCTAGATCTGCTGCTGTAAATTGGTAAGTGAAGTTAGAAACTCAGCTTCAATCTGTGCTTTTTCCTGTACTTTTGTCTCCTGGATATTTTGAACGAAATTATAATAATCACAGTATCTGGAACAAAATAATTTGGAAATATCGAGTCACCAACCTTTTGTTGTGCCACTGGTGATTACTTAAAAATATTTAAAAGCAAAGTTTTCTTAAACTGTGAGGTTTTCTGTGTCTAGGTGATGTATAAACCTGGCTGAGCTCTAGGTGAACTCACTGTGTTCATTTTCAACAGATTTTGCTGTTGCAGTCAGATTTTTATTGTTTTGTTTTGCAACTGTTGCCTCCACCTTTCATGTTTCCCTGAACTTTCTGTGCATCTTTTGTGTATCCTTCTGCAGCAGCGGCTCTCACTTTTTGGTCTGTTGTCAGTGCCAGTTAGTGTGCTTCCAATGGATTCCTGCACAGCTCCAGGCTACCCTGTAGTTTTTGGTCTGCTACTGATTAATTTTCTTTCCCCAAGCATTGGAATTCCATAGCTGAGGAATAGGTAAATTATTGAAAGGGTGAGTGCCTGGCTGCACCGAAAATTCTAGCAGTTCTACTTTTGACATCCATGGTGGTTGAATTTTACTCCTTTTGATCTTTCTGCTAAATCTGGATGGTACTTTGCTGAGATCTATATTGTAACAACTCTTCTTATTTTATGAAAAGTTTCTTAAATATGAAAGGTGTCCCCCTTCTTCTGTGTTTTTTCAAATCTTTAAAATGAAAATGTTTTGACTTCAATTTCTCAAGAAGCAAGACTCGCCTATCTGCTTAACAATGTATCTTTTTTACATATAATAAATATGAAATTGCAAAAAGAAAATGTAGGAAGTGGGGTGAACACTAGCATCACCTAAGAGCTGTGGGATTTTTTTGTTCTGAAACAGTTGTTGGGAGGAAGCAGGAAGACAGTAATCCTTGGTGGTCAAAGCAGGTGCACAGCTGTCCTGTGTGACACTGCCAGTGTTGGTGGCACTTGTCCTGTCTTTGCCAACCCTGCGTGGAGCAGTTTTAAGGGGAGTTAGTCGAAATCAGAATATCAGTATGGGAGCACTGCAAATCTGAAGATGTATTTGGAGTAGATTTCTGGGTCATCTTGGTATTGTAAGTACAAAGTAATTCAATGTTACCTCTATACTTTTTCCCTAAACCTTAAGCAATACTGACCACTTGAGTAATGCTAATGCTTTTGGATATAGGCTGTGAAAAAGTTGGAAATTTACAGGATTTTAGTACTTTTAGAAAATAATCTGTCTTTTTAAATTCTAACATAAGGTACTGCAGACCTCTTTTCCATGACTGTCCCTTCTGCCAGTGATTATAAAATTACTATGTAGTCCACTTCTCTGTGATTTCAGGTGTTCCTCAATGTATAAGTTACATTTGCAGAGCTAACTACTCCAGTAGTTTGATATAGTAGAATTCAGGAATGGAATTTCAAATTGTGAGAGTCATGAAATTTGATATTAGAGTTGGCTACCCAGTTTTTACACCATTTTATTCAAATTGTAAACATTTGCTGCCTTGCTGCTTTTCAGTAAATGGCTCAGTTTTTTCAGCCTTTGGCAGAGAATAGTAAAGTGCTAACCTGTGTCTTGAAACCAGGTACACAATATTTAATGTGATCCCACACCTTAGTTTTTGAAGGCAGCCCCAGATATGGGTCTCTGTAGTTGTGTATCAAGTGCAAGTCTAGTAGCACAATGATATGCAACATGTGTCTGGTTTTATGTGATATGTGGCCTTTTACTCGCTCCAGGAGCAAGGATGTTATGGCTTACCCCAATAAGCAAGTGGAATATCCTTACTTGCAACATTTTTTTTTTTCTCAGATATTACTGCTTGCCAAATCTCCTCCAAATCAATATAATCTGATCTCTCGGGGGGATTTTTCTCATAAATAGGAACTTGTATTTAACTAGCACACGGGAGGAACTTTCTCTTTTACTTCAAATAAGAAGTACAGATACACAAATTAAATATCTGAAAAAGTCAGTCCCTTGGAAAATAGAAGATGGAAAAACATCTTCTGAAGCAAACTAATTGCAGCCAGAGTACCTTTCTTCATACAATGGGGTAGATTCCAGTAGCCAAAGGGAATGTTATCTTCAGAGTAATTTCTGGAGAATTGTGATATATTTCTTGTCCGCTTCATTGCCCAAGTGCTGCCATACTAAAGCTGTATTATCCACCAGTTACATTATTCTTCCTACAAAAGCCTTTATAATTGCATGCAAATAAGTTATCTTGCACAGAAAGCTCAAAACAAAAGAGAAAACCCAGAGAAATCCCTCCCAGAGCTTCAGAGCAGTAAGTGTAAGCGAGCACAAATTTCAAATCAAATAGTCAGCTGTGGGCAAGATTTCCCTCCTGCTGCTTCTTTCTCTGCCGTTGTGCATCTTACATGTCTTTCTGTGAATGGTACACTTTTAAGGTAAGGAGATGAAAGGAGCCCTGTGCCTCTTCCATCTGCTGGCTTAAACACTCCCTAGATGAGCACAACTTAGTATCTTGTCACCTTTATCCTGGATAAATTATTTTGTCTTGTCTCTTTTATATGAGATTTAATTGGAGATCTCCTGTGTTTCTTCTCTGTGTTTTTGTGCAGTTTGTTGATGTGGGCTCAGATAACCTCCAGCAGATTATAGGCCCTTGCAGGTCTGAGATTGAGCTTCCCTACCTGTCCTTCAGTTGTTGTGAGCTTGGGAGGCATCCAAACTGCTACATCATTATTTACTACTTAATTTCAATTTGCATTTTTTTTGCATACGCTGTACTGAAGTGCTAGTTTTAAAAGCATAACTAGCTTTTAGAGTTTTTTGTAATTCTTGTAAGAATTTGCTATGTTGTTTTTCAGGTTTATTTTGTTCCACTCTGTATTGCTGCAACTGAAAAGGAGTGTTTTTCTTTTAACCTCTGTGTTTTAGAGTTTGCTTTTATTAGACAAACAGTTATTTCAGGCAATATTTAGGAGAGGACAGATATAGCCTAATGTGACAGCCAGTGATGGTGATTGTTACTATGAAAATATGTGCTGGAGCTGGCCCTCTGCTTGGGATAATAATTTTGATTTGTATATTTTGTGTCTGTTCTCTGGTTAAGAGATATCACAAATTTAATGTTGAAGGCAAATACTGAATAGCTATTCTAGGGGAGTGATAACCCAATAGAAATTCAGTAAATCTGACAAAGGGTATAATTCTATAACTGTGGACAGTAACAGTTAATGTTGCGGTCAGAAAATATACACACAAATCTCTTAGTCATCTTGTAAATGCTGGTTAAGTCTGCATGAGGTATGAGCAAGTTAATTTCAGTAGTTGCTTGAATTTATCTCAGTCTTTGAATATAATCTTTTTCAAAAGAGAAAGCTGAATTTTCATCCCATTCTTTCAGGACATGGGGTGGTTTTTTTGTTTGTTTGGTTTTGGTTTTTTTTCCCCTTTTCAAGAAGGTTTGAGAGCGTGGAAAAGCTGATGAAAATTACAGCTAAACAAGTATTTGGGAAAATTCCTATCTTTAGTCATTGGAAAAGCCAGGGAACTTTCAGGTACTTTCCTGAATTCTTGGAGATTTTACTATTTCCAAGTATTGAAAGTGAAGGAGTTTGCTCATAAGGAGCTGGAGACTGAGTTGTGGTTTGATTTATTAATCAAGCTGTGCGGCTAAAGCAGGCAATACAGTAACCCACAGCAGAGACACCATACTGTGTATCCTGATTTATTCTGGAACTTCTTGTATAGATCTTTATACAGGATTAATCCTAATAGCATTAGTGTGGTAAGACATATTGCTAAGTAGACTTAGGCAAGTAACAAAGACTTAAAACAAACAAAAAAAATCCTTTGGACATTGCTATTAAATAGCTGACATGAGCTCAACCTCTTTAACCGGTTCCTGGCTGTTTCTCAGACATCATCTTGGACAAAAGGGAAACTGAGCAACGGATTACCAGGGACCACTGTCAGCCTTTTGAATTAAAGGCTGTTGCCATCCAGTTACTCATCCTTATTCAGAACATGTTGTCAAAATGTGGTATAGCCCCAAACAGATAGTTAAAAAAGCAGATTTGTGAATTTTAACGCTTTTGTTTCAGGCTTCTATTTCAGTCAAAAGTATCCAATGGTACAATGATCTTAGATAGTTTTTACATAATTTAGTATCTTAAATACTGATAATTATCCTGAAGACATGCTATCAGTAAGCTTAAAACAAATGTGGAAAGCTGAAGATAGGATTTAAATTTAACACTAGTCTTTTTAATGCATTTGAGGCAAGAATTTCCATAAATTATAAGGGATGTATCTAAACCCATGTCTTTCTGGTTTGATATACCCTGTGAGTGGTTTCATAAATCAGCTGCAGTTAAAATGACAACCCATAGTAGAATGTACTGCTAATTTAATTGTGTTTAATGATTCTTATTTTAATCACTGTAATACATTTTGGTAAATGGTTTATATGATCAATTTAAAGACAGATTTAAATTTCAGCAGTTTTGTTGACTTGTCATGTGTACTGTTTACTTTCATGGTCAAATATAAATACTTTTCACTGATAAAACCAGTTTACCTAGTATTTTCAAGCGTACTAAAGCAGTGGTTGTTCAAGACTACACATACCTTTTTTACTTGAAATATGGAGCTAGTGCTTCTAAAATGAATAATGAACTCAGATACATTGGTTCTGAAGTGGTTTGCTTGGACTGTTAAATACCTGTGGGCTTCTGAATACTAATTGTGCAAGAAAGCATTTCTTTTGCAAATGATCAGAAGTGAGAGCTGGAGTATGATAGGGACAAGGTATATGTCCCTATGCTTCAGAATAGAGAGGTTTAATTTAGCAGCCTGGGTTTGTAGTTCTCTGCTGCTGTTGCTAACAGGTCCCTGGGGGCTGTGGCTGAGACGCTTGCCTCAGCACTGTCCACTCATTTCACAAGGGGATCAGGCCAAAAAACCTGTCTGAGCTGGCTCACACTCTGTTCTCCGTGTTAAAAAGGATGAACACGGGTGATTACCGTGGTTTTGGTACCAGGGTCATGCTATGTAACCATGGTGTACAGCAGTACTTTGAATGTTTACGGGAATGCTTTCAGCATTCGACATGTGCATAATGTAATTTTTAGCTGCATGTGTGACAGATGATATTTTTTTAGGGACATGGATTCTCTCATCTACAGGAGTTACCCGTGGATATCTTGTGGCTACTATGTGGAAGTCTGCAATGCTTTAAGGTGTGAATTATGCACCATTGGTACAATCTTCCTTGGGTAGCAGCAATGCCTGGCTGTGAGGTGGCTTGTTGCCCTCTCCATCTGTCCATTGCTGCTTTCCAAAAAGGGCTTATGACCATCCTTGTGGCCAGTCTGGCATTTGTTTTTCGCCTTTATGCAGAAGAAGGAAGGGTGAGATAGATAGAAGGTAGTGAAATAAAGAAATAAAGAAAAAATAAGAGAAGCCCTTCTGGAAGTATTTCCTTGTCCCAAGGTAGACTTGGCCATAGCTCCAGATGTCTGGAGGGTGTCATGCCTAGGAATTTTGTTTTCTAGTTTTCAGTGACATGAGCTCTCTGAGACAAGTGGCTGACATAACAGGTGGGGAGGTATCTCACCATAACTCAAGAGTGGCATTATTTGTCCATCTGTTAGTATCCAGCCTGGGATGATTCTTACACTTCTGTGAGGAAAGGCTTTCTTCCATCAAAGTGTTTATTTTTTCCTCTTTCTATGCAGTTATTTTTCCTTAGGAGCCTGAAATCCCTAGGTTGTCCTGTATTTCTCCATTATTTTCCCTGTGTGATGACACCATAAATGAGGGGATGTTCCACAGCCTCTTGGTGCATGAAACTGCTCTGTCGTGCTCTGATGTGGAAGTCTGGCAATGCAAGTTGCCATCTGATGGGGAGTAGCAGACCTGGAGCAAAGTCAACTGCATGAAATCCAGGCAGCATTTTTCATCAAGTATTGCTTTTGCATTTCTGAGGAGGAAACACTCATCTTTTGGATAAAAACTAAAATCCTCCTTAATTTTTCATGAATACTTTGTTTTTTTCTGATAAACAATTTTTTACCAAAACCATGCACTTCATGGAAATAGAACTGTTAAACAGAAAAGAAAACTTTGTAACAAAATACAATTTTGAATGAAAACCTGTATCGTGTTTGCACAGAACAGAAATTTTATGATGAAGCTATAGCAACTGAACTAGTTCTGAAAGAACACATTAAAGATAGCTGGAGTTTGAACATGGAAATATTTAATGCTTCATATCCTCAGTCTTCAGACACTTACTGTTTACTCCTTCTGTAGAAATTATGCTGCAAATGTTACTGTATCTGAAATGCTATGACTGTTGTCTTATACTCTGAAATGTTGAAGGCACAAATGTGGTAGCTGGCAGACATGGGAAGCTGTGAACGGTAACTGAAGACGTGGTTGTAAGGTGAACATTTTGTTTTCACAGAGAGGATGATGGAAAGTAATTAGTAAGAATCAGTTTCCTCATGGTGTTTCTGGCTCATACAAATTAATCCATTTTGTGATGTGCTGTTTTGTTATTTCCTTCTTTTTGTGGTCTTTTCTATAATTGAACTTTTTGTTTGACTGTGAAGTTGTAGGATAAATCCATGAAAATTAATAAATAGTGGTTGCATAAATGAGTGAGTGTTGATCGCTACAGTTCACAGAATCACAGAATGAGTCAGATTGGAAGATATCACTCAGGGTCACCTAGTCCAACCTCCCTGCTCAAGCAGGGTCCCCTAGAGCCCATTACCATAAAATGCCAAAGCAAATAATTGGAATAAATTGTAAAGGTGTAAAATTTCAAATGGAAATAGAGATGCCTGAAAGATTGTAGTTCTGAGACACCACGTCTTTGGTACTGGATATTACTGTACTGACCTATTTACCATTAAAGCAATTGACTTTTCTCTGCCTGGGAAGTACCTGCCTTGATCCTTGGTTTTAAGACACTGTGGTAGTCCAGCTGTACTCTCTTATGTCACTTTGGTTTCTGTAAAACAATTCAATTTTAATGGCTTTTAGTTTAGTCTTTGTTCAGCACTATACCAAGACAATGCAGTTAAACATAGTTTTGTTCACTCTATTGAAAACAAATTTTGGCTGATTGCTCTTTGAAGTCATTGGGCAGGATGAATGGGTGGGACTCAGACTCACTACAGGAACTTGTTCATGTTGTTTCTGCAAAGCAAGTCTGACACAATATTTTTAGAGTAAATACTTCATAGCAAACTAAGAAAGAATTCTACAGTGCTGGGGTGCATTTGACTTTCTAGCATGTGGAAATATTTACCATTTGGCTTTGTGCTTCTTCTTCTAGACATTACCCAAAGCAGTCCTTCACTACAGTGGCTGATACACCAGAAAATCTTCGCCTGAAGCAACAAAGTGAATTGCAAAGTCAGGTAAATCAAATATTTCTTTTGTTCTTGTTAATGTTAGACTGTCATCCCACTTCTCTGTAGTTTTTCAAAGTAGTATTATTATTTCTTTGTACATACATAGCAGCATTCCAATATAATTTTAGAAAGTATTTGTACGTTGGTATAACACTGCAAAATTCAAGATTTTATTTCTGGTCTCACTTACACTAGTTACCATACTGCAATGTCCATTGATATCACTGAAACCCTTCATTTTCAGCAATATACAAAGTATCTAGATAGTTTTTAATGTTTGAAATATTATAGCTCAACCCAAAAGGGGTTAATTTGCCTTAGACAAACCATTGTTGTAAGCCTGCATTAAACTTAATCGTAAAATAGCTGTGTGATTAACAAGTAATGAATTTGTTGTTAGCAAATATTTAGAAGCCTTTAATATTTGTCAACACTGAACTGACTGAATGATTGTTTTATGTATCTCTTACATCTGTGACTATTCCGTGATTCTGTGTGATTCAGTGATATGTGAGGCAGTCTGTAATCCAATTGTGATAAATACATTATCAATCAAAACTTATATAAGTTAATAAGAAATATATTTAAATTAAAATGTAAAAAGAAAAGGGGAAAAAAAGAGAAGAAAATAGCAACAAAGACTTAGGTGACCCAAATACGATGTTTGCTAACTAGCATAATGTGAAGTTCTGACTGATATAAATTCATTAATATCTGAAAATACCTCCTCTACTCTCCAATATCACTTTTATATTGCTTGATTTTATGCAGTGCTGGAAGTTGGCCTGTCTGTGTAAGACAACTGATAACACTTGATTGCATTTTATTTTATGAAAGTTATGGTGCTTTTTATCTACTGTGTTTTAGTTGCAATCTCTTATACATTGATAGCTATCATTGTCAATGCCATAAAAACCTGTAGCAGAAAACAGAGAGTAGGCAACAAGAGCTTTCCTGTTTGGGAACCTCTCTGTAGGTTAATGGGTAAAATCAAAGCAGTGCTAAAGAGAAATGGTAACACAGATATTTAGCATTTTAACATTTAAAAAAATTCTTTACCTTTTGCCACTGCAGTTATTGAGTATAAAGGTTAGAGAAAATCTTTCATGGTGAAAGTCTGCCACCTAGAAAGAAGACAGTACATGTCTTGACTTAAGTGGATTTCAGAGAGGAGTTTGCTTCATTTTCTTGTAGTTCAGTGATCCTGTGTACCAGAGTTACCATTCTGTCATGAGGTTAAGAAGAGCTTCTAAACTGTACTTTTTTACAGGCCTATTTAAAAGAATATATATTTTGAGCCCACTATTTTTTTAGTGGTTTCACAGAAAATGTGAATTCAGGAGAATAATAAAATTTTACTCTTCTTTCCAGAGGATATAGGAGAAATGGCTTTCTCTAACCTATCTAAAAATGCTTCCATGGTAGTTTGGAAGCATAAGGAAACTTGTTCTGGTATTGCTCTCTATTTGGAAACTGAGAATTCTAGGACTGGATAAGCAGTATCAACAAGAAACTTGGAGTTAACTTATGAATAAACTTGCTGCAACTGTTCACAATGCCCTGGCATAAAATGTTAGATGAGGATCTACTCAGAACTTGGAAATGGACAGAAACCCTTAATTTGTACAATGTGCCTTTTCCAATATTATTAGTCAGCAAAAGGGAGCCCCTGGTGGCCTAGTGGTTAGAGTGCGGCACCTTCACCGCCGAGGCCAAGGGTTCGATCCCAGCCAGGGATACTCCCCGGGCAGGTGGAGCTCGTTA
>JAWMRA010000078.1:17284117-17474908 GCA_035584735.1 Pseudotriccus pelzelni
AATCCAATGCGCAGGCTGGAAGGTGTAAAGACCTTCCCCGGATCTTCGTTCGCGAAGACTGGCCATTATTATTATTAGTCAGCAAAAGATCTGCAGGTCCTTAGAATATAATTCTGAGTCATAAGGGTAAAAAATTGCCTACTTGGAAGAAAGACCATAATGTTTTTGGTCATCATTTGCTTCCTTGTTGTTGATTCACATTTAGACTGTGTTAAGTAGCCCAGCCTGTAAATTGTTTCAATGCTGAGATAAAGATTCCAGAGACTTTTCCTAATCCAATTTAAATCTTGTCATAAAATAGAACTGTAAATTCTGAATAGTTTCTGTAATATGTTGGAGAATATAAGGACAGAGAAATTGCCATCCTGAATCAGTCCTCTTGGCTATCTAGTCCATTGTCCTAACTTTTCTGGGAAAGCTGGAAGCCTCCCAGCTGAAACAAATACATGGGATATAATTTGGCGTTGTTCAGGTTTCAGGACTGTGCAATAGAAAAGGGGTTCAAGAAAAGCCTTTCACATGAACCCAAAGTTGGCTGGATAGAGTCACATTATTACTACCTTCCAATCTCCATCAGAGCTACTTCAGCCTCCTGCCAATACAGTTGACAATTTGGGATTGAGCAAATTCTGTGTTAGGTAATGCAAAAAATTATGGTAACTTCTGAATAAGGATGAATTCTTTTCTACAGTAATAGCTGCTTCTTGGTTTCTAGGTAAACATCTTTAATGCTTTTAGTTCTGAAGAGGCACAACTCTGTGTTTAACTGTAGGACTCCCAAGTGTTTTTTCAAAATCTGTAGCTTTAGAACTATTGTTTATTTTGCTCAACAAAGCAGTAGGAATTGGCAAAGGAAACACCATTTAATATTGTATGAGCTAAAAGACATGTTTTTGTAAATTTGTTGCTTTTATTTTCATTTAAACAGCATTTTAAGTCACAGTGCTGGGTCCTCTGTCAAGAATCCATTAATGTCAGCGTCAGGTGCCAGGGTGTCATACTGACATAACATGACAAGAGCAAAACAAACAAAACCAAAATATCGTTTTCTGGATGAGTCAATAGAAAGTGCATAGCTTTATAGAACACTTGAAAAATTATGTTGTTAAGAAGTCAAAGGACAATATTTAAAATTTTTCCAGAGAATGGCCGCCTTCTATATTATATTATTTCAGAGCTTTTCCCCATATTAGCTTTTTGCTTGCATGTTTTTTCATTCAGCTCTGTAGCTGGAAGGAGATACAAATGCATTTTGGGAAAGGATGTAAGTTTGTTTTCCATTATGGAGAACTTCCCATACCAGTGTGTGTCTCCTGACAGAAGAAAAATGAGTTTTAAATTCTTCACATCATCTAAATAAAGAGACAGAGATCCAGTGTCTCAAATAAGATTTTTCTTTATGCTTCTCTGATGAAAAATCCCTATCTCTGTGGGGTATTAGTTCATTCTCTTACTCCGTAGCATACCACGGATAGTTTCTACATGCACTTGGCTCTCCTAGATGAACTCAAATACAGAAGTTAGTGATATTCTCATCTCAGCTATGTTTACTTGGGAATTTCCTTCATGTACCTTAGCTATTGATCTCTCTAACTTTTGAACAGTGTAAATTGCTCCATGGCCTTTAGTTCTCGCCTGTGGCAATACTGTGTACATCAAAAGCAGCAACTCCAGTTGAACTTGCAGAAAGAAACAGAGACGTTCTGCAGCAGTTCTTGGCAGGAAGAATATTGAAGTGTCAGATCAAAGGGAGGGTTGATGCTTAAGGTGTGTTCTCATACTCTAGCACTTTCTGAGGAAATGTACTTTCTGTTAAGTCTTGGGAACTTGATACAAAATCATGGGTTTTGCCCTTCTATCTTCTTGTCCTGGTCTCTGGTGATGCATCCTGAGGCTGCTGTCCCTGAAAACTATTAGTGCTTCTTTTCATATGGGAGAAAATAATTTTCTTGTACTTCCCTTACAGAAACTTGGATAACTGAAAGTGTATATGAGATGTTTTTCTGAAGGAAGAAACATCCTTCCATTTCTTCTTTTTAAACAGAGTTAATGAAATGTTGATTTTTAAGAGGTACCATAATTTCTTAGGAGACATAATCCACCTAATCAGGATATTATCCTAATAATTTTATATTTTAAGAGTCCTTACTTTCTCAGGAAATGCTTGTGTTTGTATCTTTATCTGCCAACTTTTGCCAGGATAATCATGGTACTATTGAGCATTTGGAAGAGAGTAAACCTTAGTAAAGGGAAAAAAAAATCCTTATGGTCAGATGTTTGCATCTAGGATGGCCATACTTCCCTTTGTTCAGGTTGAAGAAGAGACTGAGTCTGCTTAGCAGTTCTCTGTGAAAGTGCAAGAGATGATGGGTGTAAACTGAAATACAGAACATTGCGTTTATACCTAGGGAAAAACATTCCCAGTGTGAGGATGACTGTATACTGGCAGAGGTTGCCCAGGCAGATTGTGGAGTGACTGTCCTTGGAGATTTTCAGAAGAGGACTGGGCACAATCCTGAGCAATCTGCTGTGGTCAGCTGTGCTTTGAGTAGGCCGACGCATTAGACGATCTCCAGAGTTCCCTTGCAACTTCATCTGTTTTCAGATTCAGTGCCTGGTCCCTGTTCTGCCCTTCCTCAGGTTCCTCTTGACCATTTCTCTCATCTTCTTTCCTTTTTCTCTTTGCTTCTCTGTTCCAAAAATATGTGTTAGCAAACTTCCAGTCAGATTCTTCTTAGCTGGTTTTTTTTTGATTTGGTAAAAAAGCTTTGTAATTTTTTATGCACTTCTTTTGTGAAGTCTTTGAAATGAACTGCCACAGTGAATGCTATAGGGGAACGGAATACTGGATGGATTACTAAAGCAGACATTTGATGGATTTCATGGGGTACCCCGAGTGAGCTTATTGGAGAAGTCATGGAGAAAACAGTCCCTCTTTCAGCTGAGATGAGAAAGAAATATGAGATAGCAAGCAGAGAGACCTCGTTATAGATTTATGCGTGATTTTGTAAGATTTTGTAAGAAGACGCTGGACCACAATTTAAAGATGGAACTTTTCCAGATAACCATCAGGTGCTGATTATTTATATACCCCTCTCTCCAGTTCTGAGGATCTGAACCCAGTCCACTGTACGTGTCTGAAGAAAGGGGTGAGAGAACAAGAAGAATGTAGGCTTCTCAGGCATCTTCTTGCTATTACTTTTGAGTGACAAGTCCTGGAATAGTTGATTAGGTTTGTGCATTAAAATAAACCCAGAGTGCCGGTAGAAAGCTCTGCCCTGCTTCCCTGCAAGCCCCTTCACAGTAGCATTTTGTAAATTACGTTCACCTACTAAATGTGATTTTTTTTCCCCACTCCTTGTTTGTTCCTTCTTTCCCTCTGAAGACTGTTCAAATTTGTTTTATCTGCATGAGTCAAAGGCATAAAAATCACTCTTGATGTGAATAATACAAAGCTTGGGAGGACTGCATGAGGCAGAATGAATTTCAGTCTTCTGGGGAAACGATTGTCACCTCTTCTGATTTTTATCTTGCTGAGTCTTTGAGGGATTCTGCCTACTCCTATCCCCAGTGGACTGGCTCCTGTTACTGTGGTGCCATATGTCTACACCCGTCCTGGTTGTTTTTTTTTTTTTTTTTTTTTTTTTTTTCCCTCTACATTTACTTAGGCTGTAAGGTTCAGGATGTGACATAGTGCTTCTTCTCCTCTCCCGTCTGCTACTCTTTGCTGTCATAGATGCTGAACCAGCGTGTGGAGATAAACACGTTGTAACCCTGTGGTCAGGAGACACCAGAACATGAAGCAAAGACAGCAAGCAGCGTGTAGTGCTGTAATAGCAGATAAACAGATTGTGCAGCAGAGAGGGAGTTTCCCTGTGGAATACCTTTTTGTGTTACTGACACATTTGTAGCACCCTAAAATTCTTTGATTTCACAGGTGGAAATATAAATTTTCTAGTGGGATATAAAATATGATTATGATTATGGGCTACTTTTTGAAATAGAAGAGCAGTTTACTTTAGCTTTAAGTTTTTATGACTAAGTAATAAATCTGGTTCCTGGTACTGGCTGCATATCCTAATTTTTTTTAATTATTTTTTTTTTCAATCTAGTATCATTGATCTGATTAATTAAACAGAATTTTAAACTAACTTCTAATGGTGATGTACTGGTCAGTGTAGGAAATATTACTTTTATAAAGAGGTTGGGATAGTAGTATTTTTTATTGTTTTAGTTGTTTATAAAAAGAACTATTTTTCTTATGATGTTGATTGTGTTTCCCCGTTTTATTTTTGCGTCACATCACACCTTGATAATCAGTAAGTTAAGCTGTGTAGATAAAAGCAGTACTTTGTTTTCCTTTTTTGCTGAATCTATGTTATTATGCATAGCTGCATTTATATTTAAGGACAAAATTACAGGTTTCAGTGCCTGAGTGAAACAGCTGCTTCAGACTATTCTTTTTGTACTGTCTCTTCATTTATATGAAAAAAAATCTCCAAAGATGATGATAGAAGGAGCACATTTCAAAGCAACATTCAGAAGAAACTTCACACTTGGAGATGAGCATGTATGGAAAACAAGCTATCTAACTTCAGCTTTTCATTGTTGATTTGATGACACAAGAGTAAAAGTGCCAGCAATTTTTTTCTTGAGATTAGTGCTTGTCCTGTTGTTAATACACATAGAAATGTGAAAACCTGATGTAATTTGATAGGTGAAAACTAGAACAGAACTACATTTAAGGGTGCGCAATAATAATTGCAGAGTTTTGGAAGCGAGTAACTCAAACAGTTCCTGCTGGCTAAAAAAATAGAAAGACTATGAAATGCACAGTCACAGGAGAAAAATCGCCTCTTCCAGTGCAAGACTGAGAAGTAAGGTGCAAAATATGGTAATATAATAATATTAGTTTTTCTAGTGTATATTGATGAGGAAAAAAAAGATTATGTCTTCTTTCACATCTATTTCAAATGCACATAATGTTTAACTGCAAAAATAAAGGGATAATACATTTGCATGAAGTATAGATAATTTCTGTGGTAGGAGGAGGGCAGAGTGGTTGTGATTATTAAACAGAATACTTACAGAGCAAAACTATTTTTATAGACTTTCTTAAAACATGAAATCAATGTACAGCAAGTAGGACATCCTTAACGGAAAATCTTCGAATCAATAAAATGAAAAGTGATCCAGACTCCTTTAATTTGTACAATCAGAAGTAACAGCAAGGAGACAAAAGTGAGCCATAGAATTTATAGCTGTTATTTGTAAGTTGAGTTGTGGTATTCTTAGCTGCATAAGCACTATTATTGAAATACCTATAACTTTTTAGACGAACAATTAATAAAAATAATAACTTAAAAATTGAGATATTATAAGAATTTCTGTGATGTAAAATATTCACTAAATATTATAATCTTTAAAAAGGTATCCTTTTTTCCTGGTTGAGGAAGGAATGGAGAACATGTATGTTCTTTTTCATGTCAAGTTTCTCTTCAGATTCTCTTGAGCTTCTTTCTGATTTTTATTTTTGTAACTAGAATTTTTTTATATGGTTGCTCTGTATTGTAGGTAATTGGATGCTGTGATTCTTGTTAGTTAGGTTTTTGTTGCATTACTGCACAACATATAAACCTACATGAAGAAAAAATGCATTCAGTTTTAGAGAATTTAAAATAAAAGCAAGAGGGCCAGGAACAAGTTCCTGATCCCAAAGACAAAAAGTGTATCGTAGCTCATGTCCACACTGTGTACTGCTTCTCCTCCTATAATGGATATGTATTTTTTCCAGTTCATAGTGTTTAATATGCTGTAAGGGCTGCATACCAGCCCATGAGAGTGGCATTTTTGAAGCATGAAACAGCATCTGTGAAACATGATGGCATGTGGGGAGTTTGTGGGGTCAGTGTCCTCTTGGCTGTGTGTGGTGACTGGTCAAAAGGAGCAAACCCAGTGCAGGCATGTCTTTGATGTCCTTTCAGGAGTGCTCCCTCCACTGGTGTAGACTTTGAGCTGGTTGATACCCCAGCAGTGTGGGGTATCGAGGTTGTCAGTACTCAGTTCATTGCCTTGCCCTCTCCTGTTTAGCAGAGTATTTGTACTGAGAAAATCTGTCAAAGCCGGAAAAAGAGATCCCATCACTCTTGCTTTCCTTTCTGGACTTCAGATGTGCATCTTTCAGACTGCCACATTTGATCAAAAGGGGTCCATGTACTCCCGCTTCCTATTGCTGACACTGCTGGTTTTTCACAAGCCACTTTGTACTTACTCTGATCAGCAAGAGGAAACTTAACTGGTCTGATCCAGTGTGGAGTATTGGCAGTGTCATCATAAAAAGGAAGGATAGCTAAGGAGCATGCCTTTACTTATTCACCCTGGGATGTCAAAAATGAAATTTTCAGGAATATGGTTTTACTCAACACACTGAATTAGGAGAATTTGTTTTATTTTCTTGATGTTGCTAATGTCTTCCTCTAGGAAGTTCTTAGTCTTTGCCTTAGACTTTCATTTGTGTAATGGCAGGGATAAATAATCTCCTTCTTCCTCCACCAAATTGTAGTAGCTGGCATATTTAATAACTTGAAAATAGCATATGAGTATTTTTGTTAATGTCCTTTCATCCAAAGTAACAGCTCAACATTTTTTTTACCCAATGTGAGATTATAACAATGAATTCTTTGTACCTCAAAGCATTTGATTAAACCATTTGGCATTTCATATTGTGACAATTAATGGTTGTCATTTAGTTCCTCATTTTAAGCTCATATCTTTTCAGAAGTACTGACCTGTTTCTTACCAAGGAATGAAGCTAGTCGTCCATCTTGTTATGATGAAACCAATTTTTGTTCATGTATGGCAATTTAACAAATTTCAGAGGTTCTGAAAAGAGAATTTCTAGAGGCAATGTTAATTTTTCTCTTAATTTTTTTCTTTTCCATATTCTCATGGCCTTACATATTGAAAGAGTAAGATAAATGACTGTGTTTCTCCTAATTATATTGGTTCCCTGAAAATATTTTTAATTTGGGTCTTATCCCTTTTTTTTCAGTTTATTCTACAAGGCTGACCCACTTTTACTGTTTAGACATTAGAGTTTTTTTTCCTACTCAAAATGTCACTGAAAGGGTGGTTAAGCACTTGAATGGGCTGCCCGGGGAAATGGTGGAATCACCATCCCTGGAAGTGTTCCAAAAACAACTGGGTGTGGCACTTAGGGCTGTGGTTTGCTAGATGTGGTCTTCGGTCAAAAGTTGGACTCTGTGATCTTGGAGGTCTTTTCCAACCTCGGTGATTCCGTGATTCTTTGTCAGTTTTTGTTGTTCAGGGGGTTCTTGAGAGGGGTGATTGCTCACACTGTTGTATTGATTGTCAGATATCAGTAGTGCCCTTTCAAAGAAAAAAGCAAATTGAAAGTTTTAACATATATTTACGTTTACTAATAGATTGAGAGATCAAATCCTTCTCTAACATACCTCTGGAAATTACCTCAGATCCATTTTTAATTTGTCTGATAGTTGAATATTTTTCTGATAAATTGTTCCATGTTTGTAATGTGAAAGGAGTGTAGAATTAGAGAACAGAATTTCCATGAGCATGGTTATGTTTATTTTTATTTGATGCAGTTATTTTTTTCATAGAGTCTTGCAGTCTTTAGGTCTCTGTTGAAAAAAAAATGAAAATACTGATTTACCTACAGGCTTTTCCCATGTGATTAACTGTGATGTAAGTCTGCTTTCAAAGAGCTTTTATAAGTATGCATTTTGTTTATCAGTTACTTGCACCTGCTAAAGAATTTAAAATTGTTTAAGATGTCTATATAACAGTTGAAAGTGGCTGGATTTCTTTACCTCTTTGCCTTTTTTTTTCCCAGTGTAACAAAAAGGTCTATCCAGATGCATATTTTTACTTTGTGTAAAACATCTGTTCCCATTGTGTGCATTGCCAACTGAGTAGTACCCTTTAAATCCATTATTAATTCTGTTTTCAGTCAGCGTTTGTTCTGGAGGTGGCCTAAAAAAATGACCAGCAAAGCTGCTTAATAGGAGAAATCCAAGCGTAGTGACAGTGTCACATTCTCTTAATTGAAAGTCTTACAAAGCAGAAGCTTTAAGCAAATGAAATGGCAAGAAGAGCTTTAGCCTTAGCAGAGAAATAAAAAATGAATAAACAAAATCTCTGTCATTCTCTGTGTTTCCCAACAAAACGTGGTGTGCTGGCTTCAGGGGTTTGACCAGCTGCAGAAAAGCTTTGTCTGCTCCAGCAAGAGGTACTTTTTGCACTTAGAAGCTTTGAGGGTGTTTCTCTCTGCCTGTCTCTCTCTTTGAGTTTATTTTTCAGTTCTTGATAGTTTCTGACCTGTCTGTAGCCTGAGCTCTTGGTGCAAAGAGCACTTTTGTAATATGCTGAGTGGGGCTGTGAGAAGGAGAAAGGAGAAACCGGCCTTGGCTTGCCTGGTGGTGCAAGGCCAAAACAACACATGAATCTGAAATTGCATGGTGTTAGGCCTTTCAGAGCATTTGGATGAAGAAGAAAGGCAGGAGGGATCCTCGGCAATCCTACCCCTTGACCCCAATAAAAGGCCATGAGCGTTCGTCAGCATTTTAGCTGGTCATTTTCCTGATGCTTAGGTTACTTATTGATGGGGCTGTTTTAGGTCCAAGAAATATATTGTCCTCCTGATTTATTCTCAGATGGTGCAGCGACCATTCAGAGTTCAATGATTTCTTGTAACTGCTGCCTCGCAGGATGGATTGAGGTCTATTCAGGGTGATAGTTTGTCAGGTAGTGCTATGCTTGCGGGAGATTATGTTGATGGGCTTTCAAGTGAAAGGATCAGGAAAAAAAGAGAAAGGAAAAAGAGTAGGATTAGTATAATGTTTAACCTTGCCCAAAATAAAGCAAGTGGAAGAAAACACTAAGTGCTTTAATTGCACAAAATGTCAGAGCTTTGAAGGTATTTGGTGGAAACATTTTTTTTTGCGAAGCAAAAATGTGACATTAGAATCTGCCTGGAGCTCAGTTATATTTTTTTCCAGTGAGTTACTAGACTGTAAATCTTGAAGGACAAAATACATAAGCTGTTTTAATTAAAAAAAAAAAAAAAAGGCAGAAAAGAAGACTTGTTGCTTATTGCTAACAGTGACCAAATTTTAAATATTTTGTATTTATATAAACTTATAGTTCAGTTCAGATTTATTTAAAAGGTAAACATTTCTCTATAAGTATATCTACATTTAATATGTTATGTTTTAATGTCTTGTGAATTTAAAATAGTTGAATTTCACTTGAATGAAAATAATTTTACTGGATAAAATCAAGCATAAATTTCTTGTTTTAAAAATTTTTCAGGAACTGTAGATAAATTGCTTTAAACTTTAGGAGATGCAAATGTGAATAAAGCTTATGTATCGAGCTGTGCTCATTTTTGCAACGTAACTTTTTAATAGTGTAATATAATGATCAGTAAATGAATTGTTGGTATAAACTTAAATGTGGAAACATGATCAGAAGAATGGTCCCAGTTTCTCAGTCCTGTTATAAGGGAGTAAGAGAGATAAGTGTGTTTGAGGACAGGATGCTCCAGTGCTCAGGTGATAAGTCTGGAATGCAAGCACCCATCACAGAGCCAGGCTGGGCACACAGTGCAGCACTATTTGAGATAAATGAGAAGTGGGATACGTCGCTTGTTTTGATCGAAAGAGAAGGCTTTGATCTGTATATAAAAGAAGAATCAAAAAACTCAAATAATGGTGTATTTTACTTGAATCGTGGCTTTCTGGCCTGCATACCCTTGCTTTGTTAGAGTTATGCCTTGTGAACACGCTGGCCTTTGCCACCAGCTTGAGTCCATGGTCACTCCTTATGGACTAAAATGAACATTGGAGTCTTTTGATACTGCTGCTGCTGTCTCCACCAGCTTTTGCAACAGAAGCTAATCTTCCTTTTCCATCCTTTTAAATGCAACTCCTTCAGTTTAGTTCCGTCTTTTTCCAATCTCTCATTCTATTTTACATCCTTAAGCTCAGCTCTTGCTTTTGGTCTTCGCTTTTAGTTCGTGTTAGTTCTACTTTACGATCTAACCTGACAAATTCTTGTGATGTGTATTGAGGAACTGGAATATTTGAAACAAGTGATGCCAATGAAAAATGGAGCTGCTGCCCTGGAAAGCTGTCAGCAGTGCAAACACCAGAGATGGCAGAACTCAGTGGGTCAGCAGCCGCTGAGTGGGGATGTGGAGGGCAGGACTCCAGAGTGCCATCACTCCTGTGCTTTGAATGAGTTATAGTTATAAAAACATATTTTGATGGTAGATTGTTAGTAAGTGAAAACTTTTAGAATACCCTCTGTTTTTGTAGATGCCAAAGCCTTAGGGTAGTATTCTTCTGTCACCTGGGATGTAATACAGTCTGGAGGGATCAGAACAGCTAAAATAGGTTGTATGAACAGTGCACCTAAAAATGGTTGTTTCTGCCCATTAACAAACAGTGTATAAAGTGTCATGAGTATCTCAGATAAAGACTTCTAAAGTAGGGTAAAATCTGAGGTCTTGTTACATAACAGACAGTGTTTGAGTACTGACTGACATGGTCAACAGACCATATTTGGCTTTTCGGGGGGCTGGAGTCAAATGTAAGAAAAAAAAGGCCAAAAAGAGATAGGGCACCTCATAAATCTAGTGAAAAGCACATCTACTGTCCTGAACCAGCAAGGTGTGGAATATTATGCTGATCATCTTATTTTGTAGCACCAGATAGAACTTTCTTGTTCTGAGAAACATGGTGACAGGGCTCACCAAAACGCTTTTGGTTTTTTCACCTCTGTTGCTTCCTTCTGTTCAGAAAGGATGGAAAGAAACTTCCTGGTGACCACAGACATTGAAGGTATTTATTTTAAATGGAAGCACAGGATGTGCAGAGTTATGCAATCTGGATACATATTTCCTCTTTCTGAGGGAAGTCTCACCCTGCTAAGTTAAGGAGTGGAAATTTTTAAATGGTCTTAACAGATATTTCTATTTTTTTTGTTGTTATGTTGTTTAGTGCTTTAACATAAGCATCTATTCCTGGAGCATTTAAGTGTTTCTGATTCATTATTTCCATCTCCTTGCAAGAAAATGGTGTTTTATTAGGTAAGAGTTTATGTACTTTGGGGACTTCTTCACTGTCAAATAATCAAACTTATCAAATGAAACTTAGTTTTCTCAACTTTTAATAGCTACAATATAAAATAAAGAAGATCAATTAGCTCATTCTTTGCAATTTTTTTTGACTCTGCAGATCACAAACTTGAAAGATGTTAGTCCACTGAGTTATTTTTAGTATCTATAAATGTTGCCTTTGATGCAATTAAAACAGAGAAGTTTTTTGGCTAGAATGTAATGTTTCTGTAATAGTCAGATTTGTTTTCAACATATGCTGAAGGAAACTAATTTTTTATTTTAAAATAATATGGTTTTAATTTTTCATTAATTTCTCTCTGCTTCAAAACTTTGGGTACATCACTGATGATGGGAATTAGAACTTGGAATTTTACCGAAATCAAAGGAAAATATCCTTTTGAGGAGACAAGCTGACAGTATAAAGTCACAGCAGGAACTTGCTCTGGGTGGTGTAGTCATCTGTAGCTGCTTGGGAGCTGGATGCAGCGTAGCTGCTGCTACAGCAGGAGTCCTCAGCGAAGTGAATTTATTCAGCTGAGTATTTTGTATTGCAAAGACAGTTAAACAGCAGTACTTCGGTGTCTTGGATCTCTCTCCATGAGACTGTATGGACCAAAGCAGACGTTGTGTCTGTCAATAAATTGACTGCAAAAGCCTCAACTTGGAATCATATTTAAGTGGCTGAAATAAAAATATCGTGTAGGAACTTCCTCATTTTTTTTTCAGTTGTATGCTGATGTTATTACGAGTCTTTCAGAAATGCAGTACTGAAGAAGTCAAGTACCCAGTCTCTGTTTTGCCAGCTGGTTGTTACATGGTAAATACTAGCACTGTAAAGAAAAAATATAAGTAAATGCAGCTTTATACTGGAATTTCCCCACTTTGAGGGGAAAAAAGCTAGCAAATATAATCTCGGGGTTAAACTGGACACTTGTTTATCAATAATGTTGCTTTACAAATAAATAGACCGTTTCCTTTTTGTAATAGTTGAGATGACAGCAGTAAATTATTCATCTGCAAACTCTGTTTCTGTCCTGAATTGATGGCTGAGGTTCATTGTGCTCACCATTCTGATTCATGTTCACTGTGTATATGGCAGAGTAGCTGTTACTACCTTGTTAATGAGCTACGACAGCAATGATGTCTCTCTAAGGGAACAGACAGATATTTCACCTAGAAAAGAAAAGGTTAGGAAAACATATTTCATGCTTGATATTTTATTTGAAAGAGCGTATCAGAAACAAACATGTGACTTACAATTGCTTTATGTCCTATCTTGCTTTACTTACCAGGTTTTTCTTCTTTGAGGCACATGTTCTTGCAGCAGAAATGAAAAAATATTAGCTACTATCCTGACCCTGATTTGGAAATAAATTACTGAAGCATATTATGACTTAAGGGTGTTTGCTTTGTGTATAGTTCAATTACAGTAGGAATGTATGGTACTGAAAGACAGAGGTTATTGCCCTAGTTCTTTCTTACCTCGCTTTCAATTAAATCTGATTTCTGTTACCATAGCATTGCCTGCTCATACACCTCTTAGTCCAGTGCTGGTCATTTGTGAATATTGTGTGTTTGACTGTATGGGTGTTCTTACTCTTCCTGAACTAACAGCCCTTGCTGAGTCTTTTTGGTCTGGGAGGGGGTGGTCAGGCAGCTGTTTTTTGCAACTGATGCAATTGCTAATGTTTCCTATGCATGAAGGCAGACTTCTACTCAGTACCCCCTGGGGACTGTGAACATCATTTTTATCATGTTGGAACTACAGACTCTGTCAGCCCAGTGAAGTTGTTCTCAATTAGTATGAGGCAGTCCAATTCAGGAGGGAATAGCTGCTCCTGTTTGAGCCCATTTTTCTTTGAGTGTTGCCTGCACTGATTTCCAGCTGTTACTGTGCAGCTTTGGGGAGTTAATGGGGTTCATTGGGAACATCTATCTCAAAAGGAAATGCCCGAGTCAGTGTCTAGTTGAATGATTGGAGATTTTCACACACAAAAAACCTGGTTAATACCCACTTAGCTAATTATCTCTCAATGTACATGATCATCCTTTTCAGTCCAGTAATTAGAGAAAATTAAGTGGAACCTTGCTAATTTGCACTAATGCTGGGAACAACCTATTGCTTATTACTGAATTTTGTGAATTAGTGCAAATAAAAACAAGCACTTTTTACAAACTACAGAGTAACATGTGCTGAACCCTGTGCAGTAGTGCCACATTAATATTACACTGCCAAGAACTCACCAGTACATGCAGGGGAAGTTAACATGATGCAAACTGAGGACAGAATCTTTCTTATGCTGAAGTTTGCTCTTTGTTAACTGTGTGTACTATACTGAGGCCTAAAGTCGTATAAAGCATCTAGAATACCATTCTGCTTTCAAATAGAGTTCAAGGAAACCTTTAGAGATCTCCTTATATTCTAACATAATTTAAGTTTCATCTCTTTTGAGGCAGTTACAGTTGTCCCCATGGCTGCTGGAGGCAGCACAACATCTTGCTTTGATTCTTTTGAGCTGTTGCAAGGGGCTAAAAAGCTGGAAAAAGCCCAGCCTTTCTCAAAATCCAGTGCAAGTGAAAGATCCCTAATTCCCGTGGTTTTTTTTCAAATGCCTTCTTTTTTTCCTCCGTGAAAGTAGTTCTGCTGATGATTCCCTTGTGTGGCTGCATTGCACTCCAAGTCCTAATCTTTCTTTCAGAAGGCTCTCCCTCCAATCCCACTTATAGTGCCAAAGTTAACCCACTGTTTCCCAGACATCCACTTTTCTCTTCGAGTTGGTTGCCCACATCCTTTATACTAACTACCCATCGCTTTTGGCATGATCACTGTTCAGATCCCAATAAAATCCTAAAATCCCTGGTAAGCATATGCTAAATAACTCCTGGCTGTTTCCAAAACAGTTAGGTGTCACATACAGACCTGATCATTGAGAAGCAAAGGGCTGTTTTGAGATATCTTACCATCTCGGTCTCCCTCATCTGAACTCCAAATAACGTCAATCTTCTCATATTCAGATGTAATTTATCCTCATGTTTATGTACCTGATCTGAGACTTGGTGGGAAACAATTGAGACCACCTTGCAACAAAGTTTATTAGATTTCTCTTCCTTAGTTTCAGCCACCATCGTTTCATTGTTTTATATTACTTTGAAGATAACCACAGCAAATCAGAAGCAGGAGCACTTGTTCCTATCTGTGTTCTTACCTGTCTTTGGAAAGCTTGCACCTCTGAAATTAGTTAAATTTATCTCCAAAGTCAAAATGATTCCTTTGCAACTTCAGCTTTGCAGTGATCCAGCTGTGCATCTTTCTAGGGCCCATCTAGTCTGGGGTGGTGCCGCAACCAGAATCTCTCTGGTCATGGTAACACAAACTCTTGAAAGCCTGTAACTTTGCAGGGCTTCAGGGTATGGATAGAAAGGTGAAACACTGTATGTGGAGTAGCCAAGTCTGCAGTTTATGACCTAATGGCAGGATTTTGAGAGTCTATTCAGATGACCTGCTTTTCAGCTTACGTCACCTTTTACTTTTCTGTTCAGACACGTGGTTATAGGGAACTGCCCATGAGCTGCAGGAGCCAAATGCCTTAAGCTATTCATTTTATATGATGTAAATGTAGGAAAATACAAAGTGGCAAACTGATAAAGATTGCGTTTCTTGCTTGTATTCTACCAGCTGTCCTTTTTGGTGGTGGACGAACTTCTACAGGCATAAATATTATGTTTGGTAACCTTAAAGCTATGAGAAATGAAACATAACGTTTTATTTTATATCAGTTTCTTCGCATTCTGACTTTTAAAGGAAAGAGTCAGTTGCCCCAAGTGCCTAAGCCCAATGTATTTTCATTATGAATAGTATGCCTGAATATTTAAATTGTTCTTAGGGATTCAAATGATTAAGTTGCTTTTTGAGACTTAGTCTTCTAAGTCATGTAAGAGCTTTTTGAAAGGCATGTTCTGCCCTACGGTTGTAATTCAAAAATTAAAGAAAAATATGAACCAGTTCCATTAAGAACTCCATCTTGGTGGTCTCATTCCATAGTTTTGATACAAGTTGACCTCTGGATTTGGTTAATTAAAAGTAAAAAAAGCAGTACTAAGATCACTAGTACATAAAAGCCAGTGTAATTTTTCCCATAAAATTGGATCTTATGTTTGTGATAGGTAATGTTTTAAAATGAGTACTCTGCTATCACTGCGTGGTTGTGTTTCTTTCTAAACCGCTGCATATCCTCGGTCTATTCACTGAGGATGCAGACAGAAAACTACTGAAGACCTTGATGCTGTGAAAATGCTGTTCAACAACAGCATTAATGTGTTATCAGCATTGGTTTGATCACAAATCTAAAACACAGCACCATAGCTACATCCCAGCCAGTCACAGTACAGTCACGAAGAGCTTAAAAGGGGAAGAAAACTTGGTGTCTGAAGTAGGATTGATAGAACTGGATTTTCTCAGTCTGGAGAAGAGAAGACTAAGGGAAACAATCACAGTTGAAAAGATAGCTGCAGACAAGGTGGAGTTTCTCTCTTTGCAAGGTTGCATGGTGATAGGAGAAGAGGCAGTGGGAATACTTGCTTCAGGAAAGTTCTCTCCTGGGTATGAGAAAAAATATCTTCATCATGCAAACAATTAAGCACTGAAATAAGTTGCCCAGAGAAGTGATGAAATCTCTCTCGCTGGAAGAATTCAAGATTTGATTTGACAGGGCCCTGATAACCTGGTCTAAAGCCATGCTTTCAACAGAAGGTTGGACCAGATGATGCCCTGCTTTGCAGTGAATCTTCATGAAGCCAAGGACTGTTGGCTTGGTGATGTTTTTAAAACATAGTTTTCTGAATACAGCTGAAATATAATAAATACATAAAATACCATTATTTAAATTACAGGGGATTTTGAAACAAATGAAATTCCTACAACTGAAAAGGAACTATAAATATTCAATCAACAGTGATATTAATCAAGATCTGTTAAGGTCTGCTTCTCATTGCTCTGGTAACTGGGCTGCTTAGTTTCTCCTCATGTATCAGTTCTGTGATCTCTAAAATAATGACAATTGTCCTATTTTTAACATTCTAGAAGAATAATATCCAGTAAGCACTGTTTAACAATGAAGGTGAAGTTTTTGATAGTGTTTAGCAGTTTTAGCCAAGCATTTCTTGTATTTAGCAGATGTTCTTAAGAACAAGGCCATTTTAGGTTGAAATATATTGGTATTTAAATAACAGTGAAATTTCTAGGGTTTTTCTGCCTTGTAAAATAGTCTAATTTTAAAGCTTAAATAGAATGCAAGCTCTCCTAGGACTCATGTTGTATGCGTATATTTTTCTTTTACTGTTTATGTAAAATCTTTGGAGCTGTTTATTATTAGTTTGAAGGGAGATTGCTCAAATGATGCTTAAAAAAGATTTAGTTTTGAATTTTTGAGAGTCAATAAAATCCGGCAATAAAATTATGTTCCTGATATTGATATATACATGTATTGATTTTTGGATTGCAGTTCGAGATAACACTGTTCAAAGGGCACAGATTGTGAATGCAACAAAACCCATCATATGAATACTGTCAGGAGTGGGAGGAGAAGTTCACTGGAGTTCACTGAGAGTGTCATGTAGAAAAATTCCCTGGTGTTGATTTTTTCCTTCAAAATATGATAAGCATTTATTGTAGCACATATGTAAGAGCACGGTTTTACACGTGTTAAAAGGAGAAACTAAAAGCAAAAGCTGTGGCAAAGTGATTCTGTGACAATCATATGTTTGCATAAACAATATGTGCTCTAAACATTTGTCTTATTTTAAAAGATGAACTGAAGCAGGAAAATAGGTTGAGGTTCTGTCCTTCATCAAAAGAAGACTGGATTAAAGCATCTGAATTATGCAGATGCAGCACAATAATGGTTCAGTGGTTTTAAGGAATTCTTAAAACTATAAGGCTCAAGATGCAGTGTTTCAGAAAGGAAGAAAAGAAAAAAATCCTCTCTGATTAAAGCAACTTCTTTTTTAAAAAAATGGTTTTAGTCCCAAAACAGAAATACAGAACAAGGAAGAGGGTTAACTGTTGCCTCTTTCCCTCCTGGGAAATATATCAGACCATATGTTTGAAAATAAGAAAACTTTTTTTTGAATTCTATGGCAGCTTATGTCAGAAAACTCTTACAATAGTGCAGTACTGACCTCCTGTGTTTCAGGATATAACAAAATAAGTGTGTGAGAAAATGTCTTGCAGTTATGAAATAATGTATTGATGGCTTTTTGCTTATATATAGGAAGAAAAGAGAAAAAAGAGGAACCCACAATGCTTGTTCAGCATTATAAATACACTCATTTGGGATTTCAGATTTAGCTTCCTGGTAGATATACCGACTAGGAGACACGGGTAGTATTTTTTGCTAGGATACTACTTATTAGGACTTGGATTTTCATAAAAATGGGTGAATTCATGGATTTGGGGTCTTGCTTTCTTCTTAAAAACATTTCCTATCACATTATTGCCCCTATTATTATCCCCTTTTCTCTATTCTACAGTCCTGGGGTGAGTTGACTCATGGAATCAAAGCCCGAGTTGTGAATTAGATGAGAGAAAAGGTACTCATAAATGAGAATGATTCTGTGAAGGTTCTGAACATAGTGTATATGTTATTTTTTTCCTATTAAAAATTTTTCTCTTGCCCCTTATTAATTTTTATTTCAGTTTCCTTTTGTTTCTAGTCTTCTGTTAATGATCTGCCCTTCATTTTATGTTTCTCCCTTATCACACTTTTCAATCTTTAACTTTTTCTCTGATCTCTTCTAAAAAGGAATTTTGCATCTACTCAAATGACATAGTTATCTATCAAACTCATAGCTATTTCATCCCTAAAATTTTGTTTAAAGGTTCATGTTTGCTTTTGTAAAACAAATAAGGAAAGCTTTATGTTGGACTCCTTTTTCCTCTGAAAACCCATGGTTGTTGAAAGTAATTGATTGTTATGTCAAGATGCAGTGGAATTCAGCTTGGGAGGATTGATTATGAGCGTAAAGAAAAAGGCTCCATCTTTGCTGATGGGTTACGGGGGGAAGGGAGATGAAAAAAAAGAAGAAAAAGCAGGAGAGTGCAGGAGAAAGAAGAGGTTATGAAGAAAAACTTTAAACTTTTAGACACTTTAAAAATGGGCCTTGAAGGATTATAGCAAACAGACCTTTTTAGAAGATGTTCTGTATTCTTGCTAATTATTGTATGATAATTGTATGCTAATATGACATGGGTTGGAGAAATAGCTACAACGGAGCTAAATCCACCATACATTATTCAACCAGTTTCTCAAGTGTCAGTGGCTCACTGTGTATTAAAAATGGTTGTGGTGTGTCTGGCTTATTAGGGAGGGTTTTGTGGTGTTAGGTTTTGTGTTGTGAATATAATTTATAATTGTAATTAGTTAAGACTATGAGCTGTGCTCCCTGCACAGAGAAGACCAAGCATTGCATATGCATTTCTAACCTGTACATTTAGGACTTTGGAATGTGAATGACAAGAATTTTAAGTGTGGCTTTTACACCGTGTCTGTATTGTTTTCAGCAAATTAAAAATAGTAAGTACATGGTATTTCAGAATGTGCAGCAAAAAAGTATCCAGGAGCAAACTCTGTTCCTGCCTTCTGCTTTCTCCACATTGAGGGTCAGCTAATAATGTGACTGATGGCTCAGCAGGGGTCTGAGAAGCCTTTCACAACCGCATCTAGACTTCCCGTGCATCTCAGTATGGATGGAGGTGCACATCTGGCAGTATTTGCTTTGAAGCAGGAAGCGTGAGTTTGGGATTGTGGCACTGTCTCTGTTCTACTGGCTGGCAGAGCTGCTTAAGCACGTGAAAAGCAAACACTGCATCCATTCAAAATGTGGCTGAGCATCTATAGCCACGTACACTCCCTTGAATTCCTGGCAGACATTCCAGCTGAATCAGCTTGAATTGCACCTGGCACTTACATCGTACTATGGTAAAAGGAACGGGTTGACCTAAACGCCACATTTATGTGGATTTAGTTATGGAACTCTCAATAAAATCAGCAATAACTTTAAGGGCTGTGTATCCCTTTGGAGTAGATAATATATACTGCACATGTGTAATTTTTGCATTTTTCTTGAGAGGAAAGAACAGTGACCTGTTTTGCTTACTTAGTCTTTCTTCGTTGAGAGATCCGTGTGTAATTACTGGAGTCACGGAATTTCTTTAGTGTGAGCTGAAGGAATCATAAAAAGGATCATGGGAAAGATGGTGTTTCTTTGGGCTCTGCTGAACCTTTTTTGACGTTTAAAGAAGCAAGATGTGGTGTGGAGTTCACAGAGGATTTCAGGCTGTAGTTAAAAGTAAGTTGGAATTTGTTTGACCTTTTTCCCTGTACATTCTTTTCAGAGCATTGGGTGGCTAAGGTCAAACTGAAATGTGTCACTGGTCAGTGTCTGAATTTAATTAGTAGGCAAAGACTTGGAGAACTCTACAGTACAAAATGCTTGATCACCACCTTCCCATTCCAAATAAAAACAGAACATGATCTGTTTATGTTTTCCTTCCACCAGCTGGTACAGTTCTCTTGAATTTGTTTGTTTCTAAATTTAAGGTTTAAATGTGGGAAATGTTACAGAAAACTGTTGTGCTACCAGGGTGGTTACTCAGCCTGGTTTATGACATCTGTGATGGTTTATGTGGACAGTCACTGCTATATATTACACTTAATGAAAGAAATTATGAACAGTTTACCATATCTGCTGAACTGATGTCCTGACTTCCTAGTCAAAATTGCCAGCTTTATGTTGATTTATAGTTAAATATAAGAAAAATGAAATTCATATATTTTACTCTTAAAGAGACAGAGACTGTTGTAGATGATTGTGATGAACTGTGATATAAATACCCACTGACACTTAAAAAAAATCAATACTTTCAGCTAAAGCAATACTTTCAGCTAGTTGAGGATGGCTTTCCTAAGCCAAAACACAGTAGTAACACTCTGCATCTTGGTAACAAATATGTTTGCAGTAACTCAGACATTTTTTTCCTGGAATTCAGCCTGTCTGATTTCTTTACATACTACTCTCAGCATTTAAAATAATGTCAGGCTTGAATAGCTCTGAGAGAATGACATGCCCCCACTTTGAAAACACTTTGCAAAGAATTTTTTTACATGCAGTCTTTTAATGGTTATCACATCAAAGGGAACAGAGGCAAAATATGTGCAGGATAGGCAGTTTTTGTAAAATAATCCACCTTTGATATGTATCAATTGTTTCGTGTTACCAAAATGACTCTCTATAAATCCTCGCCAAAATACAATTTAGATAAGACTTTTAACTCTAAGTCTTCAAGTACTTGGTAACACTGGTATGTGTCTAATTTTTCTCCTTAAAACTGGAGTATCTTTTATATTGACTGTTAAAGAGTAATAGAAATGGAGATGAAATTTAATAGATTAGTTTGAAGTGTAAAATTATACCAGCATCATTGTCTCAGGTAATTTTCAGTTCTTTTTCTAAGCTGTCTACATCATCACTTAGTCACAGATCTGCTGTGCTGTGCTGTGAATTTTAAATTTTTTATTCACTTAACAAAGTGATGAGTGGCTGAGAAGAGACAGACCTTCTGTTAACCAGTGTTTCCACAGTGTAGGCATGATTTGAATTCTCTACATAGGGTATTGAGGCTACTGGGGCTCTAATTAACACTTAGTGCTTTTGGTAAAAGATGCCAGTGCAGCGTCCTTAATACCAGGTTTGAACTGGATTCCCCATGGATGCTCTGGGGATGCAGCCCAGTGACAGCACTGCTGTATTTTCAGGGTTCCTGGTGTTTATTGGAGGTTCTTTCTGACTCTGTGCCTGTGCCCTTTGATCTCTATTCAGCAGGACTCCTCTTATTAGGATGAACTATTAACAGCCTAATCGGCATTTATTAGTAATTAAGAATTTCAGAGGATAAAATATTTTCAGAAATTTAGCTGGCGGGTAGAAATGGGCAAAGCTAGTTTGCCCAATACTGTGCTGATGCAAAGAAGGAGAAGCTAATCAAAAGAATTAAAAAAAAATCAATAACTCATGGCACAGTCATGTTTAATCTTAGTGCACAATATGACTGTGATGACAAGTTTCTGCACACTTACCATGATAAATGAATGCTATTCTTTGATGGCAATGATTACATTACACATGTTGGCATTTATGGGATGTCGTTGCAATTTTTTAGAATATTCAGTCTTCTCACTGTGTTTGCATCTATTGTTTTCTCTGACGGCTGGAATAAGATCATGAAGTCAAGTGGCAGAAGACAGAAGGGTCTCTGGTTGCTGAATTGCCTCTATTCAGTTTTCAATTGGATTTGTTTGCTATAGTTGTTATTTTTGTTTCTACTTGATCACTTATTTCAGTTCTAAAATAAAAAAAACAACACTTTTGTGCCAAAGTCTTAAGCTTTTCTTGCAAAATTAGTAGATTAATAATGGCCAAAAGCAACCTCATGTCTACTGCATGTGAGCAAACGAGGTTTGTCATGGAGGCAAATGAACCTGCAAATAGTCTTTGCTCTACCCCCATCTGAAAAATTAGCCTTGCATACACTTTATATTTTAAATAACTGATCTTCATTTGGGATGATAATCACCATCTGGAAGTAATGACACTTTAGAGAAGTCGTAATTTCTTTGTTCAGCTACCGCTATCTTGGACAAAAAAGTTCCACATGAAATTAAACTATAGTTTCTTTTTAATTTAATTTAAAATTACATATCAATAAATGTGGGTCTTTGGATTGGTCCTTTGTAGTCATCTACGGCTCTGGTGCCTCTGCTGTTTCCCTCCTTCCTCTAGTTTTTATCTTCTGTGTTGACTTGCCTTCTTTGTAATCTGTACATTTCTGGCTGTTTCTGCTGCTCTTTTACTATATGATGTGTGGAGGAACTGGAGGGGAGGACAATGAGAAACCATTAGCAAAAATATTCATGTGCAATGTTACAAGCATTAAAGTAACTGCTATTTAGTTATAATTCAGGATGGCCATGCCTTTATTTATTTATTTTAAAAAATGATTTGCCATGCGTTTCACACTGCTGTCCATTTGCTGGCTTTCTTTTGGTTGATGATAGGTTTTATTTGTCTAATTGTGTCTATTTTAATAGTTAACATTTCCTATTTCTGTCTCATTTGATGCTGGTGCTACTAACAAAGAGAAAACTGAGACCAGATGGTTGCCAAATAGTGAAGCCACCTGGTATTCTAGCAATGCCAAATATATTTTCCCCTCCATTTTTCTTTTGAAAATTACTGAGACAGGTCCAGGATTTTTTGAGGGTTCCAAGAATGCTTGCATGCAGTCAGAAAAATCCTAAATCGTCTTAAATTTATCTTTGCCATTCTCTTCTCTGCTGTTCTCCTCTTTCTCTGGTAACTCTCTCTCATTCTCTCTTCTCATTGTGCCATTTGGGTCTCCCACTTGAGTTCTACACTGCTGACCCTCAGGCATGTGGTTTGCAGACCTTGCTCTGCTGAGGAGCCTCTGAGGCTGAAGGTGAAGGCCTGACCCTGACCACTGCTCTCTCCACCACATCTGCAGCCACCAGTGCTGCTGGGGTGGAATGGGGAGCTCCATCACAAGCAGAATCCCTGCCAGGGAGTGCTCCAGGAACTTCTTCTCAGACCTTGGGCTATTATGAGTGTGTAACAAACAAGTGGAAAACCACCCTGAAGAGCAGGGTGTTTTGGATACGGCAGCCTACAGTTTGCTGTCTGATGCCTTCTTGATTTGAGTGCCAGTTCTGAACTAACGCTGTTGTCAGGAGTGTGACAGTGTGAGCTGGGACTGACATGATCATAGACTGAGGATACAACAGTGCACACACAGTGCACAGTTTGCTCAGAGTGACAGAAGTTAGACTTAGCTAACCAAAAATATTTTTTCTTATATCCACGCTCTGCTCCCCATGCCAGTGCCGTATGCTGATATGAGCTGCACCATGTGTGCTGTGACAGACGAGCTGTTTGAATCCGTGCTTCTCACACATTTCAAAAGTCTGGTATAGGCAGTGCCTGTGTCAGTATTGATACATCTTCGAGACAAGCAGCGTTAACATACCATACTGACGCAGGTCTGGGTCAGGGAATGGAGTGTAACCCTTCACTTAGCTGCTGCCCGTCCTCTGGTTCTTTTTCCTTCCTCTACTTTTGTAGCTGATTTTCTGGACTCTTCTGATCTGTAGACCCCAAATACCTTGAATGACACTGACATGAACTCCTGGGTGCTGCGGCTCAGTGAGTGTAGGTGTTCATCTGAATACCCTGGTTGAATTCTGGCACAGAGAACAGCTGTCACTATGTTGGCTCTCAGCAAATACCCAGCTTACTGCAGTATCTAATGGCTCTAGACCTAGAGCACTTTGCTAGGACCTGTACAAATTCAACACAAAAAACTTTATCTGCCTGAAACGAACTTATACTACATCTGTAAGAGTCAGGAGTAGGGTGTAAACATATGAGGAAATGAAAGCAATAATAAGTCTGGTATTCAGCAGTGTAACAAATAGCTGTCTCTAATGCTGTGTGTACAATGTACCTATATCTACTCATTTCTTATGATCCCTTTCCTCGATCTGACAATGATTGTGGCAGCATTGAACTGTCTTGTCAGAGCCCTCTGTCTTGTGATGAGCATATGGTGTCTCTATTTGTTTGCTCACTCTCTTACATTATGTACCTGTTTCCAGCATGTTCTGCAGATATCAGAAAAAGAAGACATCCTTCCCTTGGCAGGTTTTGAACTTCACTGTTGCTCTACCAAATATTGCCCCACGGCTAACATGGCCTCCCTAGATGACTGCAAACCATTGTGCAGAACAGTCCCTTTCAATCACTGACTGCAGCTGAAGCTGGATTTTGTGAGGTCCGCATTCCTGCTGGGTACAGTAGGTAGGACACAGTCCCATTACAACACACACAAACCAGTTCAGCAGTGGGAGATCTTTCAGGGAAAGTATATGAGTGGCCTCCCTTCAAAACCTCCTATGCTTTGGAAAATGGAAAATCTTCCTTCATAATCTTTCCATCAGGCAGGAATTATTATACATGTTTAAGCTTTGTGATAGGAAAATAGTGTAAAAACAATATTGTGGTAGAAATAATGCTCTTAAAATGGCTGCCCAAAGTTAATCCTATTTGGTCTCTTTAAGCAGCAAGACATATTGATTCAAATGTGCTTTACAGAGGTAGATGCATGGACTGACAAGGATGTTCCTTCTTTTGGTTTTTCTGTTTTGAAGAGCCAGTGCTTGTCTATGAACTTCTGTATTATATTAGAACTAATTTAGCAATATTTACTGTTTCTCAAAATCTCTGTATTAAATTTGACAGGAGACCCAAGGATCAAACTTAGTGCTACATTTTCTTACAGCAAAAAATATTAAATGTTTTCAAGGAGAAGTGTAATAATTGTTTGAAATCTGGGAAGTTTGTATCTAATCTCTGTAATTCAAATAAGTATGTTGGAAAACACATTATGCAATTGCCAAAGTTGTCTTTTCTTATTATGCCAGCACATGAGGGTCCTGTAGGCTTTGGATGAAATTCTCTGCAATTAATGAACATTCCAGGGTATTTAAATGTGTCTTTTATTCAGCCAGTTTGATTTGTGCAGGCTGGCTGTATTACTACTCATGGAAGCTGTATTTGCTTTCTGTAGAATATACCTCCCTGCACAGGTGAATTAAACAGGCCAGACCAAATTCCCTGTTGCATCTTACCTGTAGGACATGATGTTTCTGGAGATATTAAACAGGGGATATAGCATTCTGACTGAAGACTTTTTCCTTGTAGATAAACAAATCTCTAAAAAGTGTCCAAACCACATCATATCTGAGAAAATTAGCATCTTTCAGAGTTCTTTTTTAAAATTGAGTACCAGTGTTCCTATTTCCTTGCATAGAAATGTCACATACTGTTTGTATCACTACTGTCAGACTTTTTTGCTTACTACTTTTGCTCCCCTAAAATAAAAATATTAGGTTCTACTGGGAGGGATAAGTTCATCCTTATTGGAGGTGAAAAAGAAAAATAAACAACATTGAAAGTTATGACAAAATTTATGGAATCGGTCTCCTTTGTTTCACAGGTAGAAGGCTTTAGTGATAGAAGGCTAGTGGTGATAAAACTCATCTGTTTAGATGTTTTCAAAACTTTAAAAACACTCAGAAGGTAGGATGTCTCAGATATAAGAATGTAATTTGTCTTTTTTATAAGAGGCAATGACCTCTCTCCTACCTTTCCCTGGTCACTAAAGAAAAAAACCCAACCCCAAACCCCGAGCCTGTGGCCTTTAGTGCTTGGAACTGAAAAATAATTGATCTCGCTATACATTTCTAAGGAAGTTTTGGAAAAGCAGCACGGGATAGCATTTAAATAACAAAGACCCTTCTTTAAATTCTCACCTTCTCTCCACTCACTAAGGGTCATTTAACAAAGGGAGCAGTTTTTACAGCTGGGGTGATTTGCAACTGTTCTCTCTTCCCTCTCTCTCCTCCTGCTCACTCATTATTGTTAGCTAACATCTCTGATAAGAAATGGAAAGTACAGCCCCTGTCTGCTCCTTCGGGATGCCTGGTCTTTCTTTTCTGAAACAGTTGTGGTGTTGTTTCTTTCTTTTTTCTTTTTTTTTTTTTTTTCCCCCCTCCAAACAGGTTTCATTTAATTTCTGGAGTAGTTCCTCGAATTTGCAGACCCTTCCTTTTCTTTACACTTTTTTTTTCTGTCTAAGCAGGCCCTGCTGCTACACCCCACTTTTTTCTCTGATCCTAACCCAGCCAACTGTCACTTTTTAGCCTGCAGGGAACCTTCTGGTACTAACATTCCCGCCTTGTTTTTATTAGAAGGGCATCTCTCACAACATATCCCTCACTGTTTGAAGCAGAAGTCATGTGTATTCAGTAGGAATGAATAATGGATGTATTTAAAGGGTACCTTGCCCTTCTCATTCCTTTGCACATCATAAATAACCTCTCTTTTGGTTGGGTTTTTCATATTGCTCTACAGGCATAGTTTGAAAAAAATCTGGTGATTCAGCTCTCAATTTAAAAACCACTGTTGTATGCAGCTGAAAACTGATCCACACCAAACTCATTACTGGCATCTGTGTGCAGGTCTAGAATTCTGAAGATTTAGGAAACTGAACACGAATTTATTATGAAGTAGGTCACAAAAATGTAGCATCACAGGAGGTGTATAGACAACATGATGGGGTGCGTTGGAGCTCGTGATAGAGTTCAGCTTACCTGGCTTTAGTAATCTTTCTAAAGAGATCTCTTTAGATATCTTCTCAAGATACCGAAAGATATTCTAGGTAGTTTTAAGTTGCATTTTTACATTTTAAGGTATTTTGAAGTTGTTTTAAATATAAGTTTTTAAAATATCTTCTTCAGATGAACTGAATCATTCTCTAAAAGCATCCTTTTCTCTCCACTCACAGTAAAAATGAGTTGGCTAGTGAGGTTGTGTGTCATTGTCTGTATTAGTGACATCTGCTTTTTGTTTCTGACCAGTTATTACCATCTGAGGAGTTCCCTGGGATAATGGTGTTAAAGGATAAACTGAATTTAGTTAGAAGTTTCCTAAGAACTGTAATAAGCTTTAACTGAGGCTCCCAAAGAAGATCCTAAAATTGAAGACCAGGCTTGGAGGATGATTTAATTGTCTGATCTCCATTTAAGGATGATAAAGTGAGAGTCTTTTGATTGGGGCAGGATGAGGGAAATGGATATATTTTTATTGCTCATTTTACTTAGGTAACTGACAAATGGAATGGCCTGATTTCCCTGTTACTGCCAACACTGGAAAACTAGCCCCAAGTTACCATGTTCTCACTATGGGACTTTCACCTTGAGTATGGAGCTAAGAATTTTTCTTATGTATCCCCTGGGACTGTTAGTGTCAGAAGCCTAGGTCTTTCCTTGTGAGTTATGGCAGGCCTGGGATCCAATTCCCAATGAGCACAGGGAAGTAGGAACTCAAGCCAGGGATTCTGGAGTCATGAGCCTGTATCCTCTTTGTGAATGAGAGAGATTTACCAGTGCAAGTAGTTATAGAGGCAAAAGGTTTGGAGGTATCGGAAATTGTGAACTCAGATGATTCAAGCATCAGTGTTTGCTAAGAAAAGATAGTCAGAACAAGGTTGCAACTGATTCAACAAGTGGCCTTCTCAGTTCTTGTGGCTGCAGTTTTGGAGTTGTACGAGTTTCCTGTGTGTTTCTCTCTGCTTGTTGTCACCATGATATTTGAGAGGCTGATGATGTAAACATTAGATTTACATTTATAGGAGGTTGTCTACATACTGAATGGTTTAAGAAATTATTCCCTCTGAGAGATTCATCTTATGGACTCCTCCAAAGGTTAACATTTGTAGTGATTCAATTCTCCTTACAGACGTTTGTCTTATGATAGTTTTGGGAATTTTAGTTGGGACAAAATATTTTCTGTATTATTCCCCTCTGCAGCTGAAAGTTCTTAAGAATATCTGTTATTCATAGTTGAAAATGAAGGAATATTTTTAACATACAAGGCTGAACTGTCCATTATGTATTTTCTGGTCTGAAACTACCTTTCTTACATGTGTCATTTTGCATTCACCTTCATTTCCTTTTCACTTTAAAATGAAGAATAAAATGGAGAATTTACAGTCTCAAAAAAAGAGATTTAATGTAATGCTCTAGGTAGACTTTAACTAAAACTAATCTCTGGGTGCCATGCTGCAGGTATTAGCTGGAAATTAATTTTACGGATTTTTCTATTTTTTTCCCCTTTTTCCTTCCAACTTTTGAAAAGGAGGTTCCTCCTAAAACACTAGGCTACCTTTATGGTGTCTTAAATAGCTTGGACTTTATCTTCATTACTAAACTGCAGAAAGAGAACTTGGAAGGCAGAAAAATTCTAAGGATTTCAGAATTTATTGACAGTTAAAGGGAATAGATAGGTAGTCTCTCTCCCCTACCCTTGGTTTTACAGAGACAAAGGAACTGACTACATGGGACATTTACAACCAATATGGCCAAGGGGGCACAGGCTGTGTGCAATGGGCATGGATTTTGCAACCAGGGTTGCATTGCAGGCTCCCACTTGATATATCACTTTTCTAGAAATAAGCAAGAAGTGGCACAGTAAACACTTGCAAGGAACTTCCATAAGAGCACCTAAAGCCAAATGATCTGTTCACTCTGCGGGATAAGCAATGGCTTGTCCTTACTATGGAAATAGATAAAAAGAGCTGCAAGGTAATGAGACAAGAGGATAGTTACTCATAGGAGTGGTATATAAGGTGCCAGCTCCATGGTGTCTGAGTGACAGAGAGACCCCAAGTTTGCTAAGCCATTAGCAGAGGCCATAATTGCACTGTGTCCCATTATTTTATGTGACTCTTGTGTGCCTGCACATCTGTATTGCTCAAATCTAGATTTTTTCAGTTTCTTTTCCTCTGCACTTTGCTATGAGCTGCATTCTGGTGGCTCTCAGTTGGGTTCATTTCAGCTTCTCTCTCCTGCTGCAGCAGGGAACATTCCCTGATTTTTTGGGCAGTCGTTCAGAAAAATTTTACAGGTTTTTTTTTTCTTCACATGTCATGTCCTGGATTCTCTTTCTGATTAATGTTTATTTTGGTTACCTTTTGTAGCATATGACTACAACTTCTCCCCTTGGTCTGTATTACAATTTTTTGAAATCAGTCTTTCTTCTTTACATCCCTTCTGTGGTCGATCTTATTTACACTCCATGCTGTATTTTTTAGTTCAGTTTTCAGCTTGATTTTTTGTGTGAATGTTTACACTCTTTGGATTGATATGACCCTGGTGCTATTTGGAAGATTTATTAGGTAAGTTTTAGAAGGTTTTATTTGTTGGGGTTTTGCAGGGAAAGGAATATTTACTGTTTCCTTTTTTAGACCCTGCCCGCACCCTCCCCGCCCTGAATTGCTGTTGTAGCTGCCTGCCTTTTGTGTGGATGTGCATTTTTGTGTGGTATCTTTTTGCTACCCAGTGTGCAGATGCCTTGGAGCTCTGCTAGTACTGTGAGCCAACTGCAGGCTGTGTGACCGTGGTTTGCATGGCGTGGAGCCTGAGCTAACACATCCTGCCTCTCAGCAGGGCTTGCTAGCTCCGTGTTGATGACCTAACCAACCAGCAGTTACGTATTTTCTGTCCACCTTGGACCGTAGGCATAGCAAGCTCACGTGTACTTGTGCTTTACTGCATACTTCCTTCAGAGCACACAGCTCATGAGTTCATAGTTTTCCTGGTGGTCACCTGACCATTTTCTTTTCCAGTGATGAAAACAGCGAGACAGGGACTGGAGATAAAAACAATATTCCAGGATTTAGCAAATCTATACATGAGACATTAATTTTTTTTTTATTTTTTTTACCCCCTCTACATCTGATAATTATCTCTGGAGCAGTTTGCTATTACTGGTTTCATTTTTGAGGGTATTATTAAAATTTGTGGTAATTTATCAGGCTGCACTTGGATTATATATATCAATATTTCATTTTCTGCCTGGAGATGAGATATGGTAAAGCCAGCTCTATTTCTATTGTGATAGAGTAAGAAATCCTTCACCTCCTCAGACTTCTGTTCCTTGGAGATAAAGTAGTTCAAACACAGCATATACTAAGTGATAGGGAGTGGACAGAAGATGTGACAGTATGTCTCTGTCATGAAAGTTGCCATCTCATGTCTCCTCAGCTGCAGTTCTGCATGAAATTTGTTTACTACTTCTTAAAATGTGGATGCAAAGTTCATTTCACAAATTGAATGGATGATAGTCACTGGTGGAAATGGGGGAAAATCAGCTTGTTCTGAGACTGGCTTGTTGTCTTTGTGTGTGCAGCCTTTGGAGAACATTAGTGTTATATCTTAATAGAAAAGGATATCACTGACTTCCACTGTAAGGCACCTGAAAGCTTACTTAGTGGCATAAAAATAATTTCTTGGGCAGAAGCACCCAACTAGTTTCAATGGAAATGATTTTTGATGGAGTGGAGCCGAGGGAACAAGCCTGTTGAAACACCATCAGATCGCACTCTCTTCAGTTGGAATTTTACTTGGATCCCGACTACTGTTCACATGCCGTTGTGTGGAGGACTCCATATTTTTCTCATTCTGAAATTGTTGATCTCTCACTGCCTCCAATTTCCTGTCCCTGCATGGCCTGGGGTGTGGAACGCTTCTGTCCACACATTTTCTCTGAGCCACTCACATCACCTTCAGTATAAAGAGACCACATTATAGAGATATTATCTCCAGAATTACTATTTATACATTTTAATTTGCACCCATCTAACATTTTAACTGTTCTGATGTGAATTCCAAGATTTTTGTTTGTTAGAAGTAGTTGCCTGGTAAAACCGCAAAGGTCTTCAGGAAATTATAGTTCAGAGATTTGCAGATGGTCAGAGACTTGCTGGGGCTGTACTTCAGAGGGTAGCACAAACAGACTTGCCCAATATTTGAATGATGTATGTAGAAAGACATAATATTTAATGATAGTGATGGCACTTGAAAATTTTTACTCCATATAGATTCAAAGGTTTTGCATTGTGTTGGAGTATTGATGTTTTCGGCTTTAAATAATCTTTGATTAAGAAATTTTCTTCTCTCAAAAAGTTTCAACTACTATGATGAATGCTTCAGAGATGTGAAAATGTTTTTTTTTTCTATATTAAAAGGAAAAAAAAAAATCTAAAATTTGGCTTTGTGCAGTCTAGAGACCATTTGAAAAAATTGCAAAATGCCATCTTGGGGGATTTTTATTTTGTTTTAGCTGAGAAAAGTGATGAAATCTGTAACCCTGCAGACCCTTGTTCCAGCAAAACTCATTCATCAGTGGCCTTTTAGGAGTTCATGGCTCCTTGAATTCCTTGAGGAATGTCCAACCTATAGCTTCCAGTTCATATAGAAGTTTTGAGGACAGTTTGGTCTGCTCTATGGGCTATTCTCAGTTTCTGCGTTCCAGACAGCTGTTTAGATTTACTGTGGGCAATAATTCTAATGGAGTGACAGTGGGAAGACCATGTTTTACGGCCATTAGGAGAAGCAATGCTTGGGCAGATTGGGTCTTAGATGAAACTGTTGTTGGGTCTTAGATGGGACTTATATGTACCTCTAATACAAGCAGGAGATTAATGGGATGTTGAGCTATTGGCAGTGTTAGGATACAAAGAGACAAACTATACTATGAAGACTGAAACCTACCGTTTGTCAAATAGGAGAGTGTTTGGGATCCTTTATAAGAGGGGTTAGTCAACTAAACAGAAGTCTTACTGAATTTAGTCTAGAATTGTTCTTTACATTTGATTTACCTGTAGACATTTGTTTCAGTCATGTTCATAAAAACCTAATTTACAGAGTAAATTTTTTCTATGTCTTGCCATTAATTTTGTAAGAAGTAAGAGAAATAAAGACAAAATCAACACAGTATGTGCTCAATGAAATAAGCAGAACCAAACAAAGGCGTCTTTGCCAAGATGTGCCTCTAGGACCTTTACTGTGGGAGAGGATTTCTTGCCAGTCTGTGAAAACCAGTGTATTAGCAGATGGTGACCTTAGGGAGGTAGTTGTGTGTGCTGGGCACAGAAGGAGCAGATGGCTTTGGGCAAGCCTCAAACATAACATACTGAAACAAATTCATAAATATTCAGGGTGTGGTAAAGACTGCAGGTCTATCAAGATTCCTCTCAGGGCAAATGTGGGTGTGAGGGGTCCTATTTTCCCATTCTACCCTGCTTATTCCTTCCTTGCTGGACATGAGGCATGATGCTGCCAGTCTGTGGGGCCATGCATCGTGTCACAATAAGGAAGGAGATTTAACTTCACAGCTACCTGGTCTGTACAGGGAAGCGGAGAAGGAACTGTACAGGAAACTAGCTTTAACATTGCCTTAGCTTTTGGTGATTTAATATTTGCTTTGTAGTAGCTAAGAAACTTCTTGATAGGGATGGGATGGGATGGATAAGAGTATGAGAATCCCCCATACTGAATTTTTGCTCTGCTTTTTTTGTTTGATGTTTTTGGACTCCTGTGTTGTTTGTTCAACTGACATGTACTTCTGGCATTGCAAAGGAATCTGGACTAACTGTAGGTGCCAAAAACCCCAAGAGTATAACCAATCTTTTAGGCTCCATTTATATTTTCAGAGTATTTTTCCCCGGAAAAATTAATCTTGTTTTGCTAATAGGTGGCTTTGCTGCCAAGTACCAAGTGTACCTGTGAAAAAAATAACACATTTTCTCAGTGTAATATTTTACGTACAGAGTAAGATGACCCCTCTGTCCTTCAGTGTAAGATGGACCTTCTGGCTTCTTCCTGCTGACCTTGTGAATGGATTTACACAATCCTGTCTGTGGGTCTTTAAATGAGATGACATGAGATGTGACATCTCTTGCTGATGTCACGAATCTGAGAAGCTTGATTTGTTAAAGATCTGTTGGATCACTTACTCCTTTCTTGGTGGGTCTGTGCAGAATTACTTCTCATGAAGTATTTTATCTCAAAACTTTTTCTTGTATGATGATTTATTACTAATGTTTATGCCACACATTGTCTCTCTAAGGATCAATTTTTCAGAGTAGTCACCACTCAGGGTGCTCTGCATTTGTGAGACTACACTCAATTTTGGAGCCAAAAGGGAAGCATTATGAAACACTGACTGGGATTTTGGTGAGGAGTTGCTGAAAATCAGCTTTGTAGGAAATGACTGCATTTATGATTCAGTCATTAGGGGTTATTGACATTTCGATTTCAAGACTAAATTTCAAGGGTTCCCATTAGGGATGGGTTGACCTTGGCTGGCTGCCAGATGCCCACCAAGCTGCTCTCTTACTCCCTCTCCTCAGCAGGACAGAGGGAGAAAATACAATATAAACCTTCTTGTGTGTGTTTTTTTTTTTTTTTGTGAAAAATGCAAGGGCTTCAGAGTGAAGCAAAGCAAAACCAAAATTTAATCTCTACTTCCCATCAGCAGGCAATGTCCAACTACTTCCTGGGAAGTGGGGCCCTGGTACAAGTGCCTTAATCACTGAAGTCCACTCTCCCCCTTTGCTGTTGCTGTTGAGTGTGGTGTTTTGTGATATGTAACATCCCTTTGGTCAGTTTGGGTCAGCTGTTCTGGCTGTGTCACCTCCCAACCCCTCACCCACCCCCAGCCTACTGGTCTTTGGGTGAGGTTGGGGATGGCTCTGTGTGAGCACTACTCAGCAATAGCCAAAGGACTGTTCTAGATACAAATTCAAAGCATGGCACTAAGTGGGCTGCTATGAGGAAATTTAACTCCATCCCAGACAGACCCAGTATGTGGTTAAGTCAGTTGTTATAGTGATTTTTATAGCTCCTCTACAGAATATTCTTTTCTACTGTAAATTGGTTTAAAGCAATTAATTTGCATTTTAATCCCAGATTTTTTAGTTACTAAAAGTTTTCCGGTCAAGCAAAACTTGAAGTTTTAAATTATCTGACATTAGAGGTCAATCAGCAGTTCTTTTGTCCCCTCCTCATTCATATTAATTCTTGATACGAAATAAAAGTTTTGTTTGGATCCAAGTTCTAAATTACTGATGATGTCTTTATTATTTCACTTGATCAATTTTCTGGAAGCTGAGGTGTTTTATTTTTGGAATTTACACTAACTAGTAGTTTTACTGGGCTACATTTCACAGAGAGGTTGTCTTCATGAAACCTTATGTTTCTTTGTGATTTTTATAACTCAAAGCTACATTTTGAAGTTAGATAGCAAAATCCAATAATGCATATATTAACTCTACTAATGTTTTAAATAATTTTTTTTATGGTTTCAGAGTAGCTGCTCTGAGAACTATAGTTAACCTTACTCCTGTGAAGTGATTTATTAATAGAGAGTAGACGTCCTTTTTATCTGAGTGAAGGATTAAAATAATATTAAGTTTAAAACTATCTAGTTCCCTCCCTTTCTTCTTCTTCTGTTCCTTTGTAAGATGAATAAAGGTCATTTGAAGTTAATGGCTAGAACATTTGGAATTAATAGCAGGAAATGCTATTTCTAAGAATAGGTAATCTCTCTTGTAGGCAGGGCTAAGCCCATTTCTCATTGTCAGAGGTGTTCACTTGCTCATAATTCTGGTAAACTTTAAACAGTAAGGATGAGCATTTCTGTGTCAGCCACCTGCTTCAGGTCAAATGTGGAATTTTTATGCAAAATACTTAGCAGTTTCCAAGGCTGAGACTAGGATAAACTTCTGTTCCCTTGGAACAAGAGGTTTGTTTGTCTTTTTTTTTTTTTTTTTTGTTAAGTTGTTTAACCGCTCATTTTCTTAGCATTTAGGGCTGAGGAGCTGAAGCTTGCTGAAATGGAAGTCCTGTGTGTTAGGCATGTGTCCTTGGCCATGGAAGTCTGTCCAATTTTGATAAAGTTTTGTATGACTTCAAATAAAGAAAGTTTGCAGATACTTCCAAGACCTCTTTCTTAGCAGCAATCCTGGAATAGTATGTTTAAGGAATCCTCTGAGGGTTGGTGGGAAGACGGAGAGTCATTTGGTAGAAGAGAGATAATAGGCAATGAAAATTGGAGCCTTGGGTAAAGGGATTTAGCAAGAAGCCAAGGAGAGACGGACTAGAGTAGTTTAGAATTTCAGGAGACAAACTCTGTTTGATAGCCTTCTGAAACTTAACATTTGTGATCTAGAGGTATTTCTTCCTGTGCATCACCATCATAACATTTGGTACTTGCTTGTGAAATAAACCTAAGGCAACCTTGAACTTGGTACATGTGCTGGATGTTTACTGGTAATCAGTTGAGTGAAGCAGAATCCGGCTTTGTGTGTACTAGTGTTCTCCCAGGTGCTGCAAAATCTTGATGTGTGTAATGAATAAAGCAGGAGACATATGAAGTAAAAGGAAGTTTATATGGGCAAGGTAGATGAATCCATCCAGGGAGAGATGGGTCCTGACTCTGCAGAGTTTTGTCTGTTGCTCAACAGTGACTTAATATTTTGCAGATTTCATCTTATTTCTTTATGTTGAAACGGAGATCCCCAAGGCTGATTTGCAGAAGTACCGAATATTTGTAACTCAAAGTCCATAATTTGAACACATTCAACTGTTAGGAATCTGAGAGTGAACACCCAAAGACCCCTGTATGTTTTTGGGACTTAAGCTTCTTTCACCTCAGCATGCATGTTGTCCTAGAAGCGTGGATATTGCCATTCCCACTTTCCAGGGTGCATTATGAAGATTGATTAATGGCTGTGATGAGAGCTATATAAAAGGTCCTAATGAAACCAATATTCCTGCCTTGATGGTAGGATTTGAATAGTCTGGTCGGAAAAAAAGATACAACCGCATATGGAATCATCTCTGCTATGTAGAGAATAAAGCAGGGGGCCTTGTCAAAGGGTATGTCAAAGAAGGAGTACCTGATTAAAGACAATATCTGAATGTATATGTGCAAGAGAGAAAAATTAAGCTTGTACAGGCAGCCATTCCCTAACTTAACAAGGTTTGACTTCATGATATTCTGAATACTCTCTTCATGCAGTATTTTTTAATGTGTAATTTATGTTTCAACAGGGAAAGAGACTGGTAGAATAATCATGAAGAGAGGGTGAAATGTGAATCTGTGTATTAGAAGACTCCACATTTAGTTATAACTATTTATTTTGTGTGGGTATAGGTGCTTGCTTGATGCTGTGCTGGCATCTATAGTTCTGTGGGAACTGCTCTGAGAATGAAATGACCACAGACTGATCTTTGCACAGTTGCAGTATGTGTGGAGGTGAGCCCATGGCACTGCCAGAGGAAACAGTTGCTCAGGCAACTGGGAAATTCTGTCCAGTTGCTGCCTATCTCTGTCAGTGGATGAAGGCAGGCTTCTCCTTTAAAGGCTGAAAGCTTTTTACAAGTGCTTTATTTACAGTAAAAAAGAATTGCTAAATTGCTAGGGGCACATTATGGAAAATGAAACCAACCCTGTTCTTCTGTATTTTCTATTCTGTAGGTAAAATACAAAAGAGACTTTGAAGAAAGCAAAGGAAGAGGGTTCAGTATTGTGACTGATACGCCTGAGTTACAAAGACTGAAAAGGACACAGGAGCAAATCAGTAATGTATGTGACTGCTACCTCAAGTGATTGTAGATGGAGAACTAGTGTGTCTAAGTGTGTTTTTTGGTGTTTCTGATCAAGTCTGTGTGAGTGAAGAATGTGATTTTGGTGATAGATTTGTGTATGTCTGATTCTGAAGTGTGTATAACTGTATACCATGGACTTGTACAGCACATTGGAAACGTGTGTTCACCTCTCCAGCTTTCAGCTAGTATGCTCAAAGTATTTTCTTTTTTAAAGTGGTTTGACACTTTTTCCTTTTCTTATAGATTTGCCAGCGAGTAAGAATACTTTTCTAATTTTTAATTTACATATAAATTATATAAATTATGTAAGTTTTTTAGCAGGGACTGTAAAACTGAAAAAAATAGCATAACTGACAAGATGGAGTTTTCTAGAAGCAGATAAAATTTTGATGCTGAGTTTTAAAAGAAAATACACACAAGACAATGTTCTGCAAGATAAGAAAGAAATGGCAAATAGCAAAACTTAATGTGTTTCATGAGCTTACAGGAATGGGATTTTTAAAAATGGGATTTTTTCTGACTTACTATTTTCTTTTTAAATATTTTTTTAAATGTACTTGCTGACTAACTTTCACTAGGAAAGTTATTTGTTTGTATTGTATTCCCTCATAACATGTTTAACTCACTAAGTGAAAAAATATTGGGTGATATGTAGTGCAAGTTATGATATATACGAAATAGGTAAGAACTGGTGTGAGCTAGAAATGATATAGAATCAATACTATTAGCTTGTCTTAGCTTTCCTCCTTCTTCTGCTGCAAGAACTTGGCCCCAGCGGATTATTTTGTGAAAATGTTCTTGAGTCATTCTCTGTGGTAATAAAACTACAGCATGGCATCAGAGACTTACCAATGTAAGTATAATCAGAAGAAAATGATGGAATTTATTTACTTGAAAGAAAAAACTTTTTTCAGGTTGAGATATTATTGGAAAAAAAAAAGCCAATGAAAAATACTAGTTTTTCACAGCAATGGAGATGTACCATTCTTGCCAAAGCATTGACTAGAGCTGTTCTTAGAGGTGAAAAGTTTGGGCTTATTTCCTGGAGCCTTGGCCGATGGAGAGGACAGTTAATTTAGGAGATGTACAAACGCTCCTGTGCATAGACAAGATGAGAACAAAAGCTCATCTCTTATGTTCATGCTGGGTTAATTGAAACTATAGATTTATAAGAGAGCAAGATGTATTCTTCAGAGTGGCAAAAAGCACGGCCATTAAGACTTCCATTTGGGATCTGGGAAACTTCAGCTAGTCCCTGGTTTTAATCAGCTGTAATTTTTATTCAGACCAGGAACGTAAATTAGGTCCTCTCGTGACCTATGTAGCTTCCTTGAGCAAGAGTGATTCTTTTGCGTGGGGTAGCTCTGGAACACATCAAGGAGATGAAACGAGCAATGCTCTGATGAATACTTAATCCCTCACACGGGTCTGCCCTGTTAGGAGAGGTTGAGAGGAGTAGCCTGCAGCAGGCCTGTGGTGCTCAGTTTTGGGTAGTGGCATGCCAAGAAATTTAATTAGATCTCCCAAGCCCAGTACCCTCAACCTCAGACTACAGGATAGCTCACCTGCATGCTCTTCATCTCTCTCTTGTTCAAAGAGCATTGGGTTTTCTGTTGTGGGAAAAGGAGATGACAAAAACAAGTAGCTCTATGCCATGGGAAAGAGCTTTCTTCCTATCTCAATATTTAAATGGATCAAGGAGGTTTCTCTTCTAGCAAAGACCTTGCTGCACAGCTTATGATACTGTCTGGTTCCTGAACCAAAGATACCTATCTGACTTTTTAGTCTCAGAAATAGCTTTTTTAAATGTGAAAATGGTTTTATTTCAGATTTTTCCCTTGGTGATTGCATGTACCACTCCTGTCTCTTCATTTCTAACCACTCAGTCTTAACAATTTAGATTTGCTCTATACAATCTTAACAATACAGAGTTGTTTTCTTTTCTCTATGTATGTGGCTGGCAGAGATTCCAAGTAAGGAACTCTGTTATAAAGAATTAATCTTGAAGTGTAAAATGGAATTTCAAAATGTGCATGATAAAAGAAGTTGCATTCAGTTTCTGCTTATGCTTAAATAATAAATTAATTTATAACGTTGTATCCTAGAAAAATAATTCTGCATAGGACACGACTTGAATTGAATTAGAAAACTGCTGTATTATAGAAATGCATTCCACACAGAGTAGTTTCTGTATTGATCAGATAAGCAGTATATGTCATGGACTAAGGATCTAATTAAGGTTTCAAGACACTGAAAGGTAAGCATTTTAATAATTCTAGATTAATTTTACTTTTCATATATAGAAAAATGGAAGAATGCTAACATGTCTATTCAATTTTCAGTTTTGTTTTGGTTTCACCTTGAAGTGTTAGATACTTCTCAAAGAGCCTATTTGAACCAAAATTGTAACAACTTCATTAAAGGGGTAAGTGAGCACAGTTAACTGTGTAGATATTCTTGATAAAGATAAAAAATAAAACTCATGATAACAGATGTTAATTAGCATAAATATTTTTTAAAAATTGTCTTTTTTGTCCTGATGTTAAGTTTGGCATCATACATGAATATTAGCACAGTGCTCTGACATTTAAAAGAATCTCTTATGCTATGAATATAAAGTTTGTGAGGAAAAAAAATCATGGAAGGAGTGGAAGGAGAGTGGGTTGACAGAGGGTGTTGGATTTTGGTTGCTATTTTGCCACCAGAAACCCTACCTCTGAAGACTTAGACGGAAGTTATGGAATTTATTTTATGTCACAATGGAGGTATTAGGACCAGAATGCAGTTTCTTAGAAAAGAATAAAATGTACCCCAGTATTTCATGTTTTTTTTTTTATCATTAAAAGCCCACTTCTGCAGAAGTACAACATGCTTTTAGCATTGAATATGTAGTCACTAAAAAAAATATACTCTTCACACAGAGAAATGGGTAAATTTTGTTAAAGGACCTTGCAGTTGTTTTTGTTTGTCTTGAACTTTGAGAGGATTTTCAATATGAATGCGAATATTCTTGAAATGAGGATATTTCTATAGATGGTTTTCCAAATAGGCTAACTGCACTCTGATTTTGCAAGAAAAAGGTAAGGTGGCAAAAAGAACAAAATAATTAAAGGCGATGGCAAAAGATTATTGATCTGTCATGACACTAGCTAAATGAGGAAGTAGGAACTCAATATAATAATATTTTCTTTAGGGAAATGGAACACTTTCAGTGGTTTGCAGCTTAGTGCCACTGCACTTTTATGTCTAGCTACATGAGTTGAAGCATATGTTATCCTATGTGAAATAAGCTGCTCATTCTTAAATCTGTTCCTGGTAAATGTCTGCAAAGTATAAAAGAAAACAGGTGTCCATACGAATTGATGGAGTGAGAAGCTTTCATTAAGATAAAGGCCAGTGCTTGGACAGTAGAGGTTGCTGCCTTGGTTGTGTGGCTCAAAGGATGCATGGAAGCTTTCACAGTGCTTGCCCTGACTGCTTTGAGAGCCCACATAAAGGCATTGCTCACTTCCATATTAATGCTGTTATGAACTTAAATCATGTAGGAGCAAGAAGCACTGCACATCTGTGCCCTTCTTCCCTTTGAGAACTAGCAAAATGAAGTAATACAGTTCATTTATTTGTATGTGACTCATTTTTCCAGTAGGTTTGAATTGTATATGAAATGAAAACTGTATTTATAATATATATATTTATAAATAGATTTTTATATAAATATATTTATAAATATAAATATATTTATATAAAAAGCATGTTTCCAAGGTATCCTATTTTGGTGAAGAACTTAGGAAGGACAGTAGAGTTAGTGAAGGGAAGGTCACTGAATCGCCCCCCTGTGGGGTAAGAGAGTGTCTCCCCCTGGTATCAGGACTTGAACTCCTCACTGAAATTAGTGAAGCCTCTGTTAGCTGCAGAGAGAGCATGAACATCTTGAAGCCTTTTGAAAGTGTTTTATGTGGATTTTAATGAGAAAAGCTGTTTATTAATTGTCTTTAAATGTCTTTAATGAAATATGGTGCATGATGTTGTGTGTTTTTGTTTTTTTTTTTTTTTTCCCCAGTGTCAAGGGTCACGTTCTACCACCAGTCAAATTTATACAGCTTCAGGGATGCAGCAGAGGGCAGGGTTTCCCTCATAATTTGAATCAACTAAACACCTGTTATCTGGAAAAAGATACAAATCATAAGGAATTGGATACTACCTCAGATGTGATAAAAATATGTGTTCAGTAGCAACTAAAGCAGAACACAAACCATATTGCTACTGTAGTTGTGCACATCTGCATATCTGAAATTAGAAACTGTCCCTGACAGACAATGAGCCATAGCTCCCTATTTGGAAGCTATTGGCAGAGCTCTTCAACCTGTTTACTTGCTCAAACATAAAATGATCTCTTAAATTTCTAAAATAGATTGTTGAGAAAATTGGCAGGAGAAGATGTTAACAGGGCCCAGAGCTTCATTTGTAGGATTTGCAGTGCAGAGCCTACAGATACTTGTCTCCAATGGCTTTTTCTCCTCCATTGAATTGAAGGAGAAGAATACGGAACAGGAAAAAATAACAGCAACATCAGTGTCTACATTTCAACCATCCATCAAACCAACCATCAACGAAGAGACTGGGTAAGCACGTGAAATTGCACACAAAAAGAGTTTATGCTGTTCTGGGCAATGCTGGGATTTTAACTGCTTCTGAAATGATTTGTCCTTATATTCCTAAGCATGACTTTTATTTTGTTGTTGTTTCACTTGGAAAATAAGCATTTAGTCATGAATGACAATTGTGTCTACCAACATAGATGAAAAGCACTTGCTGGTCAGTTCCTGAATTGCTACATATCCATGGCATGTGGGTTAGGCTGGATGCGCCACGGTACCAATTGCCTTCTGCTCCCCTTGATTCCTCTGACAGTTTTAACATGAACTACAACTCTGAGAGCTATTCATTATTTAGTGTACTGTAGGCTTAATTCCACACAGCTGCACTTCAGATATGCTGCGTATAACTCATGTGATTAAGCATCTATCAGTTGCCTTAAACAGCATTTTTTTCTGGCTGGAAACAAGGAGGTTGAATATTGAATTCCTGTTGCTAATATGAGTGTATCTCTCCAAGAAGGTGGAGCTCCTACTGCTCTCCTTTGAGATGAACACACATGCATAGATTCACATCCAACCTTGTTACTTTTGTGGATTAATCTTCCAAGCTTTCTTCGTATAGATAAATACAAATGGAAATTCTGAGAAGCCCCAGGTCCTTTGACTTTCTAATATTTCTGTATTGAAGATTTTTTGACTTCCCATTTTCAGTAAGCAGAAATCATTCTGCCTTTAAAGGTAGAGTCCTAATAAATGCTTTAGAAATGACATAGCAAAAGAATCACATTATTTTTCAATGACCATGAGTGTTTTCGCAGATTTTTATACAGCTTTCATATTTTGTAAGCTTTCACAAATTGAGGGGAAGCAGTATGAGGAGCACCTGAGGTTACTTCATCTGTTCAGCCTGGAGGAGACTGAGGGGAGATCTCATTGCATTGTACAACTTCCTTGTGAGAGGAGCAGGAGGGGCAGGCACTGATCTCTTCTCTTTGGTGACCAGGGACAGAACCCGAGAGAATGGCCTGAAGTTGTGTCAGGGGAGGTTTAGGATGGGTATTAGAAAAAAGTTCTTCCCCCAGAGGGTGGTTGAGCACTGGAACAGGCTCGCCTGGGAGGTGGTCATAGCACTGAGCCTGATAAGAGTTCAGGAAGAATTTGGATGATCCTCTCAGGCATGTGATGTGACACTTGGGAATGGTCCTGTGCAGGCCTGAGGGTTGGACTCAATGATCCTTGTGGGTCCCTTCCAACTTGGCATGTTCTGTGATTTTGTGAAAATGACTGAAGTCATGCTTAAGAAATGAATCTGTGGAAATGTAAGTAATATTTTAGATAGAACTTGTGCTAAAAATTGAAACCTTTGAGAATGCATTTGAAACCTCAGTGTGTATTCTACTTAAAAAAAAAATCTTTCTTTGCTGAGCATTATCAAAGCATTATGCAAAGTTAGAAAAAGACAGTGTTAAATTAATCCCTATGTATATGAATTCTTTACCTATGCTTTCAATAAAAAGTCTGAAGTTACTTAATGTCACAGTGCTTTGTCACTTCTTCTTGCTGTGATCCTTGCATAGAACAATAGTCACCAAACATCCAGCTTTCTAATATTTTCTTTCATTTACTGTTTATTTCCTGTATGGTATGGTATTCCACACACTATAAAATGTTGTAAAAAGAACCTGTAACTTCTTCATGGATTTTTTCTGAAACTGCTTTCTCACTTTAATGGTTTTCATTTACATTGTTGTCAGAGTTGCCTAAGAAAAGGGACGGTATTGGAATCCCTTTTATGCAGACTTTATTTAAATGAAGAACTAAAGCACAGAGATTAAAGTATTTGTGTTAATGCAGTAAGTAGCACCTAGAGTAAACCATTATCTTCTGTGTCAGTCTTCCATTAGAGGTAGAGGGAGGCAGAGCCTTTGCTAGGGAATTTTACAGCTGTTTGTTGAGAAGCTGGAAAAGATTGCTGGGAATCCAGAACAATGTGTTCATGGTTCATCAGGGGTGGCACTGACTTCTTTTTCTGTTCCCATAACCTTTTCAGATTCTCTTTCTTGGTCTCTCTTTCTGAATCCTTGCGGTACACATGACAACAGCTCCCAACATGTGGGAAGAAACATTATTTTTAGACCCTGAAACGCCAAGTTGAAGGATACCATTTGGAATGTTATATAGTCATTACAATCATTATGTGTGAATCTGTCAGTACAGGTGGAATCGAATAATTTAGGTAACTTTATGGTAAAAGTTTGCCAAGCACGTGGATGTTCGGTTTGCATCGATGTATAACTCTGTTGTGTTAGGCCACGGGGATAACTATGGGGATAATAAAACACATATCCCTAACAAGGTAGACATTATTCACCTGCTAAAGGTCTGCTGTCTGGTTCAGAGTGGGAGAAAGAGTGACGTTGTTAGGAGGCTGCTTCTTTTGTAAGACAAGTGGAAAGGTGCAACTCCTTACTGGAAAGAAGAGAAGCATTTTGTCATTAAGAAGCCAGGAAACAAATCCCTACCAGAGAGAAGCAACTGCGTTTGGAAAAACCGTTAGCATTAAAAATCAGGATTTATAATGGCTATTATATGCCATACTGCCCAGAATAACGTGAAATGTGTGAATTCAGATAGGCCTTTGGGGTAAGCCCATTGTAACACTAACTCCAAATGTATACTGAAGTTCGGGCGAGCTATTAATGTGAGAAACACCACATTAGCAAATTGTATAAAATGGAAGTGCTTGTCTGTCAGACACAAGCCTATTTGGACTTGAATGGCATGTGACCTTGGGATAATTTCTGTGTGGGAAAGGCTCCCTTTTAGCAGCCCCATTGTGAGGATGGTAAGTGACCTCAAAGAAGCCTCTCAAATGTGGAGCTGAAACTGTCCTCAGAGATGCAGGGGGAAATATTTTAGGTAAAGTGTATTTCTGGTAGTCAAAGCAAGCTGATGTGATGCCTATATAACCGCTTATTGAATGATCTTATTCTATCTGACTTTATTCTATAGTCTTGCTTAGAAAAATCTCTTTTGTTTAATTTTTTTAAGCATGTAAAATATGGTATATATTACTGTGGTTGATTATATATTTTTTGATTTCTGAAGTCTTTTATAAGTTTACAGAAAAAGTTGCTGTAACTATGGCCTATTTTTTCTGTATCACTGCTTTCATCTGAAATTAGATGGTTACAAAAGTTATGTAGCCTCAAAGTTTCAAAAAATTTTCAGTGAAGTTCCACAGGGAGTAATATAGTCTTTCTGATTCTAATTTAAATAAATAAATTTGACAGGATGACTGTAACCTTACTCACTGTATTGACAAAATAAAATGAGTTGTGTGGTGGAAATAAAGCAAGCCATCCAGAAAAATCCCCAAAGGCATGGATTTACTGCATGTGTAAGTGGGTCAACTCATGCATGAGAAATGAATGCTAAATGTAAATCGGTTGCAAAACTGTAGACTTTAAGTAGAATTGAATCAAGCGATAACCTGAATATTTTTATATGGATGTCCTATCATGCTTCTCTTTGAAATACAGTAACAAAGGTGAGAATTACAGAGAAATAACTAAAATATGTATTTGTGTTAATTAGAACAGTGTCACTGAACTCCAGAATCAAAGGCATTCTATACATTGATGTCACTGGCATTGGTAAATTCTGAGTTGAACCTGTATTTAATTAAACCTGTATCTGGGTTGATCAGTTGCCTTGCATGAGATACACTTCAATTCAATAAAGACTGCCGCATTTCCTAACGAGCAAAATGTTCAGTCCTGTCTAGAAAAATACTTCTTGGGTTTTGCCTGGTTAAAATAATAATAAAATAGAATTATCTAGTTAGGAGATATAAAAGAAAAAGATGGAAATTTCTGTCTCCTTGGTTTCATTTTCTATTTGTGGTAACAACATTCATATTTCAAGGCAAGGCTTATATCAAAAACATCAGTAATTCAGAAAACTGCTAAATAATCTTCAAATATGTAACATAACATTTCATGGACTTAATTTTTAATCCATGGTAATTGCCATCTTGTCAACAGATGCATTTGTTACAGACACAAATTGACATAAAAGTTTACTTCTGTACTTATTTTTCACTCTGAACATCTTAATAGGAGGCTAAACCAGCTATGTAAATGTGAGGAATAAATTGACAGTTATGCTATGTTCACATTTTGCGATAGTATCAAGGCTATTGCACATGGCTCTTTGTGCTGTAGTTTGTGGAATGAAAAATTCCAAGCTGTAATGAAGACAACTATGAGAAGTGTTTTGAGACAACTGTCGTAAGAACCTATCTATTGTCTGACTAAAGAACTCGAGTCTCTCTTTAATCACTTGTGACTTCAAGATGTAATCTGCTTGGAAGGTTTCTGATATTTAAATATATGCCTTTTTTTTTTTCTTTTTTTCTGTTATGGTACTAAGCAACTAAATTATGACAAAACCCCAACAACTTACTTTTCCTGTGTCACTTGCATATTTTAGTCATATCAAAATCACTAATTATTTTTAATGAGTGCATATTTTTGAAGTCATTGTTTTTTACTTGTAGAAAAAAGACAATGCAAATAAAACCTCTTCATAGCAACTCAACTTGGGAGCTAATTAAAATGAAGCTTTCAGAATGGGAAAAAATTAATTAGCCAAAAAGTTGAGAACTAGGAGTTTGCACCTTCAGATATCTTTGAGTAATTAAATGATTGTAAGGAAAATATAATTTCTATTTTCCTTGGTTTACTACACTGTCTATCACCTGCCTGTCATTTTACCTTTTACTTCTTTCTTACCTGATGCTTTTGGGCTGTGCATCAGTTGCTAGGGCAGCATCTTAAGCATTAAACCTCCTGCTGAAGAAAAAGATGCTCTAATTCTTCTGCTAATATCATCTTTAATCTTGATCCCTGGAGATTTGAATGTCTCACCCCTATGATGCTCACAGGCTTCATTGACCTTGACAATAGGGGTATCTTGTCCTCTGTGGCACTCATTTTTTTTTTGCATGTTAACACATATGTCTGTGATTTCCTTAGGCTGTCAGTAGATACATCAGTTGTGACAAAGCCAGCACTGTAGTGAGTGTAATGAATGACTAAAATTTTTAACCAGCCTAAGACAAGAAGGAAAGTAACAAAATTTTATGTGTGCCATTGCTGCTTCTGTCTACAAAGATCTGAGAGGATAGGTGTTTACTCCTCCAAGCAGATTAGAGTGACAATAGTGTTGCTTGTTAACCCTTTCTACTATTGGTATTATATAATGACTTAGCTACAGAAGTATTTGTGTCCTTTTTTTGAAAGGTTCTTTCTCTGGCTCACACCAACATAGTCGTGCTGTTAGCAACCGCAATATTTTAATGGATAATTGAAGGGTGGGTTTTTTTTCTTTTCTTTTCTTTTTTTTCCTTTTCAAGATCTGACTTGAGTTTCTTTCTTTCCTGTCCTTTTTCAATTCATAATTAGTGACCCTGTTCAGTCCCTCAGAAGGACAGTATATAAAGAGGTAGATATTGAATATTTCACTAAGCAAGCTACAGGCAGCAAATACAAGGAGTTTGAATGTCAGTCTCCACTGGAGTTCGAGAAAGTCTAGTCTGAAGAAATTATCGTTTGAGAAATGGGTTTTTTGAACTTCAAGGCTGGCTGTTTTCAACCTTTCTGAGCTTCAGTCCTGCTGTGTCCCTGCTTTATATCTCCTTCCTCCTTTTTTTCACTATAGAACGATGGTATAAAGTGAACTCATACCCAGTTTGGCCCATCTAGCCCTTTTCTCACCTTATGAGGAAAAATTTACTCCAAACTGTGCAACATATGTTGTCAGGGTTAACTGATTTTTGTAGGGTTTGGCGTAACAGGATAGCTGTTCCCAGTTTCCAGAACAGCGAGTGGGTAAGGAGCTGAGGAGGATAGTGTGGCTGCTGTGGGTTTTGGCACAGCAGAGCTGGTCTTTGAGGGAAAAGGAGAGGATTTTCTTATGAGGAAACTGTGGCAAGACCCAGATTCTTCATTGGAGCAAGGTCTGGGTGTCTTCAGGCTGTGCCTCAGCGTGCCAATACTGAGCAGAGATCCTGCTCCCTCCTCTTATCATTTTAGTGGGACAAAGGCACCTTTTATCTTGAATGAGATTGGCTACCATTTTGTTGTAGAGCTGGAGCCACTCAGTAGTGCTGTTCCCTCAGGCACCACTGATGGAAAATGAAGGATTCAGAGGATCTGGAAGGATGCCTCAATCTCATCTCTCATGTTTTCTTGCCTGTTTGGCAGGGAGACCCGCTCTGGTGTGGGCTGGGCTGCCCTTGGCTACAAGCTGTAGACTGACCAGGGCAAGGGAGGCAGGCATGGAATGAGGTCACTTGTTTGGCATGGCCTTTTGTTTAGCATTCCTTTCTGTACATTGTGTGTTTCTGGCTCAGATAATAGCTGGCTTGCTCTCTTGAATTGAGTCAGCAGTCAGGTTCCTTTTCAACAGAAATGGACTGGATGAAAGGCTCAAAAAAGCTTGGTGGTGATAGAAAATTAAGCAGAATTATCAATGAAGGTGATGGCAAAAAGTTACGGAAAGCTCTGACAGTATTGACGGATTGGAGATTAAATGATCAGCCTATAGTGAAAATGTATATAAAATATACTGAGAAGAGATAAATGGGGATTGAGCTGTCAGTGAGGAAAAAAAAGATCAAGCAGAATAAGCCTATAAAGTCACAGGTAGCGTACAGCTGCAGAAGTGAATGTGATTATGTACAGTTTCTTATAAGGCAAGAATTAGAAGCAGGAAATGTAGCTGTCAGGCATCATACTTAAAAGAAAAACAAATATGTGGCGTATAACAAAAATGTGGAACTCATTAATGTAGAAGCCAGGGAAGTCTAGAAGTATAAAATACATTAAAAGAAAGACAAGACAAGCTTGTGAAAGTTAAATTTATCAGGAAGTATTAACTGTTGTTACCTAAATTCAGTGACAGAATTGGGAAGGCTCTGGGATGCTGACAGCAGGAAAGTGAAAGGATCTTATCAAGGGGAAGACTATGTTTCACAGCTGCCTTGCCTTGGCATGCATTACTGAGCAGTGACAAACCATGGTGGTGTCATCAGTGAGCTCAGTGAGTCCATCAGCGAGCTTAGAACCTTGTGCTATTTCTAGTCACATCTGATTTTTGAAGAGGTGGCTGTGGTGCAAAGATAACTGAGGTATCACAGATATTCTTTAAGTACATGCAAGTGTTCTTGCATGGCCATGGCAATCGACAGACAAGGTATTAGTCAAGAGTAAGAGGGCTTTGATCCCACTAGCATTTTACTGGTTTTCAGGTGAATCTTCTTATCATCTCACCACACCTTCCTTGGCGTTGCAGGACTCCTTGAAGCATATGAAGTAGATCCATTACAGATGAAACTAAAGTGAATTATGCACTCCAACCACCAAAGTGTATCCAGTTCATTGGACCAGAGTAGAGCTAGACCATATCTACTCCCCCTGCTGTAAAATGTGGAATTTATGTTCTCAGAACTGTTTCACTCCAAAGAACTGCTGCAGTTACGCTGCAGTACTTCCTAATGGAAACATTGCTTAGGTTATCAGGTTTAGGAAGGAGTGATCACTTTGAAGTTGTGTTCCTGTGAGACCCGAGAATGATACTAACTGCAACTCCAGGCTTTAAAATGCAGAAAGGGGAAGGCTGGAAATAGTGGGTGCAGAAAATCAGATTGTTGCATGACCTCTGTATGCCCTGTCACGGGGTCACTGAGACTTGTCTGGTGTGTGCACTAAACTTGTAATTTATGTTTGTGGAGGATGTCAGGAGGAAGATTCATGTCTGGATGTGCAGGTGCTCCATTAGGACTTGGAAAGACATGGATTGATTAGGTGGTTATTGCCATCTGCAAAATTAGCTTGGTCAGAGACCCCTGACAGGGAAGCTTGGTGTATAACCAGTGAGCCAGGCTGCAACTGATAGAGCCTCAAAATGTTAACAGTAGATAACTAAGATATCTGTGAGAGCTATTGCATCTGATAGACTGGCTCTGAACTTCTGGGGATAACATACTGCATCTGTCAGATGGCAGATTTGAATTTTGCCATGATTTTTTAAATGTCTGGATCAGTAAAACATAGGCACACAGTCCTCTGTGTGTATGTGAGATACAGAAGGGAAGGCAGGTAGCCAGAAATTTAGCTGTGCTGATTGCTGTTCTTTGGGAACAGCATATAAATATATGCCATATGTATAAATGAGACTTGGGAATTGAGTATACCCCACAGGTATAAATGAGACTTAGGAGTTATCTGGAAGGCTTGTGTCTGTAGCAAAAGATATTCCTATGGCTCAGAACAGCATGAGGAACTTGGGCAATCCAAGGAAATCTGCTCCATGTGAGCAATTTGTTTATATTTTGCAACACAACCTTTCCTGACATGAACTCCAAATAAAATGAGAGGTTGAGAACTGAGGCACAGAGTCCTTCTCTGTTAAACTAATAAAGCTGGCTGTTAAAATGTATCCTGTGGATCTGGCATTCATTCGCATGCATCTTCTGCTCTGTGTTTGGTTTCTGTTCTCAGACATACATATGGGCAGAAATGGGGCCATTTGCTCAGTCCTGCTTCTTACTGGTTTTCAAGGGCTGACTGGACAGAAGAAAAAGGATTTAGGAAGGGTCTCCTATTGCATGAGCACTTTGACCCACTCTAGTTGTGAACATTGCACTGTTAGGGCCACTGAGTCAGGTCCTCAGCTGTCATCGGTATTTGCTCATGAAAATCTTATCATGCACGTTTCGAGTCTCATCTTGAAAGCCTTGAGATTTTTGACCCTGAGTGTCTATCCAGGTGTTACCTGAGGTATTTCTTGATTGTCAGACAATTTCTCTTAGAAATGACTGAATGCATGGATCAACTGTCACTGATTTGTACTAAGACAGGGCAATACAGCTCATTACACCTGGATTTGGGAGGTCTGCTCTTTATTCGTGACCTTGCTGATAGCATTCTTTGTTGCCTGTGGCAAGCTACTTCACTTCTGTTTCCTCTTCCACAAAATGGGGATAATGGCCCTGCTGAAGGCCTTTGGAAAACTCTTTAAAGGTATAATGAAAATGATAGAACAGCTGAATATTATGGCTGCTAGTGTTGCTACTTGTGTGTGTAAATTTTGTAAGTGGTAACTTGGGAACACTGGAGTACAAGAGGGAGTGTCTTGAGTCATCAGTTTTGTCTTCTCTTTTGTGGACAAGTATATCATACAAAATTCTCAAAAACTGTGTCAAACTCCATATTAATATAATCATAGCTTTAACCTGTTCTTTTTGAAGACAGTTTTGTAACTTCACTGTCTGCAGATTAAAAGACTCATCCAATTTGTACAAAAAAATTCTTTATGGCAGAGCATCTTCAGTCCTACTGGATACACAGCTTAATTGGTGTGGATTAATAAAGAGAATGAATAGGTGGCAGACACTTGGGTTTGAAATATTGGCTGTAACTTTACAGTTATATGTTGTACGTGAAAAACAAAGAGGCTCCCGGTTTAATGTGTGAAGGAACATAGCTCAAGGTCTCCTCGTGTATCTTGTGTATCTTTTACTGCCAAGATCTAGTATTTTGCTGTTCTACAGACCAGAGTCTTCCCCATCCTTCCCTTTATCTGTTGCCAACTCCACCAAGAAAACTGAAGCTGAGCTTCTCTGTGTCTCTTGTTCTGCTGATGCCCAGCATAAAAAAAGAAACCTAGATAGTCACAACTAATTTGCCCTCACAGCAAAGCTCCTTTTTTGTCCTCTCAGCTCTATCCAAACCATGAATGGGTTGTGGAGTGATTTCTTCTCTGGAGGCAAGTCGTGTAACTTCCAGATGAGATCTGAGTTAGTCAACTTTGGCCAGTTTTGCCAGTGAGATGTTCTGACGTGCCTCTTACTGTCCTGCTTTCCTTTTTTCACCTGGGACAGTCTTCTACAATCTCAGTGCTTGGTGGCGTTCTCCTGAGACTCTCTGGTAACATCTCATAGGGATGGAATGTGTTTCTCAGGATGGAATTAATTTCATCTTAGCTTGTTATTTTGATTACAAAAATGCCAGGAAATGTAGAGGCACAGGTTGGGTCTCATATTGGTTTACTGAAACAATAGATTTGAATACTTGTTCCAAAAACTTTTATTTATCACGGTAAAGGAGGCCAAACCCTTTGGAGATCTGTGTGGCCTGCCAAATGCCTTGCCAATGGATTGTTACATCAAGGGAAATCCCTTAGCTTATGTACAACCCTGAAATTTGGGCCGTCCTGCTGCTCTTTTTGGTTTCATTTTGTCACAGATGCTGCACTGCTACACTGGATCTGCCTTGTTTCTTCTTCCGTGTTTATTTTACAAACCATTTTTTAGAGCCATGTTAGGGTTCTACTTCAGCAAACCAGTAGTAGTTTAAGCCTGGCTACATGTGCTTAGTGCTTTAGGTATGACCTAGAAAAATTTTCCTAGAAAACTATAGAATATTATTAATGGTTTTAGATTTTTTCCAGCAGTTTTTTTGCACTGATACATAAGGACTGTTATCACACAACCCTCACTTATCTACAAGCAGACATATTTTTAATTGCTAAGCAAAGTTTATTTATGTTAGAGTCATTGCTCCAAATGACCTTGGGAATTTGCAGTCCTCTGCAGCTAATAGCTTTCTGAATGCAAACAGTGAAGCCTGAACTCTGTAGGTGAATAAAGTAATGCTTTGCTATGTGTTAAGATGCTTTTTGTCTGGTTTGATAACGGCATTGTACTAAAAGCTATTCAATCTTTCTTATCAACAGTTGACCATGATGTCCCTGTAGACACTCAGCGTTTTTTTTTTTTTCTGTTCTAATTTGGGTACTGTGCTCCCTTCTTAAGTTAGTTGCTCGTTTAAAAAAATTGTTCCCTTTTCCCTTTTCTTTAATGATAGTTATTTTAAAAGAAGCCTGTTACCCCAAAGCTAGCAATAATCAATCTCTTTGCCTTATTTCCTTTTCCTTGATTAAATTTGAAATAACGGTCTATAAAGACTCCTTAGTCTTTTAAACTACATTTCTTGGTCTCATACAGAAAGTCTTGATCTCATACAGAGTTTTGCCAACATCTCTGCTTTGTCTATGCTTTCCTACACAGATGCTTTCCACACTTCCCACTCATACATCTGTAGCTTTGGCAGGTTGACTAGAAATACTCTTAAGTCAGCACAAAAGAAATCAAAGCATTTTAAAGACTCTGGGGGTTTTTTTGTTGTTTTTGTTTTTGTTTTTGTTTTTTTTTCTTTCCTGTACTTCCCGGCTTGGTCTTAATTCAGTATATTTTACTGGAATTCTGTTATGGAAATAATGATAATAGTGATGATGAGAATTCCCTACTCCACTTCTTTGTGGAGAGAATCGGCTTGACAGTGTTAAAAAGTAACCTTTAATGAAAATAAATTAATTCTATTGATAAAAGGGCTAATAGTTAATATGGTGAAAAGCTGTGCTGTCTTGAAAAAGCAATTTAAACCCCCTAAATCATAATTTTATTCTAGCAAGGCTTTTTTATTCTGAAATCTGTAAGCAGGTCTTATGTATATGAAGAGCACAAGAGCATGGATGGATTTCACTTTGCAGAACTGAGAGGAGATTTCTGCATGTAAACTTTACTTTGAAAATGTGTTTTAAGAATAGAAATGTAGACAGTGCAAGATGTCTCTGAGTAGTGAAAAGAACCTGTGGCAGGTTTTTAAAAAGCAATGTTGTTGTTTGTTTTTGTCTGTTATAGGCACTCCCATCAAGATTTGCACACAGAAATGACCATTATGTAAGTCATTGAAGTGGATGTGTGTAAGGTTGTGCAGAAAGGGTGCATGAACAAAGTATCTTTCATCAGTATTCTACAGCAACTATCTGCCAGCTTCCTTCTGGCACTTTTACTGTTTCCTTCTTAAAGAAAATGAGATCATTCAAGGTAGGCTTGTCCTTGATGAAACAGGTGTAAAGTATCTTACATTTTTCAAAAGTGTTATTGTTCTAGACCTTGCAGGAATATGTTTTTGTTTCTAAATTTTTTATGGCCAATACTAAGAAAATAATTTAATATTGGAATTTGAATACTAAGAAATAGTCTTAAAAATTAAATAAGTGTTCATTAAGAAACTTTTTGGATAATTGAAAACTATAGAACTGTTTGAATGCAGATTTTAGTTGCCAACTTTAATCTCTCTGAGGACAATTCATAAATTTAACAAATGACAGCTTCTTAAACCAGTCCCTTAGTCAATATGGGAGACTTGATATCAATTTTTACTCTGATAGAGGAGAAGAATTAACTGGCAATTTAAAAATTAGCATTTATTATGGCTATGATCTGAATAAAGTACTTGTGTGTGAGCAGATAATAACTCCAGGCACTACTGTGTTTATTCTGACCTTTAAAAGGCCTTACTTGGAAAACTTAAAGCAATTAACTTAAACGTAGTATAACTGTAACTAAATTGCAACAAAAAGCAAAATTACGCTGCACAGAATCAGTCTTTGTTAAGAAGTGGTGGTCATGAAGTGGGTCTAAAGGTTAAGGGGATAAGCAAAGAATGACACAAATTTGTGATAATTTTGCGTTGCTCAAGGTAGGGCAAGAGTAGGATGCGAATACTAAAAGATTTTACAAGGGTAACTAAGCAATGAAATGGAAAACGTGATTGAAAGTTCAGAAAAATGCATATGTGTGGCTCATATTTATAAAATAATGGCATCTGGACTGACCATTACCTCTCATGAGCTACTTCTCTGAAGACACAATCTCTTTGTGCTTAATAATAGTGAAAAGAGCAATTCATACATTAGAAATAAATAGGGAGACAATGGGAAACAAAAGAAACAACCTTGATTATACATATTACATATGTGGAAGTCCCTTTTTCACCCGTACTTTGAATAATGTTTTTGGTTCTGGTACCTTCAAAAAAAAAAAAATTCTGGAAAGTCATAAAGGAAGGAAAATTAAATTGAATTGGAGGAACAAATGAGTTCAGGCTTAGGAGTCTTCAGCATAGACAAAAGATGTTTAAGAATTCACAAAGGTGTTGTAGAAGGGTCTGCACAGTCATCATAGAGAGTGTAGTCAGGGAGTGACTGCTGTCCGTCTTCTTGTGCAAGAACTGGCAAGTAACAAATGAAGCTCATCAGAAGTGTAGTCAAACCAAGCAGAAAGAGATGCTTCTTTCCATTGCTGCAGAAAGTATTAAATGATGTGTTTTTGTACTAGAAGACTATGTGAGTACAAAAAAGTTTAGATTAGTTCAAGGACAAGGCAAGCACTGAGAAGAAAAATCTACTGCAGAATGAGAAAAACCACATCAGGCTCAGGAAATACACCAGTCTGAAGGTGTTTGGAGTCAAGGAATGTATATGTGGGGGAAGTATCATATATTTACCCTGTCCATACTGCTTCCTACTAATGCTTGTGGCCATTCTTGCATGAAGAAACTAGACCAGATGGACCTTTGGTCTAAGCCAGTACTAGAGACTCTTAAATTCTTTCTGATATAGAAGCAGCAGTAAAACATTTATATAAAATATTTTTATAAAAATCTAAAATTTGAAACATTTATACAATAGATGGAATAAAATTGATACTGAATGTAAGTTACTATCTAAATTCAATGGATACAGAAAGGTGAAAGAGTCCATTGTAAAAGGCTAACAGAGTTAAAAGTAATAAGGCTTTTAAAACAAGTGATCATTATAAAATGTAGCTTTCTAGCTATAACCCACGTAACTTCTGCCAAGGTAATCTTATTTCAAGTCAATGGAATGTGGTCCCTAATCCAATCCTTTCCAATTTTCCTCAGTGTTTTGCATGTTAAATTTTGAAATAAGTAAGCCCTTATTTCCCATTTGAGATTTAGGCTTTTTAAATTTACAGCTACGACACATAACAAGTTACAGTATTCTGGAGCAGAAAGATGTGTTTGTCCCACTTCCTCAAGATATGTGAATCTGGATCACAATAGCTTTTAAAGAAGGTTTATTGTCTGTGATCAGTGAGGCACATGTCAGATGGCTGACTGGCAGATATCAAGATGTAGTTTTTGTCAAAGGAGTATCTCAAATAGGGGTGCTTTTAGTAGTTTCCCCTGTGGCTAGTCCTTGGTTAAAAACTTGAACTAGTTTTGTTGGTACTACAGTGAGACAGATATTTGCTGATAAATTATGTGGATACAAAGTTAAATAAGCCCAGAAATAAAAGGAAACTTGGTAATTTTTCAACAAGTAGAATTATGAAGTGATTTCAGATTCTGGGTTAAATGGTCAAAATCTGAAAATACTTATTTTTAATAGTCAGATGTAAAATAATCTGTTTATGGACCTGAAAGGCAAATGTTGCTTATCACAGGATGAAAGTTGGATTTGACAACGAGAAAAATGTAGAAGTCATCCTAGTTACTCACCTCTGTCATTGTAGCATTGCGGCAAACAAGGTGATATCCTTGAAGCTTCAGTCAGAACACCACTGGGTAGAAGGAGTGTGATCCACTCAGCAGAGGTTGTATAGAATCAGGACTGATACTAGAGTATGGTGTCCCCATGGAGAAGTGGATTTGAAATAACTGGGTAGAGTTCAAGGGAGGACAACAAAAGTGATCCTGGGGATTCTAGAAATAACGTTAAGCCGTTGGAGTGACATTTATTCATTCATCTGTGAGAAAAAATGGCCTTAGTACTGCATAGAGATATTTGCACAAGGAAAAGATATCAATAAAATTGGTACTTGATAGTGCTACCGGCAGAGATATGACAAAGTTTTGTGGCTGTAGATTTAAATAAATTTTATCTTCCTAAGGATAGCTGAATGCCATTTATATTTTTATTTAGAGGTTACATGGCCTGGATCAATGCTGTTAGATTCTATAGAGAATACTTTTTAAAATGCAGCCCTGTTGTGTCTTGCCTATGTCAGTATCAGGCTAACTGGGAGTGGGGCATGGAGATGTTTTCTCCCACACATATTTGAAAGGACTTGAGGCCTTCTTACTTCTTCTGCAGTGTGGCTGGATCTTCTCATTCTGTGTCAAACTGCTTACCATCCTGAGACTGAAATTTTTTAATATCTTTGAGTGAGTTCAGTGAAGGGTTTTGGAGCACAAAACAAGGTTGCAGCCTTGTGCTATGCAGAGAGATGCAAGCAAACAAAAGTGTGCATCTGTCTAAGAAAGAGAGGCTTGTGATTGCTGAAGGCTAGAATTGTATCCTCCTGATGTTTCATGCCAATTCTGTGGTGATCTTGTTGGGGTTTTTTTTGCATTTTCCAAAGCTTTTATGTATGTCTACTTCATGTGCTCATGGTGACTTGCGTATAGGAAGTCAAACTTGCTCCTCTTTCCTTGTTCTCACTCTTGTTGTGGTTTAACTCCAGTTGGTGACTAATTACCACGTAGCTGCTCACTCCCTGCACCCTCCGCCAGTGGGATAGGAGGGAAAATCAGAATCAGGAAAAAAGTAAAACTTATGGACTGAGATAAGAACAGTTTAGTAATTGAAACAAAGTAAATAACAAAAACAACTACAAAGATGATAGCAATAACAACAACAACAACAACTATAATAATAATGGTAATTATTATAATGAAAAAGAAAATCACAAAAGATAAGAGAAATGAGTCCCAAGAAAAACACAACACAATTGCTCACCACCTGCTGACTGATACCCTGAGCAGCAGTCAGCCCCTCCCAACCAATTTCTCCCAACTGATAGGCTGAACATGGTATGGAATATCCCTTTGGCCAGTTTGGATCAGCTGTCCTGGCTGTGCTCGCTCCCAGCTTTTTGTGCACCTCTTGCTGCCAGGGCATGAGACACTGGAAAATCCTTGACTTAGGGTAAGCACCACTTAGCAACAACCAAACCATCAGTGTATTCGCAGCATTATTCTCACACTGAATCCAAAACACTGCTAACTACTAAGTTAGCACTAACTTAGTACTAAGTACTAACTACTAAGAAGAAAACTAACTCTATTGCAGCTGAAACCAGGACATGATCCTTATGTAAATAGGAGGGATTGTAATTGTTTTCACTGAGCATCCCCAGTATCCCTAGAACATCTCTAAGCTGTCCAACTTGCTCTTGTCATTGCCTTTGCGTTGCTTCATTGGTTTGTAATCTCCACTGACTGCAAGGCCACAAAGAAATAGAAAATGTAACAATGTGATGCTTGAATGTGAGTTGGGCTGTACCTACTTCAGTAGAGAAAATAGTAAAATGATCTGCAGGATGGGTATCAGCTGCTTATGTGGGGACCAGAAGAGTTACACGGCCCTTACAGGTATGAACCTATGGACGTCATTGTCTCTTTCTCTGTTAGGATTAATATTCCTCTGTAGAAGGAGCAGTGTCAGTTCTGATGGATACATTTGAAAAGCTCCACAAACTAGAGGAGGTTTGGCGAAATGCTAAAGGATTGATCTAAGGCAAGATTTTAGTCCTTAGAGAGGCTAATCCTTTTTTGTTGTTGAATAAAATATCGAAGTCATTTAATGATTTTGAAGGATCTTGTGAAGAAAGAGAGTATTTGTTTGGAGAAAGAAACTTTATGTGTTAAAGAAAACAAAACTAAGATTTAATGTCTGAAAGATGAATTTAAGTTAGAAATTAAAGTGAATGTTTTCAAGATTAAAGATAATTACCTATCAGGGTTGTCAGAAAAAAAATCATACTTGTTTTTAATAAAGCTAAGTAATGGTTGTATTTCTCTGACAAAAGCTCAACTTTTGTGGCAGTTTGGAGATTCTTGGCAAGAAAACTGGTCAACATGTTACAGAGCAGGTAGATTCATGAAGGGCTTGCCTATGTTTCCCAGGAGTTAGGGGTGGCAAGGAGCAAAATTTATAGAAGTGAAACACTTACTTGGAGTATGGTTTGATCCGTTTTTCATTGGCCTATACATAGGGTAAAAGTGACGATTAGTCAGAAGTGTCCCTCTTTTTTTCCCTTTATCATGAACGGTGCAAATAAGGGAGATAAAAGACAACAGACATAGAGGCCAGATGTTTTGTCATATCTTTAAGTGGTAAAAACTAAAATGTAAAAAAATTTGCAAAGACTGTATTTACTCAGTCCCTTCTTGCACTCGGTTTTGGTGCCAGTTATAATAAAAATAAAAAGAAGAAGAGCTTTAGTGTTTAATTGGTTAGTTCAAAGCCAGCATATGAGATAATAATGAAACTGTATTGAACTTCTTAAATGGAAGTTATGCTGCAATTTCAGTGCCTTTTGCTACAGAGAAAAATTGTCCTATTATAGTCTGGTTTTATATAGATAATGGATGAAATTAATTTTGAAGAGGCTTCGTGATTTTGTTTTGGTTTATGAAATACCATTTTATATATGCCTTTTGGCATTTTTCATGCAAATTACTTTTTCATCAAATGTAGTTTTTGTAGTACTAGCCCTGATTTTCAAAAGATTAGCATTCAAAATAAATTGATGCATAAGTATTGAATTTGTGCAATTAAAATGTGCTCCAAGAAGAGAGAGGAAGTGGTTTCTGAGTCTGCTGAGATGCTTATTATGCTTATAAATGTTGCAATGACAATAGATGCTTGTGTTGACCCTCTGTTACTAATTTAGTTGCTCATAGGGATATAAATTTTCCCTTAGAAAGCAATAAAGACAATGTTTTTATAGAATCAGTGGCAAACATTGAGACTTCCATTGCGTGTTGTCCATAACATAAAACATTCTCTCATAAAGATAAATAAAAATCAGTTAAATTCCACATGGTAGGGCCTGGAGTTACTTGTTTCTCGTGAGCTGGGATCAGAACAGGGCATCAGGCTTCTATTTTCTGCACAGTCAGAGGATGCCTCTAAAGACCTTGCTGGTTGGCACTTGGGATGTTTCGTGCGTAGCTGTTGCAAAACGCAGCATTATTTTGTGAGTCGTGTATAACCTGCTAGTAGTTCAAATAAGGAGAATATGAGTCTCATATGAGGCCCAAAACAGATCTGTTTCTATGCATGGCACAATCTCTGAATTGTTACAAAATGATAGAGACAATTGCTAGTAAATGCCACTTATTTTTTCATTCAAATTAGGTAGGCAATTTGTATTTATCATCTCCCATTGCATACAGTTTTGATCAAAGTGTTAAGCACTGCTCCTGTGAGGAAATTCATGTGAGTGCACAATTTTGCCTGTATTATGAAGTCTTTAGTATTTTGCATAAAGGCAGATCTTTACCTGCATGGAGCTCATTGGAGGACTGTAGCTGTAAAGACTTCATTAAACAACCTGGAAAGTATGGAAACAGTATAATTCCTATGGGAAAATCATATTTTTGTCACTTTTTAAAGACAGAGGTAATTAGTTATATGTTTGAAGTTGCTCTGAAGATGCTTGGGCTGTACTCCCTCTCCATACTTGTTGATATGATTATGTTGAAGTAGAATTCTCTGTAATTAAAGGTAATTTGATCTCTGCTGATGCAAACACTTCTATATAAAAATATATATGTATATAGTGTGCTCTACTGACAGTAATGGAAATCTGTAGGGATATGAAAACTTGTTACATGGAATTCCAAGCAGAATTAGAGCCATAAGTTCAGTTTCCTCTTTATGAAATATTTTTTTGCAAAGTAAATACTGGAAAATGAGTGGAAATAGATTAAGATTGCTGGAAAATATGAGGACCATGCCACAAGAAGTAAATTTCTCTTGTTCTTCCCCCAAGGAAAAACTCTGTAGTAATTGAAATGGACAGAATGAATATAAATTCCTCAGCCCTAGTATCCTGTCTAGCAGTGCCATGGCCCATGTCACAGCTACAGGTCAAAATTTATTAAATGATAACAAAATAAAGATAGATTAAGACTTTTTAATTCCAGATGTAAATACAGAAAAATGCATTTGTGTATTTATGCTATATACGGTGATGCAGGAATTACTGTATGAAATTTTATGAGTTTTCACAGGCTAAAAGTTAAGAATATTCATCACAATGGTCTCTTGGTTTAAAATTCATGATTTAACCACTGCTTTCTTTTAATTTTAACTGCAACTCTGAATATTGTATGTTTTTACTTTATTTTGGAATATTAGAACTATTATTCTTGGTTTTTCTTTTCGTAATCAGCCTGAGAAATGTGAGCCTGGCACAGCCCTGGCTGTAGTTGCTCATGTTGTGGATGGGATAGGGGAAATTCTGGGTTAGATCTGGAAGTGTGGGGATGGTGTGGAGGTCTTCGGAGAACTGATGTCACAGCTGGCAGGGACTGTATGTCTGAAGAACAAAAGACTGGGAAATCAATCCTTGTCTTTTTTGGAACTGGTGAAAATCTCCTAAGTTACTGATACAAACTTTCAGTCATAATTCCAGTTTAATAGAACTTTGCCTGGGACCCTGAGGCTTTTGGTGCTATGTTGACTTCACGTTTAAGGGGTTACAGTATTTTTCCCTTCAGTTAGGTACACTGACAAGAGATTGAGAAAATGTAGTGATATAATTTCCATTACCAGATGAAGTTTCAGTACTTAGTAGAACAGCCCTCACATAAATATTTCTTTAATTTTATTAATGCATGTTTACAATGTCTATCATGCCTGTTACCTGAGCCCACGTTTAAAGCAGTTTCTATTGTTCTTGTAGAGTTTTTCAAAACTTCGTTGTTTAACAGCACAGTGAAGGAAAAGCATTGTTTTTAGGTGCATCTAAACCAATTCAAATGTAAAAACCCCAGAGTGTAATTTATATTTGCCTTTTCAATAGCATTCATGTTAACCATGTTTTTCTAATCTTTTGAATTACGCATGAAACAGAACACATCTTTTGCAGGAGTGACCTTTCAGTGGAGTTTGGCAGCCTGTAGTCACTTACTCATTGTCATTTTGGCATCAGTTGGCATTTCTATGGAAAATGTCATTACCAGTGGCTCTCTTCCCTTAGAGAGATGCCTAGAGGGGAAGTAAGTCTGCATTATAACTTAAAGAAATTACAGTGATCAATACAGAGTTCCAGTATCAGCATGCAGTAGTGAATATTGTATACAGTCCAGATTTATTTTTCTTGAAGAAAGCTTGAAACAGGTTCCATTACTAAGGGGAAAGACTAGACTGCTTTTTGGGCAATGTGCATTACTTATGTATAGCTGGTTCTGTGGAATATTAATAAACTGCCCCTCCTGCTTGTGTGTGTCCAAAACTGCTGATAGGATTGTTTCTGAAATTTAACAGCACTTTTGAAACCCACAGTTTACAAATCTTCATTTTGAATTTTAACTTTTGTGACATTTCTCTGTTTGAGTTGGGAGATGGGTTTTTATATATACCTCATGGGGGAAAAAATGTAGTTTAAGAATTATGAAGGAAGGAATTGGAATTGGTTTCATATGTCTCTGATTGTATGGAAAAATGTTTCAAAAGATGAAACCCAGTCAGCAGAGACATGAGATTTATGCTGATGGTAGTATGTTAAGAGTATCTTCTTTTTGCCTTGTTTTTTTTTTTTTTTTTCCAAGAACACCACTGAAATGCTGAAAGCACAGGCAGCTCACAGTCATTTCATTCCATTCTTTTTTTTTTTTCTTTCTATAGACTTTACTAAAGTTTAGAAAGTTTTACAAAAGTTTAGAAAGGAGAGTAAGTGGGGGAAAATTTGTTTCAAATTCAAAGCACAGTCAGGATAAAAAAATTAAAAAAAAGATCCCAAACTGGTAAGTAATGGGAGGCATACAGATGAACTTTGTGCTCTGGGATGCTTTGAATACAGCTGTAACTTTGAATTTCATATACTGTTGGTAAAAAAAACCCAAACAAACAATTGGGAAAGAGGATGTGCAGCCCCATGTTCAAGGAGTGGGATATGTTTGCTGGTATTCCATGGACTTTTCTGTAATCTTGGACAACTCATAATCTTCCTAGATGAGGAAAAAAGCCCTGTATGAAACAGAAGCTGCCTTCATGTCTAAGAGTTGGCATCCCATGACAAAAAATACTATAGAAAGGTAAATGAGTTATTACATGTTCTGTTTATTCTTAACAGAACCCAAATTGTGCAAAATGATTACAGAGTACAGAATAGAAAAGTGGAGGAGTTCAGGATTCAGTAAATATTGACATCATATATTGAGAATATAAACTGTCTGGGGAGGGATTTTTGGCAGCTCTTAGGAGCTCGTACAGTGGAGACCTTGTAGCAGATCAGGACCACTCAGCAATGGTTCAGTAAAATCTGAAAGTATAGTTTGCAATTCAGCGATATAGTATGATATCAATTAAGAAGAATGTCAACAGAATAAGAGAATCAGAAGTGCCAAAGTAAGAAGATTAACCATATCCAGAGATACTGTGGTGACCTGGTGAGATAGAAGCATTCCTGATTCAGAGCTTCCAGACTTGATTTTTTTTTAATAGATGGAAAGAAAAAGGAGGGTAGTTAATGATTCAGAGAGGAAGTGGGGAAAGAGAGCTGGAGGAAGAAAAAAAAAAAAAAAGCTCTTGGAGTAGAATTAGATTAATGTTACTCTGGTCTATTTCTGTCCTAATGCTGCATTTATGCATTGTAATAGGATGTATCCAGGAAGCACTAAATGTGACCAGAAGTACAATCGTAATTTTCTTAGTTTAAATTGAGAACAAGAATGTTGTTAACCATTGGTGTTCTTTCTGTTTATGAGTACAGTGGGATAAATGAAATACACTTATATCACAATGTCAGTCTTGTTTATTATATTTCAGTATACCCAGTGATAACAGGGTTTGCTTCTATCCTCTCCAAGATTTCACATGATTTAGTAAAAGATCTTGAACAAGGTAACAGTACTTCCCAAGATTTCATTTCCATTTTAAACAGCGATCAGCCTGAACAACATATATTACTGTTGGATATGCTGGTTTGGATAGGAATGGATTATAGTCATTGTGCCTGAAACTCAGTGAGAACTGAAGAAAAATACTAATTTTATTTGTTTATTTGTTTGTTTCAATGGATGTAAAGTCATAAAATTTGTTCAGTCTGTTTATTGAGAACACTGGTAACCAGGTTCACTTCTAAACCCAGCAATGGTGAAAGCAGTAGTGGTCCCTCAGTACTTTTCCCTGTCAAAAGTTGTTGGTAGTTTGTAATTTCTCATTAAGTCTAGTTTTGTCACAGTTATCTGTTTCCATTGCAGGTAAATTTTCCTTCTTTCTCTCTGAAGACAGTTTGTCTACCAAGTACAATAGCTTTTCAGCAGTACTTGTCCGGGAGTTCTTAGGTGAACTGAAGGCATAGGTTTTGCTTTTAGACCTGTTGGAGCTCTCTGTTGCATTGTTTGACCAATACTTTCTATTCTAAATGCTTGCTTTTGCCTAACTTTGTTAGTTGAAACTGAAAACATCCATATCAGTTGTCATCCTGGAACAGCTCTTCCAAAGCTAAGGAAATTATCTATGTTACTTTAGTTATGTTTTAAAAATTTATCTAATTTTTTTTTCTTTGAAGAACTTAAATATTTTTTTCCGCTGCATTTGATGTTAAAAAAAGAAAAAAAATGAAGCAGGAGAGGAGGAAGATTTATGTGATGGATGAGTATTCTGTTGGTCTGTGTCTGATTTGCTTTAAGAATGTAGCATAGCTAGAACTTACTGTCTGACAGCTACCTAAGATTACCTCCGTGTTTGCTGCTGGATGTTGGACTGCTGCATATTGGCCAAGCTGAAATACTTGAAAAAGGAATAGGAAATTTTTCCGTTCTGTGCCATCAATGCCTCAACAGTCTACTCCCTTCAGGTTATTCCTGTGTAAAGAAGACAGAAAAAAACCTGTGGGAAGCTGTAAATAGAGGATTGAAGAAAGCTGAAAAAGAAGAGCATTGAAATTGGGACTAGCTGTTGTTCTGTGGAAATGGAGGACATTAGGACAAGCTGGGCAAAGAAGTTGGGATTATCAGTTTCTAAAGAACCATTAGTGTTTGGGGAAAGATATAATATAAATGTTAACTTTGACACAGGGAGCTATTTTTAGAGCCTGGTAGGACTGGCAGATTGAGATGTGTGGCAAAGGACAATACAATCTATCCTTAGTTTGTCAGCTCAGGTGGCAGAGATCTGTGTGATGGGTTTAAATGTTGCAGCCTGGGTAGAGGTTGTGTGAGTGGCAGCCCACGAATTTCTGCTTTCTTAGCTTTTGGGGAGAGAAACTAGAAAACTATATACAAAATATTGAAGAAAATATTACTGTGAATGCGCTGAGAAACATTTTTAAGGTTAGATAGGAAATGCCAAATTTCAGGGTTTTTTTGAATCCCCACTAAAGACCATATTTAGAGTGTTACAACTCTAAATTGCATTCAAATGTTTTTATGTATAATATGTTCCTATTTTTAATAACCTAACTACTGTATTTGCTGTATTTTCATTGTCCAATGCCTGTCTTTCCACTGCATGATTGTGCATACAGGTCTGACTTTCAATTTTAAATGTGAAATACTAAGTTCATTCCAGCTTCTAACAAATCTTGGCTCATCTTTGCACATCAAATATATCTGCCATAAATTTCCTGCTTGGGCCTGTAATTGTTCCTCTGACTCCTTACCTGGAAGACTGCTTTTTCTTAATTCTTATGATTGATTTCATGGGAACTGATTTGAAATTTGACCTAGACCTTTTCAAATGCTACACAATATGTAAATTTTCTGGAGAAGTATGTTTTCTTTTTTTTTTTGGTTGCTTGGTTAGTTTTTTTGTTTGGTTTTTTTTGGTGCTAAAAGTAGAGCTCTCATCTGCAGAGCGACAATGTGAAGTTGAGATCTCCAAATCAAATACATCTGCCTTTTGTGTGCTTACAGTCATACATTGATTTAATTTGAAACTGAATGTTCACTGCTTCATGTCTTTCTCGGTTATGTTGTCTCTGTTTCATGAAGTAGAAAAGTAGGAATTCAGTTGAGCTCCATAAAGTATATTTTTCATAAGATAGCCTGCTCTGGTCATGGCCATACATTCATTGTGGGGGTAGTTGTCTGACTGTATGCCAGCCATCTGTTTGTTAGGGTCCATCTGAAAAAGGTCATTGACCTGAAAACAGTGGAATTCAATTACCCTGCTTGACTTTGCACTGGAACGTATTTGCCATATAAAGAAATTTTAAAGCTTGAAGTTGTTAAACTGTCACATGTCCAGAGGGAGTGTGCTGCAGCTCAGGTGTAAGGACACTTGCACATGTGGCACCTGTGAAAGGAGAACAGCAGTGGGAGAGGAATGGGAACGACGCAGGAGCAGACACGTGGCTGACTTTTGGGAGCACTGGAGAAGTATTATGCTGTTTTTCACTGTGATTGTCTTCATCTTGGTAGTTTTGTGAGAGCTGACTTTTCCTTCCGTTCACCCTCTTCATCTCGTTGCCATAGATGCGCTGCATTAGTGCAGACAGCATGCTGGTGATGTGTTAGACCAGCTCTGATTTCCACAGTATCATGAGATGCACAGAGTGTTTTCTGTGTAGGTGGTCCATCACAATTTTTTCTGAACTGTTGTGTGGAGCTGCAGTAATGTAGTCTGACAACGGGCTTGTATGGAAAAGCAAACAGACTTGGGGCAGGGAAGCGTGAAACTGGTGATTCTGGAGGTTCACTTGGTCTGGCCAGGAGGAACTTAGAATTGTTTAGGGTATCCAGAGACTGGAGGCAGGATGGGAGGGCAGCGGCAGAGGAAGCGTAACTCTCTCTCTGACATCTTGGATTGCTTTCATACCACGTCCTGTGCAAAGCACACACTGTGGCAGCAATCTTCAGTAAATGAGATCTGGCTATAGGATTTAAGTAAAAAACATTTTTAACTGCACCATCCAAATACAACAGCATGTCATTGAAAGTATCCAACAGTGCCTTATTTTCAACAATGTGTTCAGCTTTAGATTTTGGAAGAAGAATGAATGTTCTGTGCTGCCAGCTTTTTCTTCTGTTTGTTTCTTCCATAAACTTGAAACGATAGTGGGGTCTTGGTGCAGCCAAGCACTGCTGGTGAATGGATGTTGGAAAAAGGAATGAAAAGCCACAGTGGTATGGAGGAAATCATGTGGCTACAGCTATCTGTAGGAAAAATAAACATCCTTTTGCCACTTCCCCACAAAAATGTTTTTGTATCTGGAAAGAATATGGAGCTAAGGCAGATAGAATACTGAGAGGAATTAACATCTGTACACAAAATACATTGCCTCATGTAAATACAGCATTGAACAAATCATTTCACCTGAGAGGAAAAATGTGTCATTGCAGATGAATTTGGGAATTAAAAAATTCAGTGGAATAACAATATGGCTGAAAATGTATGTTAAATTTCTCCCAGTACAGTGTACAGTATAGCAGTTATTGACGATAATGTTTGGAAGGAAGAAAGAAAAGAATACAGAGAAACAAAATTGTAAACAGTGTATGGCTGAGCTGAGGACTGCCTCTGGTTATGAAGTATTTGCTTTTCTTGGTTTCGTATCTGTGCATTCTTTCTTTTTATGCAATATTTTGTTTGCTAGCCACAATAATTTTCTTAAAATTATCTTAAAACATCTTTATTTTGTATTTCTCCAGTTGAGTTTAAGAATGGAGGTACAAAGAGACATTTTCAAAATCACAGGCTGGGGCATGGAAGGCATTTAAGCTTACCATATGGAAGACTCACGAGAAGACAAAGATGTTCTTCAAAAATGTATATTGTTGCAGGTGTTTCCAGCTTCTGATTCAGCAATGACATAAGTTTGTCTCTCCAAGTGGAGCAATTTTGCCAATAGCATAGGATTCTGAATGACTTTTGGTGAAAGACTGAGTGGGAGTTACTATTATTCATTTAGAACAAGAGAGCTTTACTAAAGTCAACTTTTTCTTTTTATTCCAAACACTGTCCATCATTCTGAACACATATTCCACTGGACTGCCCAGGGTAAATGCAGAACAAATTCTTCATGCAGCTATGTTTTGAACCAACTTTTCTTATTTATTTAAAAAGACAAAACACTTTGTTTTTATTTATTGATTGAACACCTGAATGTCCTGAAAGGAGGTGATGGGAAACTGAGACACCATGTGGAAAAATATGGGGATGTCTGATTAAAATCAGGATATACACTGTCTTTCGTTCTTCAAATAAAAGTGACATAAATGAAGAGATTTCTTCAACTTTATGAATCTTAAATACTGGCAGACAGTATTTGGCATTATATGACTCAAATACAATATATTATTTCTCATAATAAACAAAGACATGAAAACCTTTTGTCTTTTTCTGTTTAGATTTGAATCAGGCAAATGCATATTTCAGTACGTAGCAGGTTACGGAGGAACATTGTTCTATTCCAAATTATTTTTCCCATGGATAGAGAATATATGAATAGATTTTTTTCTATACCAGTGAATACATTTACTGTTTTTGACAATGTACAATCTGCAATTCAGTCTGCAATAAACTGAACAGTACTATGGATAATACATCTTGGAAAAGAAGGAAACCTGGATTTTAGTTCTAGACCAAAATTTACCTAATGATCTCATCTTCTATTTATACCTTATTGATTTTAAAGTTCAGTTAACTTTAACCCTTTTTCTAAGCTCTCCTCAGCTCCATTTTAGCTCTGGAGTACCTATATTGATTACATTGGTAATCAATACTTATCAGCTACTGAGTCTCTCTTTACAGCATGCCTGAAAAGGTCCCACCTTGAGGCATTCTGATAATAATTATACTGATAGTGATTTCAGCCATTTCTTGTACCAGTCTCTCAGATAAAATGAGTAACTCATATTAAACAGATTTCTAAAATCTTGTGGTTTTCAGGTTGTTGTGATTTGAGTGAGTTGTTTCAGGGCATGCATGAAATTAACCTGTAAATAACGAGAGTTGTTCTATACAGATAATATTATTTTATAATAAATTAATGAAAGAGAAAATTTCAATTCAGCATAGTCTGTAAAAGAGGTCAAGTAGCATGAACCTGCGTAAAGAATTTGTGCTAAACTAATTTTGACCTGATCTTTGCATTGTTCAAGTAAATATTCATGCTTTTGACTAAAATATAGATCTTGCAGAACAGAAAGTTCTGAACCCCTGTAATATTTTCGACTGTTTATGGATTCTACCATTTTCATATATGAGAATTGTGTATGGCAGAGAATTTCACATATATTTGGTGTTAAACATAATTCTGATTTGTTAGAACCAGACCCTTTGGGATTAGTTGTGTTGTCCTTACTGATGAAAAGATAATGGCTATCTACATGGGAAGAAAAATTTTGTTGTTTTTTTTTAGAACATAGAGCATGTTTCTTTTTAAACATTCTTTTCTTTTGTGGCTAGACTAGAAGGGAATAGTAGTGAATTAAACCACATCATTAATTTAAGTCTCCAGCAGAATTAATTATAATTTGTAACGGACATAAAATCTATGAGGAACGTCCATATTCTTGCGCTGTCTGGAAGTCATTTTACACTAGAAAAAACAAATTGCAGCAGAAATTCAGTGCCTTTCAAATGAAAGAAAAGCAGCAAAGACTGATAGACTTGAGCAGGAAGTAGAAGAAAACCAAATTTTATGTAACAAAGGTGATTAAATTTGACAATATGCAAATTCATCGAGTTTTCTGCATGTGAACAAATCCACTTACCTGCTTTTATAACTTTTACCAGTACATCTATTAAGTCAAAGCAGGATAAAGGCAAAATATTTGCAGTTCAGATAGAAGCAGGCCTTCAAAGAAAAGTCTAATTGAGGTGTATGAAGTCAAATCTTAGTATTTGTTGACAGAGATCATATGATTCAGGGGCATTATACTGAGTACAGACTTATTTTCTCTGGTTTACTTACATTTTTAAAATTTTTTTTTCTCTAAGGATTTAAAAAAAAAAATCTAAGATTCAGGAGTTCTGTCCTTGTACTGCCCCTATGCTTTTAAAAAGCTGAGTCCCAGAAATTGCAGTATCACTTCTGTAGACTTGATCTTGACCAAGTAGTTGAACTGGTAATTATCCATTCTCTACTTTAAGATTGTTAACAGTTTTAGGTCTGGCAATTTGTGGTCTTTTTGAAAGTGACTAACAACAATATAAAACTTTAATTTCACAACCAGCAACTTATATTTTAAAATTTTTTATCTAGCAAAGTTCATGAGCACCTAATATACACTTCCAGTGTATATAGCTTTTAGTCTTGTAATGTTACTTTAAATGCTGCTAGTCTGATACATGATATCTCCATCCATCTGCCTTGATGTCATTATGACGTTATGCAGATACTGTTCAGAAAACCTGTTGGGTCTGGTCCACCAGTTCATCATTGTAAAAGTTCTGATACTAAAAAAATTCAATCTGCAGTTGTGTTTTAAACTAGAATTTGGTAAATTGTCTTCTTAAATTAGGAAGTTGAAGATCATGGCATTCACAAAAGATTTGCATGCTCAGGTGAGATATTCACAAGGTGTCATTTTCAACACTCTGACACAGTGTGTATGAGCAGAGAGCACAATCTGCAGCTGTGTTACAGCATCCTGCAGGTATTCAGCATCCAAATGGTCCGTTGTCTGCCCAGTGCCTAAATCCTATGAGAGCCCCCCAGCTGAAGTCTTTCGGCAGAATTTGGAGCTTGCCTGCCACTCCACAACTGCAGTGTATGTGTCACAAACCTGTTCGCTCAGGAACTGGGTGTTCAGAGAGGGGAAGGCTTATTACCATTTTCCTGTTAGTTCAGGTGTGATGGCATTCCTCCGGGAAGTGATAGACATTGCTTCCAGCCCAGCAGGTGCTTCAATCCATAGCTGAGGGGCCTAATCCTGCCTGTAATGGGGATCTTGATGGGCATTTTGCTGAAGCTGTACGATGGTGTAGACAGGAACAGAAGGTTCAAGGGCCAGAGAAGGGTCTCATGAGGGAGCAGGGCTCTCTGGCTGAGTCTTGTGGTTATCACACACTGAGAGCTGGGTATCTCAGTTCTGGCTGCTGCTCCAGAGGCTGTTTGAATGTTTAATGATGGTGAAACAGTAAGATTAAACTCATTATTAGCCTTACAGCCAACAGGAGATTAACATGACTTGTACTCCGATACTCATTTTTTACCTCAGTTTGATTTTTAGCTGTAGAAAGTTGTAACATCTTAAAGCCTCCCTGTGGATAGCATTAATCAAATACTGTGCTGTACTGGATGTTAATATCCTAGGATTTAAATATAAGCTTGGGAAAGCTGAGTCTGACATATTTTGAATGTCTGCACAGAGCATATTATAGCTGCATCTTCATCTTTCAAAGAGATGGTTTAAAATTGTTAAAAGGAAGTGAAATGTGTAGTTACATCTGGGGCTGTAGAACAGCATCCGTGTATGTAAGATTAGGCACTTCCCGCCCCCGGGGTTTGCAGTTTTGTATTACAGATTATCGTTATTGCATACACTTTTCTGATGAGATTGAGAAATTTCTTTAGCTGTAGTGTAAAGCTGCCAAAATACATTTACCACAAACCTTAAGGCAAATATAATTCTTCCAGAGGCAGCCTCAGGCTTTGGAGGTTTTTGGGCTGAAAGGCAGGCTTAAACTTCCCATGAGATCATCAAAGAGATAAAAAGACTAAAAGCTCTTCAAAGCTAGGCCTTAGGCCTTAACACAAATTAATTCTCTGGTGATGGTTTATGTATGTAAAAAAATGAATAAATATTTACAAAAATGCAATTTAAATAGAAACTCACCCAACTAGACTTGAAATTAACTTTTTAATATTACCTATTCTTTTGAATTCAACAGAAAAACATCTTACTATAACTTTAATTTAGACATCAGATGACCAGGAAGGAACATGGTATTTTGTTTCTCTTTCTATATGCAAGATTTCAGAGAGGTTATCTTCCTTGTTTCATGCTGAATAGTTACTGCTGATAACTGAAAAGACAATCAAATTAATTTGCAGAAGAACTATCTACACTGTTATTCTAACTCTATTCTGCATGTTAACCCAATCGATTACTAATTGTAGTTTAGTATAAGGTCCTAAATGAAAGAACTGATCTTTGTTCTTACCTCCTTTCACTTTTTCCTTTCATATTTTTTAGGCTGTATCAACAATAAAATTTGTTTTACAGTGAGGTATTCTAGGGAAAAAAACACATCTTCAACGCTGTAAATAAAGTATTATAAGTTAAGAGTTAGTTTATGCTGGAAACGACTTAAGAGAAATATCACTGGAAAAGAGCCAGGAAAAATCCTGTTGAGAAGCTCAGTGATATCAGCATTAAAATTGTAGTGCTGGGAGTCAAGAAATCTTGATTCATTGCAGGCTTCCTTTCTTACTGTGGAGATGCTGCTTTGTTTCATGGCTCCTCCTTCTCCACCTCGTAAAAGAGAATGAAAGGAGTATCATCTATCTTTAGCTTAGAGCAAGGACCGGTCATGTAGAGTAACTATTTATCCTCTTCACAAAATTCCAGATGTTCAAAGGAGATTTAAGACAGCTTGTTTTTGAGATCAAGCCTGCTGCACCTGCCAAACCTCTGTCTGTACCATGATGGTCACTTGGCCATGAATCAGCAGCACGATAGGCGCAGGTTTTTTGGTCAGGCTTGCTTACTGCCCATGGCGGTTCTTACTTAAGCCTGACTCCAGCTGAGCCCTCAAAGGCCTGAGGACGGGGAGAGGACTTGGCTTGCTCTTTGTCTGTATTCTCAATCAAAGGCTTTAGCTCTCTATTTATGAAATTTTTTAAATCATAGCCACAAGAAGCTGTATGAGTAAAAAGTATTAATGTTATTAACAGCAACCAGCAATCATGCCCAAAGATGGTATTTCTGGATAATTTGTAGTGTACAAAACATTGCTATGGTATTTCTTTTGCTGCTCTCAGGTATTTCTGCTCTCAGGAGGTGCTTACTGTGGTGTTTCCCACAGTGCAGGCACTAGCCTTCTTTGATTTGAAGAACTGTAATTCAGTGTGCTTTTTAAAGTGGTAATTGAGATATACTGTGTTACACAGAGAACATCGTAGCACTAAATTTTTGTTATTAGCTTATAGGAACTATTTTTTCCTATAGTAAAATATAAGAACTGACATTTTAATAAGTATTATGATGGTTCTTAGTAGATGGAGAAGTATGCTCACCTAAAACTATCAATATTGAGATAACTGCAAATTTAAGTTCCACTGTTGTCATTTCTTGTTTTCAAGAGTAACCAGGTCCCAAGAATGACTAAAAAGTAAACTAAAGCAAGAAATATTGGTTTTGTGTCCACTACTGTTTTAAAGAAAACAATTCAGACTTGAAGTAAGATGATGTTTTAATGTGAAAGCAAATTAAGTAACTGATAAAGCATAATTGCTATATATATTTTTTCATAATTTTTTTTGGTGAATAATGGATCAAAATTAAGCCAATTATAATTCATTCTTCTGCTAAAATCTTCACTGTTTATTTGGAAAGTGCTGGATCATCTTTTATTTGATCCATGCAAAAGAAATTTCCCTGGATGTAAAAAAAATTCAAGCTGAAATTTTGCAGATCGACTAGGGACCACAACTAAAGTAAAAGGTAAAATTTGATGTAAATTGTTTTAAAAGACTAAAAAATGTTAGATAATGAATCATTCTGCTTCAGCTATTCAATTAACATCCTTTAAAAAGATGATCTTCATTTCTTTGAATATAAAAATACGATACTAAATGCAAGCTGACATTTCTAAATCAGGTACTTGCCACCTAATCAATGATATAAGCAGAAAAGTATTTTTCAGTGGATGGTGGAAGAAGATGTTTTTATCATCTTGTCACTGTTGTCATGGAAACTTGTGTATATCATTGTTAAACAGAGTGTGCATAAGGATCTAACATTTCTGTGACATATTATTACTACCTATTGTATTTTTAGTGTATTTTCTTCAGCATCATAGTCAACGCTCAAGAACTTGAGCAAGTTGCTCTCCTCAGTCATAACCACAAACATAATTACAGGATTAGGCTTTCCAGAGAGCCCTTGGTATGGGCTCCTTTGTTAAAAGGTTCTTTTCAATACAGGTTTATTAAGAGTTGTATTTACAAATCCATTGTAACTGGTTATAAGCACTTAAAAATCAATAGTTATTCAAGTAGACTATTTTGATACAGTACCTTTTTTTGGGGAGAATGAGCTATCTATCAGTCATTATAAACTCTCTGTCTTGAAAATTATGGATCTTTTCTGAATGTGCATTTTATATATTATATGCCTTTTTTTTTTTTTTTGATTACACTAATAAATTCATACCACAGCTCGTCTGTACCATTGTCTTAACCTATCAATGGTAGACTAAGAGACCCTTGACTATGACAATGCAGATTTAACACTCCTGGACACAAAGTATGTGTAACTCGTTTTTTTGTTAAAATCTTATGATGGGTACAATTCACAAAGTAGGAAAAAAAAAAGAAGATTAACTGCCCCCTTTTTTTTTTTCTCCAAATGAGATTTAAGGACCAGTAATTTTAAGCACAATAAGAGTAATGTATGTTTTACATAAGCAAAGATTAATTTTTGTCTTTTAGTTCTTGAAGATACTAGAAAATATACCTTCCGCATCACTTATTTGTGACTTGAAATTATTTGTGTTGATAAAAAAATCAAGTTACTAAAGTAAACTTTTAATCATTGAACAAGTGACTTCTGTTACTTCAAATGTATTAATGAAATTTATTTTCTTATCCTGGCCTGTTTGATTTCATCTTTTGTGCTTTGGGGAGCTTTCTGAAGACTATTCTGAAATTTTAAAGCTATTATTTTAAATAACTGCTAATGAGTAATGAAGTTTTTGGTTTTACAGTTAGCTGTCTGTAGCAATTTGATGCAAATGTAACTTAGCTGAGAATTACAGTACACATGAAGTGTTCCGGAACAGCACAGTTTTAAAGGTATTTTTAAAGGTGTGTGTTACATGTGGTATTGGCATTGTTCCGTCCAGAGAGTTACAGTATAAGGACTATGAAAATACAAGTGCAGAAATATGAAGAAGAAAAAACTCAATTAAATACAAGTAAAATAAACCACCGTGGCTTTAGTTTCTAGAAAAAAATGCATTCATTAGGTAAGTGAGGGTTATAGGCTGAAAATTAAATTTATAGGAAATGTCCAATTTTCTCTTCCTGCTGCAGGAGTTTCTGTCAGTTCAGGCAGTTAAATTCAAAGTAATGCCACAAGAAAAATTCCTGGCAAGCAAACATGTCCAATCTATATGGCTAAGAACTAAAAAAGTCTGCATGTAAGACAAATAGATCTTTCTGTTATTTCAGATTGCAGTAAGCCATATATGAATATAGAGTCACCAAAAGGAAAAAGGAAATATCTTTAGCTTTTTAGGATTTATTGAGGCAAAATGAAACTTGTTTATTACTGGCTTCATACCTGTTACCTGCATTTGCTGATGGTTTTAGCTGTGATTTATAGCAAAGTAAAATTTCCAAACTCTTATTATGTATTCCTGGATCTTTCTTCCATAGGTCCTAGTTTAGGATAAAATCAAATTTTTGTAAATGGAAGGCTTTGATCTATCCAAACTTTCCTGCCTTTAAGGAGTCCTAAGAGAAAAGCAGTAATATCCCCGTATTCCCCTCTTCTGCCGAATGTGACTTTGCTCTTATGGATACCTGACACAGTAACCCCGTCAGCTGATAGTTTCATTTTCTAGCCATCTTCTGCAGAACAGCCTTGTGAAATCTGAGCCTCCAGCTGCAGAGCAGAGAGGTGTGTATTGCTCTGCACTGGTTTCAGGGGACTAGCATGCAGGTCTCTTGGCCACTGAGCATCAGAGCTCCAGTTTTGCAGGTAATAGGAAACATATCATGACTATTTGTTGTTGCAATGTAATAGTAAGAGGGGCTGGAGAGCCTCAGCTGCTGTTAGCTCTGGTGGACTCCCATACCTGGTTGAACACTTGGGTAAGGGGGAAGGGGCTTTATGATGCTGAACGAGAACGCGAATTGCCACAACTCTGTCAGGTGGAGTGCATTACACAGTTGCAATGCAGTTAAACATGGCATCTAAGCTCCTGATGCGTCACCTTGCCAAGAGAGCTGTAGGAGAGATAGATTTTTCAGGCTTCTGGTTAAACTGAAAATATTGAAGGGGTAGAAACACCAAATTGCTTCATCGTTGAGGATTTAATTTCCTGACAAATGAAAAATTAGAAAAAAAGATATAGAAAAAAAGGAACTGTATATCCCAGCTAGGAAATACCATTTCTGAGGCTTAAAAAGTATTATGTAAACATTGTAGGCACTATAAATATTGGCAGAAAAATGAAGCAGAGGTTTTGAGGTATTTGTAGAACACATTAGTATGTGAAAAGCTTTATGTTAATTTATTTCAGTGTATTGTTCCTGATCACAGCTAAGGTGACATCCACATGGCACAATCTTGTGCCCTGGTGACTACTTTCAGTTCTGAATGGGTTCATTTCTCAGGATTATGAGCTCAGACTACATTGCTTCTGGTATAGGTTAGATTGGGTATTGTTATGTGAAACTAGCTGTGTACCATACAGACATCTGAAATGCTCTGTCATCAAAATCCCCTTGGGCTAGATGATGTCTCCGAGAGTGTGTGTTTGCAAAAAATGTCTATACTTATGTATTTGTTAGACACTGAAACTTTGTTAGGTTTTTTGAGATTCAAAAGTCAGTATTCTAACATCTCATTTGTATTTGTCTTAAAAAATATCATTGCCACTCTCTGCTTTACCAAACCTTAAATAAAATAACTTACATTAAATGAAAATCATAGCTTAGAACCATGAGGTATTTGCAGGTTTGGAAGTGTTATTGATAAATGCAGTGTTAATGATCTGACAGATATAAACTTATAGGTAAGTTTTTTTCTAAACAGAGCCACCTCTTGAATTTTCTTAGTTAATGTGAATAGGTATTTAATGTTCAGGGAGGTCAAAAGTGGCAGGCTGCGATTCCTCTAATTTTTCTGTTTGCGATTCTGGTGCTGATAGCCTAACTATGAACTTCCTTATGCAGGGCTGCTAGGAACTCCTAGTCAGATGAGTATTTCTAGAAATGAGAAGTAATTGAGTCTCAGCACTTACAAATGCCTTGTGTGCTTTTTGAAAAAACACCACCATCTGTGTTGTGTTGAATTAATTACACTTATTTCAGTGATGTGCACGTCTGTCCAGTTAGAGCAGAAAATAACATTTTAATTTCAAGGATGTCTGTGGGTTGATTTTTAACTCACTGGAAACAGGAAAAGCACTAAAACTCTGCCTCTGCTCTTACTAGGTTTTCAGTCCAGAATTGAAAGAAGTATATTCATAATGTGTACATACCACTCAGTGTAATGCTGTGCAGACTTCGACCTGAAGTACCTTGGTCCTTAATTTGCAACCTATGTTTAAGCGTCCCCTGAGGAACTCTGCATTAAATAGATTTTGAGATGGTGATGTTTCTGGTGTTTTTACTAGGACAAGGAAAGCTTCTGCTGTTCTATGAAGTAGTAGACAAATTCTTTCAGCTCATTTGCACATGTGGATATTTCATATCTTAGAAGGCTTTTGGGGATTATGCCAAAAAAGTCCAGCGGTATCGTTTGTTCAGGGGCAGAATTGAGAATCACTGCTATATTGTTACGTGTATCAGGGCCAAGATGAGATGAAACATTTTAACTTTCTGGGCTAACAGCTCCCAAATATATTTCTTGAAAGACTGATAAAGGGACGAGGAGGTGGTGTGGCTTTGGCCAGATGTGGACTCAGCTGTGTATGATCAAAGTGGGAAAGCTGCCCAGCTGTGCCTGAACCATTCACATGCTGGGTCAACTCGTACTCGTGGAGACTCAGGCTCATTTACGCCCCATGTTTCTTCTGCTTCTGCCTCCTCAGCAGATATGTTTTTAAACCAAGTACTTGAGTAATGTTCTGTGTTAAAAAATAGTGCATCAACACAACCCAATGACAGCCTTAAGTGTTGGGAGATTGAAATATCTCCTTTCATAGGATACACCATACAGTTTGCTTCTGGAATGCTTGTCTTCTCTTATAAAAGATTCATACACAGTGAAGGTTGCGTATGACAAGTACTGTGCTTCTGTGAACAATTTAGGCAATGTATATTTATTTTAATGTTGTTGCATCTTCTTCAACAAAATAACCTCATTATTAAGGCTAAATCTGAACTGAGATGTGAAACATCCATGCAGGGTAGGTGGAAGTAGAAATGTGGAGCTATGAAGCACTTCCTTACAAAACTTGGATGATTCGGGTACTTCTCTGAAGAAGCCATTTTTCCTCGTTGTATGCATATTAAGTTATCTGTAATGCAGTAAGAAATTCTAATTCTGACATGCCTTGTGTGCATATAAATTTTGTGTATACACAGCTTAGCACTCCTTTGCAGTGTTTTTTTAAAATTCTGTACAATTGGATTTTGTTTAATCTGTGCTGTTTCATGCCAGAACAAATGACTATGGATTGTTGTTGATTCCATTATATGTGGCGGAAAATGGTTCAGAAGTGTCAGTTTGGAGATTTTGGTAAAAAATGGAGGATTTGTAGGTGAAAAATAATCTTTAATACAACATAGTTCATAATTGTTTTGGGGATGTAAATCTCAGCATTTTAACTAGGCCTTTGTTAGATTAGATTTAGTATTTTTAGCATAGTTTTAAAAATGTTGTAAACGTACACAAACATTCCTGGTGATTCTAGATTATTTATTGCCTCTTATGGAAGTAACTAAAGCTTCTTTCCCATGCCTGGAAGTGTTCAAGACCAGGTTGGATGAGCAACCTGATCTAGTGAGTGGCACCTTTGCCCTTGGCAGTGGGTTGGAATTGGATTATTTTTAGTGTCTCTTCCAACCCAAGCCTTTCTATTATTCTTCTTGATCTGCAGACTGTTAGTTGAATCACAATGCACTTCTAAACCATGCAGTTCTTAAATAGTCCTAACAAATTCTTCCCTGAATGATATCTGGATATATTAAATTTTCAGGCTTGCTTTATTGCGCAGTGAATTTTATCTGATAGTATTCAGTGTTTTGACGAGGGAAAAAAGTGAGACAGGTTTCCGTGCCGTATAGTATCTTACTGCATCTGTTATGGGAAAAGTGGAGTTGTGAATGCCTTGTGTACAATTAGTAGATTCTGTGGTATTTTCCCCTTACTTTGTGCATAGTGATATATTTTTCTTTAATATGATTACATTTATATATATAATCAAGTTAGAGCAGCTATCTTGAAATCCTTGTATTATGGAAGCTACGTGGAAGGACATTCGGATGCTCAGTTATGCCTGACCCAGATCATGCAAAAATGAGAAAAAAAATGAATTGCATCCAAGCAGTTAAAGATAGCAAAATGGAATGGAATAGAATTTTTCAGTTGGAAGGGACCTACAGTGATCCTGGAGTCCAGCTACCTGATCACTTCAGGGCTGACCAAAAGTGATCTTGCGGATTTTTATTATGCAGAAACCATTGCACGGAAACCAGAATTAATATATAAATTTTGGTATGTTCTGCTGTTGAAAATGCATGAGATATAATGTAAGAAGATTAAAAAGCTGGACATCTTCCTTTTCCGCCAAAACATGAACAGTTTTGACTTTGTCATTTTGACCATAATTGCTTTTTGGTGCAAAAAATAGCAAAAGATTTCTCCATATTCAGCAAGCTTTGCAGCTATTAATAATAGCTTTTCTCTACTCTCTTAAATATTTTTCAATGTCTTCACTTAAAAAATTTATTAAATGTAGGGAGAAAGGGGAAATTGACTGCACTGAAAGAATATAGTATTTGCAATACCATAATAAAAATCCAAAGTGAAGCCTTAGTGCTGCATTTTTGTCTGGCACTTTTGTAGGTGCTCTGTCTCCTTAACAAGTAGTCCTTGAAATCACACAAGTCTGTTGTTCAGGAATATATTTGCTATGGCCAGAATCTTCAGAAACAACCTATTACTGTGAATATGCATCTTACAAGATTTTTTCATCATTTTTTTCACCAGGATGAAACAACCTGAACTCCAGAAGCAGTCAGCATAAATCACAGGTAATTCTCATCTATACAAACCAGACTTCTAGGTTTAAACCTAAACTTCAGCAATGCCAATCCAAACCTGAACTTTAGGAATTTATATTTGAGAGTGGAATGGAAAGTCTTGAAGTTTTCTGTGCCATTAACGTATAAAGAATTCTGTCTCTTGTTTTAGGCTGAAAGCAGTTTGTGCCTTTGTTCTTACTACTTTTTTTTTTTATATTTTCGGACCTTAACTATATCAAAAGCTTTATTTTTTCTCATCTTTGAAATGTTTCTTTTTCTAAGGAAATGTATGTTTTTAAATAAGCTCTAAGGACGTTGTGTTTGGGCACAAGCACTTAAAAGTCTTCGAAGTTTTTTTTTTTTTTAAGGTGCACACATTCCTTGTATCTTTGCCTGGTTGCAAAGCTGTGTAGTGGTGAATGACTTTTCTAGATAAAGTTCAAAATCACATCTTTTACAAAAAGAGAAATATACAAGCTACAGTTTGGAAAGAAAAAATGATCTTAAAATGCTGGTTCCTCCAACCGGTCCTGTAATATCTCCTTGCTTGTTTTACTGAAGTAAATACTCTGCATCGGTTGACATGAGGATATCTTTCAGTTTCATTGCAGCTGGAGTCAGTGACTTCATACTGAAAGAGGCTGGTTTTGAGACTGCAGACATGGCAGTTTGTAATGGCAAAGGGACGTACATGTCTGTGTGAATACATAGCCACGTATACTTGTAAGTAATACAGACTTCTCTGTATCTATGTATGCACAGGTTTAAACTGCAGCTGAGATGGTATGGAAAGTATTAAAGGAATTTTACAAACTTTGTGGAAAAGAAGTAATTCTGAAAAATGTACTAGCAGTTACACCTACTGGCAAATGAGAATAGTGTGTTTTTTTTAATCGAAAAGCTCTATTATTGGACCAACAAAGTTTTGTGATAACAGTTTTGGAGTCATTGATGCCTGGAATCTTAGAACTGGGCAGTGTTACCATAAACATAGACTCAATGTTCCCCGTTTAATCCTGTTAATTTTACTAAAGTACTTATGTTGCAAATTAACTGCATCGCAGTATTTTAATTGTGTTCATAGTAATTTTAAAAATAGTTGATGGGGATAGGTAATTTAATTTTATTTTATCAGTAAGAAGGCATTAGCTCTGCTGTGACTGATAGCCAGCAAGGCCATCTGCAATGCTTTTCAGTTCACTCACACTGAATTGTTCAGATAAAGACTATCAAGTGCTGCCTAAAAAAGGAAGGAGCCGTGGAGGCATTAAGTGCAGTGGAGGACACAAATCCGGGCACGCTGGAGGATCTGAGCTGTTTCCTGCAGCACTGAACCTTCTCACAGTTTTCGTTGTTGTTTCCTGCAAAGTATTAAAATGCGAGTGTCTGTCATTCAGGATCTCAGGGAGGATGAAAATGAAAATGGGGAAGAAGAAGAAAAGGTGAGTTAAAGCCCAATAGCTTTTAAAAGTACTTATTTCCTTTTGTTGTTATTCTTTAGGATGATAAACCTGGAATGATTACCTTTCTCTTACAGGTCTTCCTCAAGCCTGTTATTGAGGACAGAAATATGGAACTGGCCCGAAAATGCAGTGAATTAATAAGTGATGTAAGTGATGGTGACCATTTTCATCCTTATATTTGAATTTATTTTTTCAAGTGTGTTTATATTTATGATACATATTTTCTCATATACGTGCAGTGTGGCAAGTACCCATCCAAGGCTCAGATATAAAACCACACAAAGTAATAGAAAAGCACAGATTACTCTAGTACCTGAAGTTATCAGCCACAGAGGGATGAGCTTTTCAGAGCACTTTGGTGGTATGAAGCACAGGCCCTAGAAAGGAGAATGTTTCAAAATGTGTGTGTTTAGTGTCTGCCATGAGAACACCTTGGCTGCTTTTGTCAGAAAAATGCAGTATTTTTTCTGGTTATAGCCTAGTCCTATGAAGTTTGATTGGTTTGAACAGAACTGTGTTCAGTACGCATAGCTGTAACGAGTGAGGTTAAAAATGAATTTTGAATGTTACTGCTCAGCGTATTGTTATTGATTACACTTATAGGACAAATCCACTGAAATGCTAGAATATCCTTAAAAATTATTTAACTAGCTTATTCTTGACTTGGTTACTATAGATTTTTAAAACTGTTTATCAGTTATATTCATTATATAAACATCACAGATCAGATCCAAGATGTTACTGAGGAGAGAGTGACCTTAGAATATTCTAAACAAACTGAAAAGGGATGTCAGGCTCATGTTGTATTGTAATCTATATGTAGGTTTGTGATGCTGATTTTATAGGAATGGAACATACAGAATCTACACTTTAGGTATAAATTTTTGGGGGTTATGTATCAGAAAAAAATAGATAACTCAGAAGAACAGTATCTGGGGTATGTAAGTGCAGTGCTGGCTTGAAAGTGTGACTTGACAAGGTCAGAGTTTCCTCTTTGTCCATATATCGTCTATTGCAATTTTCACAGAAAGAGTGCTGAAAATTGGATAGATCCTTAAGAGAAGCTACCAGGATGGCTCCCTTGTAATCTCAATCTACTTTAGGATTAATAATATTAGATAATATTTTTTACTGATAGCTATCTACATGCTTTCTTTGGGAAAAAATGGCATATGGTGCATTAAGTGCCTGTCAACTCATGTAAAGGCCAAAATGAAAATGGACCTGGAGCACTTATCTGACCCAAAATACATTTACTGCTTCCATGCAGCTTCCTTCTAAATTTTCTAAATGTGGTTGCTGTTCTTAAAGGCAAAAACTTATTGAAAAGTGCTAAAGAAGTATTTTCTTTAATTGAAAAGGGATTATTACTATGCTGTGTACCCATTAGGAGTAATGTTGGCTGTGGCTGTTAATCAACTGATAAATGGAGTGCCTGTATTTTCTCGGATTTTCTGCAGGGCCTTGAGATCTAGGGTGAATAACTAAGTCAAGCCAGATTTCTGAAGCTTATAGTGGTTCAGGGATTTTTTGCTGTAAACTTGTGATACGTTTAGCCTACAACTGAGTTAGATTTTCCTTGAGATATGTCAAGCGTAATGGCAAAGTGTCATTAATGCTTTCAAAGCAAGAGCAATATGTAAAGGTCCAGACCAATTTAATTTAAAAAAAAAAAGACACTGTGTTTAAAAATAGCATCCAACTTTAGGGCCTGATTCAGCCTCTGATGAAATCATTGGCTTGAATGGAATATGCACATGTATAGAGTATGAATGTTGTTCCCCAGAATTTTTGCTATAATGGAATTTCTTATGTTCAGTGAAGTCCTTTGTGCTGGGGGGATAAATTCTTTGCCCTGCACACTTCATTGTGGAGACCAATAAACTGCCAGGAGTTTCCATTCTTACATTTGATTTTTGACTCATTGACATTCAGAACTTTTTATATATTCCTTATCCTTTCTACCATGAACCTTCGCAGAAACTACTGTTTCTCTGGGTTTATCATTGGTGCACATCTGTACATTTTATGTGTAGAGTGGTTTTATGGCACTTGCAGTTAGGTCCTAAGATGACCTTGGGAGAGCAGCCTGTGTCCTTGCTGACCACGAGACTGGGTGATTGTCTTTCTCTGGTGGTGGAGCTGTCAGCACAGCTCCTCCATCAAAAACCAGTGCCAGGAGTGCACATGCCTGAGATACTGGGGTTGCATTTTGCTTGCCCTGCATTCTTTGCAGGCTGACTTTAATTTGGCAGTATGGTTTTAAAAAAGCGTTATGATGGCAGTCCTTAGTTCATGCATAGCTGTCAGCCTTGAGCTGTATGTAGGGGAAGTTGTGTTTATGCGCTCCCGTTCTTGAGGAAATCTCCAGTTTCATTTGAGGTTTGTTCTGTGGCCGTGATACGCCTTGGATTGTTTCTCTCAACAGCCATTTCATTTTATCTCCCTCCATTATGCAATTTTATTCCACAGATGTTGTCAAAACTGTTGTGTGTTTGATTTATATGAATTACCTTCCTTTCTAGGCCTTTTCTCTTGCATATTTAAATGGCGCCTGTCCATTTTCTTGTGACATATTTTCATATTTGTTCTGTTTATGTGGTGTGATGTTGTCAATACTGTCATAAGCAGAGATGGGAATTATTATACATGATATTTGACCAAACTATCATAATCCTTTTTGGTAGAATGGCAGACACTCTGCCACTGAAGATTCTGCTCAGTTTTGGTCATGTGTGGTAACAGTGCTTCTTTTCCCCTATATAAAAAGTAGAACTACTTGCCATGTAGCTGTCCTTGCTTTAGCATGTCTCTGTTATAAGGGTCCCAAAGACCTAGAGTCAAGTGGAGAAACAGCGTGCCTTTCCACTCAAAGCAACAGGGTTCTGACCACCTAATTCTGGGTGCAGCTGTTCCCCTGCATTCACCATTACTAGCCACACCTCTAATTCTGGAGGACTTGGAGGTCCAGATTGCTGGAGACTACTAAAATACTGTGCAGTAATCGTACTGTGTGCCTGCCATTTATTTTCTCATACTTTTCTTTAGGTTGCTGTGACCACAGAGAGAGGATTTTGCATTAGTTGGATCTGTAGGTTTAACACAGTTCTTAGTCTTATGAGAGATTATAAATTAATTAATGTAGGGTTGGAAAGTGAGTCCTTAGAGGAAAAAAGTTCCCTTTTGTTTTAGCATAAAAGCTAGATAAGAAGCTTTGTTGTTTTTCTAAACTTAAATGGATATTTGAGACATGACAGTTCTACAGTGGATCTTGGCATGATGACTGTTGACATGGTTATTTATATTAAAGTTAGATTAATATGTGCCCCTGAATACAAAGAAATGGTTGCTGCTTGGATTAAGCTGTTACCTTTGGAGTCTGTCCTTTATCCCACAGTCTCCCTTTGTATTTCTCCCTTGAAAAGGCTGATAGAACAGGCCATGGATGAGATGGACTTTCTTGGCAAACTGGGAAGCTTCAGCTTAAAAGTTGGATGCCCTTGTTTTATAAAGCTGATCTTTCCATATAACATCCATTAAGAAAAAAATGCAGCTTGAAGCTTACTGTTTTGGTGGTTGTCTAGGAATTTTAATCCACTTTTACTGGATAGCTGTGCTGCTGGTCAGTTTTATGATGGGTCAGGGGGAGGAAAAGGATAAGGAGGGAAACTGGACTTTAATGAGCTATTGGACTTCAAAAATATACTGAAAGAGCAGTGGCTCCAGACCATCATTTGCAAAATTTTCCTATTTGTTTTTTCACAAGGTTTACCAGATCTGCTCAATCTAAACAGTGTATTTTGTGATGAAGGGCAAGTCACTTGCAGGTAAAATTTCCTGTTTACTATTTTAGACATTTGAATGTTTAACTCCAAACCTTGAAGAGGAGTGTTACCTTCTCTGCCTATTCCTTCTGGCCATTGGTTATGTTCAGTCATGGCCAACTTCCTGAGCATCTTGGTTTACATCATTTACAATAAATTTGCTTTTAACTGCAGGCATCATGACTTCATTATACTTGTTCCATTTCATCTTCCATCTTTCTCTTTCCAAGCAATATGGACAATTCTGTAAAAGAATGGAGTGTGTTGGAGCACAGTTTGAACAAACATTTTGTTATATGTCCTTTCTAAATGGTCTATTTGTGTCCATTTTGTGGCCTCTGTGGGTTACTATAATAAATGTGAATAATAAAGGAGTAAGATGTGGCATTAGTTCTTTACTGGTTTTGGGTAGTTTGAAAGCATGACTTCTACAGCAGAACAGTTTTGATTGTTTCTTCTGGTTGTGTTCTGTTATTCACTCCAATTAAGATACACCTTAGGAAGGTTTTACGTTTGATTTTTGAATGTAATTATTGCTCTGTAATTAAAATGGATGTAATTACAGTCAGCTTTTGATATCTCTGGGTTATTTATGTATGCTGTGAGCAGTAAGACTCTCTGTCTCCCCTAACAGAGTCACAGCTTTACAGGAGTTTCTGCTGGGAATGCCATCAACCCTAAGCAGTAGACAGTCAGCTCCATAGATTTCTCATGCATGTGTGCAAGTTGAAGAGTAAGTGCCTGCTCATGTTGATCATAAAATGGCACTTTTTTGGTGTATTGCTCTGTGATTGCCTTGGAGTACAGTGTCACACACAGGTTACATGAACCCCTGATTTGTGATCCCTGAATAAAATCATGACACAGTAATGTTACACGCATTGTTCACCAAATAGTTTTTATTTAGAATAGACTATAGTCCACAAAGGCAGACAATATGATTTGGTAATGAGATGTAGATTCTTTCAGTAGTTCAGATGTGGATAAATTCAATATTACAGTTGTTTCCTGTGCGAGAATTAAGTAGTCATTAGTTTGAGATGAATTCACAGTTATCTAATCCATTTTGCAGTGGACAAAAAGTTTGCATCAGAAAGTAAAGGAGCTGATTTTGTGTAAGCTGCCATCCTTCTCATGAATTTTCTAGGTCCCTGTAGAGAAGCATAGACTAGAACTTGTGATATCCATTAAGGATTTAGAGAGAGAGAGGAAATTAAGACTGCATATTTCTGTAATGCTCAGATGCAGATCATATTGCTTCTGTCAGAGCTTGTCAGCAAGTCTAGAGTGCATAAATGCATGCTGCTGTTATGCAGAATGTGAAAATGGGCTTAGAGAAATGGTAGTAGATAGTAACCATGAAAGAGCTTAGTACTAAATAATTAAATTTGCATTGATCTAAAATACTGTGTGTACAAAGAAAGAAATATCACTAAAACAATTTAAGGCTATCCACACAATTTGTCTTTAAAACTTATTTAGTCCATCTCATCATAATTCATCGTCTTTCTTCATGGAGTTCTGATATAATAAAGGTACCTACACGTTAATTATGTCCATAGATTTTGTCCTTCTTGTAGTCTCATTAATACAAATAGTAACTGATTCATCAAGTCATGTGATACCTGCCCATACTGTTTGCACATGGTAAGAAAAAGGTTGGTTGTTAAAAAAAAATTGTGCTTCTATTTCTTTTTGCAAAATATGTTATGGTGTTTTGTTTAAAAAATTGTTTCCTTTGTGCATACACAATTTTAAAATGGCTCAATTTACAATTTATCTAGTCTTAAATTCTGTTATTACTTGCATGTCATTACTGTTGGGTGCTTTGTAGGCAACGGTTTGGCAGTGGCCTTCTGAATTTTTTCTTGGGACTCTTGGATTCCGGAAGGGGCATTTGATGATGATACACAGATTCTGTGCTTGCTATGTCTGTGTTAGAAGTTAGTTTACAATTTTATCTTTGAGATCAAGGATTGAGGAGATCAATTATTCGATTCTTCTTTCTTTAGACATACTAAAACATCTGCAACCGTGGTGAAAATGTGCTGTAGATGTAGAGAAAAAAATCCCATCTTTTTCATCTTTATTATTAAAGAGTTCTGTGACTTTTACATAGCCCTGGTACTGTGTATGGGAACTGGGTGTTTCCCTTTATGGTTTAATTTGATCCAGCTGGAGTTACTTGCAAGCCATCCAGGATAGTATCCATGAATAAAATAAAATAAAATTAAAAAAATGAAATAAAAATAGTTGTTGTTTATTTTTCTCTGCGTGTGTTTAGGAATAATTAAACTTTTTTTCTCCTCTTTGTAGATACACTATAAAGAAGAGTTTAAAAAATCTAAAGGCAAGTGCATATTTGTACCTGACACCCCGCAGCTAAAACATGTGAAAAGTCTCGGTGCTTTTATTTCTGAGGTAAGATCTAAAAGGCTGAAGAATTTTCTTGTCTTCTTATCCTTCTTAAAAAGTCTCTCAGTTGGATACGGTGACTTTTAGCAGGGGAAGAACAGCTTCTTTCAAATAACAATTCTGTTTATAGCTAAAGTGACTTAAAAGGCTGTAATTAATATATACTGTATATGTGAGTAATAATAGTTTAATAATAGTTTGGAATTACGTGACATTTTTATTTTGGGATTCAAAGATACTTCGTTAATGGTTCTGAGCCAGTCCTAGCTATCCCATTTTATGGGTGAATAAACCAAGGAATAGGAAAAGAATTTTTTTGTTACTTGCTCTGCAATAATTAGGTTTGCAAACTTCACCTGTGCAAAGTTTCCCTGCTGTGGGGAATTCACAGCCTGATATAAAACAGGAGACAAGGGAACTGTTTCTGTGTTGTCATCCCTGCCCTTCAGCAAGGGACCTGGGGCAGGCATCAGGTCAATGCCATCTGCAGGTTGCCTGAGCGCTTGCATGCCTCCCTGTGTCAGAGATTTTAGGTCTTCATGTACACAGACATGCACACACAGACACCCACACGGCTTCCAAAATGCCAGAGCAGCATTTATTATCAGCTCTTCATGTCCCAGGTACCAGGTGCGGTAGAATTGCATCCCTGATTGTTTTCCACAAGTAAGGAGAGCAGCAGGAGTCTTACCTGACAGAGAGTTGCTTTGTTTGGGAATCCCTGGTTCTGGGTGATTTTTCTGTCATTGTGACCCTTGGAAGACGTAAATTTTTGGTGACTCATTTTTTGTGTTACCTTTATTATTATGATAAAGGATGCTCCTATATCTCTGTCTGAAGTGATGTGATTTGTATACATTTCAGATTCTCTTTCTGATATACAACGGTTTGATGTGTGGCTACATCCAATATAAGTGCATCTAGAGAATATTTTTGTTGTATTTATCTTTCTTTTTTTCTGAGAAAGAGTGGCATTACTCCAAGGGGAGTAAATCTGATGTAATCACACTTTATAAATAGAGGCAGACTATGGCAGTCTACAAAAGTACAGTACATAGCAAGTATTTATCTAATCCATCTGGTTCCAAAGAAAAGCTGCTAATTATTAATTAAAGATTTAGAGATATAAAGGTATTTTCAAATTTTTAAACCGTGTATATTTTATGTTACCACACTGTTGAGCACTCCATCTGCTTATTGCAGCATTACCTGAAATTAATGATGTGATTGGATGGTTTATCTTGTAAATTACTGACCTCTAGTGTCCCATAACCTGTTTTTGCAAAACTTGGACACTGAATTCTTAACAGCATGTCCACAACAGTGAAAAAGAGTCCTCTGGCTTGGGAAATTTGTTACAGCAAATTATTTAAATAGATATATACATGTGGGGAATTAGCCTCTAATGAAGAACTGCATATTGCACAGTAAATTAATTGCAATAGACAGTGTAATTTAAAATACTTCTGGTATTTATGATCACTTTCACAACAGTCCTTGACATTGTTTTTATGAATTTGAAAAACTTAGATATGAAGCAAAAGCCTCACATATTTTGAACTATTATTCTGGCCTCTCTCATGAAACCCTTTTGTGAAGAGTTGCTAATACTGAACACAGGAGGAAAGACAGGATAAATAAAAAGTAATTAAAAAATGAGACTGTAATATGAAAAGATTAAGTAGAAATGATGATGGACATGATAATTTCAATGTTCCTGTCCTTTCCAGCTATATTTAATTGCTGATACTTATTAATTGGTAAATATTTTTTGTTGGCCTCTCATTGCTCCTGTTGTGTAAAATTTGTGAAAAGAGAAAGAATAAAGGTAAGTTTTGATTTTGAAAATTATTTGAGAAAGTATAGAAAAATATGTTACCTTGTTACCTTGTTTTATACTTCCCTCCAAATGACTGAATTTAATTAGGAGATATTTTGCATTGTTTTGTGAATTAGATACATCCACCTAAAGTATTATTTAAATATGTTTTTGCTTGGAAGTTAATGACAGCATTAAATTTTTCCGGTTCTAATGGTTTATGCCATTTTACTTACTAGAAAAAATAGGTAATATGTTTACTGTGTCTTAATTTGTGCATTATATGTCACCTTTTTCTGCCCTCTAGGTGAAGTACAAAGGAGCTGCTAAGAAAGACCTTCCCAACTCTCTTTATCAGCAGATGCCAGCCACAATAGACAGTGTATTTGCAAAAGAATTAATGCAGCTTCAGAGCAAGGTACTGTTTTTACAATCGCAAAATGATTTTTAGATTAACTGTGAGTCAGAGTATATCCAATTTGAACAAAATATTTGAGCAGACACTTGATTGCTGGCTTGATTTTTTGGGGTGAGTTTACAGTTCATCACCGTAACTTCTTAACTTCAAGAACTTCTCACCTTTAAAATGTTGACAATCTTTTGACATTGTTATGGTTATTAAATATACATTTAAAAGCTGCTAATGCATTCATAAATACATTAGAAATCCATGAATGCAATAAGGAATTACTGAATTCAGTGACATTGCATTGTGCTTATAGAATAGATGAATTTTATATAACAACTATTTCCAGTTGGGTGTTGTATTAGCTATATAAAATGTTTGATGAGGGTAAAAGAATAAAAACTTTAATGACTTCTGTAGACACTTACTGGTAGCAGTAAATGTATTTTTTGGTGGTCTGCATACTAATACAACAAATTTTATAGAATTAAAAATATTAAATGAAGCATATTGAAGATAGTGTAAAACATGTAAACAACCAGCAAAATAGTGAATTCCAGCTCAGTTGCCTTCAGGGGTTTAAAAATATAATACACTAAATGTAAGCAGGCGACCCTTCACTTCCATTGATCTCAGTGGAATTGTGAATGTTAAGTACATGTAATATGGATGGAGTTAGAGATTGTCATTGTTACTCATGAGAATTACAGCTGATAGATGGTCATTACTTTCTGTCCACTAAACATTTCCACATTTTTCCTGTTTTTACGTTCTCCTCTCTTAAAGATATAGTTTAATTCAGCCAGTGTGTGAAGTGAACATGCTCCTCAATCAATAATATTGACTGTATTTCAATATGCATTCATCTAACGCAGTGATATTTTTTCAGACAAAGGAAAATACCAAAAGAAAGGACTGAAATCTTAGGACACCTTGTAGAGAAATGTTTTGATATAAAACAGTGTTTTAATCGAGACTATATTAAGCAACTATAATAATATATATTTTAGTTTTCATAGTTTGAAATGGAACATATATACACTCAAAGGAGCACAGTAGCTGAAATGACATTAATGTGACATTTCACTGAAAAGTGAGTGATTAGAAGAATTACAGTAGAAATAAATTGGGAATTAAACTTGTGTACCATTTTAAAACCGTTAGCTTGATTTATAAAACATTAGTTAACTATTTTGCCACAGATTTACTCCTGGATTCATTCCAAATGATTACATTCTACATTAGTTTACACAAATGGGGTTAATTAACACTGGTGATGTGGCAGAAAAGATAAATAAGTGAGACTAAAAGTAAACCCAGTGATTTGTCAAAAACCCCACTCTTTTAATGAAAAGACTGACTTTTATTTGATAGTTTTTGAAGGTTTTCTTCAATCATCCAACAGTAATAGAGAAACAAATATGCATATAGGATGAAATATTTAAGCAGAAATTTTCTCTGTAAAATTCATACCATTCCCTTAGGAATAGTTGCGTTATAAATCATAATCTACCATAAAACTTTAAGATATGCTGACACATTTTTCTAACTTGTGGTTACTGTTGCACTGGACCTGAATTTAATGCTACTTTGAGAAAGATCTCAGGGGATTTTCTAGTGAAAGTGTTCTCCACAGTATTCAAATCTAATCCATATTGTGCCTATCACTGTGGTACCTAAGTAGCTAATACAAGGATTTCACATTCCAGCTGGGTCAGGATGTGGCAGAGAGGATTTTTGCTGCATCTGTCTAGCTGGGGTTGCGAATTTACAGGTCATCACTTCAGGAGGAGACTACGGATATGCCATAGGAAGGAGAGAGAACAGCACCAGCTGTCCGTTACGCCAGCCCTCCTGCAAAAAGGCTGCTGCCAGCACAGAACTGCAGTCTGTTTCTCAGTTACAGTAAGGTGATTTTTAAATAGGTGCTGATTTCTTGAGAGTTGGAAAATACGAGTACATATCCTCCTTCCCATCCACGTTAGAACAGATTTACACCTTTGACTCCTTTTTCGTGCTTCTTGGATGAAATGCTGGGCTTGAATGCTTTTGTAGCCAGATCAAGCAGCAGTTTTCTCGCTCTGTGGTGCCATGTTCTTGGCAGGATTCGTAGCCTTATCTGCCAAGCACTTGCATAGGGACTAGGGGCTCATGGTGTGGAAAGAAAGAGAGCCACTGACTCTCCTGCTTGTGCGTGCTGGCACAGGCTGGCTTACCTCTTCTGGGGGATGTCCTTATACAGGTGTGCCCTCACCAAATGGTCTCTCCCATGGTTTGATGTTTGCTCCTGACATGGTGCTGCTGTACTGCTGCTGCCCGGCGGCTCTGTCTTCAGCCTACCTAGATCTAACCCAATTTAGTAATTTGATACACTATTTCAAATCACACTCATCATTTAGGAACGTGGGGGCAACTAGGGGAAATTTCCCGCTTTTCCTAAGAAGTCATTCCTCACCTACACTATCCTCTCCAGAGCAGACAGACTGCCACAGCACCACTGACCACGTTTGCATGCTTCAAACTCATATGGCAATTGTCACAAAGTTCAGCAGAGCCAGGACCTCATTCTGGAGGGTTGCGGCCATGCAAGGTCAGCACTGGCATATGGATCTTTCCACAATGGAGAGTACAGAGCCCTCACAAATGTGGTTCTCTTCCAGTGGAGCTTTCCCCCATATTGACTGTATTGATACACGCTCAATTTTTCTTCAAGATACTCAGGAAAGCCTAGAACAACACCACATCTGTAGGCTTTTGCATGAAACCCACATTTGTTCTTTTGTGTTTTATGTAGAACTGGCATGAAGATGTAAATAAATACCCATAGAGAAGGACATCTATCTAAAACTGTGACCAAAAAATCATGACTCTGTTTATGGGAAAAAATGTTTCATGAGAATGAAAAAGAAGTTTCATAGCCCCACATACTTGGGTGGCTTTTCTCAGTTTCAAAGGAAATTTGATTGTTGATTTCTAAGTAGCTTTCTTGAGGGTGAGCAACCAGATATACCTCCCAGGGTAAGCTAGAGAGAGAAGTCCCTGTCCTCAGTGGGTAACTTCACCCTCCTTGCCAGTCTACAGAAGCTCTCACCAATTTCCCTGTTTTCTGCAGTGAGAAAATGAAATTGATGTGAGCAGTCTAGTCAGGGAGCCTTCAGTGTTGATCTTCCTGAGAGGAAGTGGACATTTTTTTGAAAAATTGCAGTTTTCCTGTGGAAAATATTTCTGAAGGAAAACTTCTGATCATTGCTAGCTCTGTGCCAAGTCTTTTTCTTGTCTGAAGATCAGACAAGATTCAGTATACTGAATACTTCCTTACGTAGAACAATTTTTTTTTAATAAGATGTCACAAACAATGATAAAGGTATTTAAAATTGCTTGAAGGGAAAACAATGTTGAAAAAAAGTAAGTGTTTCATCACTTTTTTCATCACTTTATTTCTGCCACAAGAAGCGATTGCACTGTTTTTCCTGTTATCTGAAAGGAATAATCTAAAGCAAACTGAAGGCAGTTTAATTTTCTCCTTTGCACAGGGCAATATCTCAAAGAGTAACTATATGTCAGTGCTTAACGGTATTTTCTGTTTGGTTTTAAAGATGATGAGCCCAGTGAATCTTAATATTTTCAACTTCCAGAGAAAGTTTCAGAGAGTTTCTTTCACTACAATAAAAATTTCATGATTTACTGCATTACTTACAATCATATTACACATTATCAGACTGTTTTATGTAATTCTTTAATTTTTTTTATTTTATGAAATGTCATGTTTGAGATTTCATCTGTTTTATGGTGGCAGGTATTAGTCTCCTGGACTTCTATACTTTTGTTTTACATGAATACACTGGATAATCTAATTCTCTGTGTAGAGATTAAAATGACATTTTCTGTGTTCTTGAACATTTCCTCCTACAAAATCCTACTTTGTGGATTTTAAGTTCAGAGCTCAGCTTACTGACTATAAAGGGAAATATATATATAAAAAAAGTAATAGTGTTTAAAGTATGACAAAACAGAGGGTCAGAGCTAGGTTAAAAGAGCACAAAGCCTTCCTTAATGCAGCTTCCTATTGACACACTGGTGTACAAGAGAGATAAGAAAAATAAAAAATGAGTACTTACAAATTAGTTCAATCTGAAGTCATACCTACTTAAATAATTGCCTTGTATTTCTCAAGTTAATAAATGGTGCCACTAAAGGGTAGAGGTTATGTCAGTGACCTGTAATGCTCGATCTCTCTGCAGAGTAGTTTCTTATGCAGATTTCATAAAGGAAATTCAGTTTAGCTAAAACTTGAAAATTAACATGAGGTGAAAAATAAATGTACGCATGCTAGCCTGTAAAATAATGGTTCTAAGAGTATTGATGAAATAATAATAATTATTCCTTCATGCATCCTTGGAACTGATTTACAAATCTAGGAATAGTTTTGCACTAAAATGTCCAAAACTAAACTAGACAGCCTCTGAACTCCTCCTAGCCTGTGACTGTTTTTAGATTACTTCAGTGAGTTAATCAGAATAATGTGAAAAGATAGGAAGAACACAGCAAGTGAAACATTACTGCATTAATAAAGAAATGGTCATCTTTTCCCAAGAGAGCGGATACTTAATTGTAATTTCTGTTAATTTTCTCATGATGGGAGTTGATGTGCTGTTGTGTTTTGATGTCTTGGTTATGTAGCCCACTTGCCAAGAGAAAAATAGAGATGTTGAACCAGCAGAGTGGTAATGTAGTAAAATGTTTGTAAATTAGCAGATTTTGGACGTAACTGTATGGGGCTGCTTTTCAGAATGGTGTTAAGTGAGGAACATCTTAAATGTGACAGTGTAAGAAAGGAGAATTTGGAAGACTTTTTGTGGCATATGTTCGTGTAGTAATTACACTTTTGCAGGGATTCATTTGTTAGTTATGCTTCAGTCTTGTTGATTATGTGCTTTTCCATTTGCCAGATGTAACCAGTGTAGGCAAGTTGTGGACTCTTTTTGTTTCAATTTAAGTTGTGTTTGTTTCTCCAGAGGCCTGATCATGTTACACTGTATAAGGAGGTGGCACATTTTAAGTTTCCTGATTTGATAATTTCATTCACTTAGTAGCGGTGCAAAAAAATACCCCCTCCCCCTCCTTTTTGTCTTAATCTCTCAGCCTATGTATCATTTTGTAATCTGAGATAGTCAGGGCAGATACTAACATATTGCCTTGGGCACCCTGCTCTGTGACTCAGACAAAATCGGGCTGCTTAAAACAGAAAGAGATACAACATTTTCTCACAGTTCTATTATCCTGTCCTAAAAGAGTCTGAATCACCATAGTTGAGACTTCTCTCAAAACTTTCACAGTATTCTTTTATTGCTATCAAGGATTTTATTTTCAATACTTCTCCTTCTGATCATCTATCAACCTTATTTAGTATTTGCTGTTTCCTTGGGGATTATTTTAGTGCTTGTTCATGAGAGCTGTTAGAAAATGAATTTCCTTGATGCTTGCTGCTTTTTAGGCATCAAAACCTGGTGAATTTTCTTAATATAAGCCTAAAAGCTTCTGACAAGAATAAGTGCAAGATCAGCTTCTCAGGCAGTTCTGGTATATGAACGTGTGTGTATGGAAGTATAACACAGTACAGTGAAAGCTTGGATGAATGTCCAACGTTGAGCTCCATTTCTATTATAAAAATAAATGTGTTTATAAACTCACAATTCGATTACATTTTCCTTTACCATGATGTTAATTGAATGTAAATATTATTTTTCTTTGTGAAATTGGGGGCTAGTCAACGTGCATATTGTGCTAGTAGTTTCCTAGCAGCAGGAAAAAGAGAAGTTTGAGCTATGAGTATTTAATGTAAAACTGTTTGTATGGCAAATGTGTAGATTTTTTTTTTCCCCTGAAAATGGTGTGTTTCAAGCAAATAAAAAGCTTCTACTTATCCTTCTCCCCGGTCTGTCTTCTCACCTTGTTAAGCTTAATTTTCTGTTTCTGTATATTGCTTTTTCTTCCCCCTCTGTTGCAATAACAGATGCAAAGAAATCTTTCTGCTGACCCTACCTTATCTGTCTCTGTTTTGGGTAGAGGCTGCTCTCATTTCAAGGTTCTGGTTCCATTAAGGAGTTTAATTATTTATTCTGTATCTTCCTCAATACAGGCACACCATGACGCTGGGTTTAACCCAGCTCATGTTATTATACCTGCTCTGCTCAGGTGGCAAAAGTATAATGTTGCTCCTTTCAGGTTCTCTATAAACAAAAACATGATGCTGAGAAAGGAACTTCAGATTACGCACGAATGAAGGAGCCTCCAGATGTTAAGCATGCCATGGAAGTCAGTAAACACCAGAGTGATGTAAGTACTCCCCCATCTGAGATGAGTGTGCTTGTTTTGGGTAGATACATCTGCTACAACTAGCTGAAATGAATTAGCATGGAATATTTTCATATTTCATTAGTTGGGGTTTTTTTATACATTAGTTGCTCTGAAGTTATGTGGGACATGATGTGTATATAAAATATATGAGCTAACAGTATGTGACTTCTACCCTGAATTGCAGTGAAAAGTGGTTGTTACTCTTTATCAGTTATTTATCAGCTATCAGTTTATTTTAACTCTTATTAAGTGCTAGCACTTTGAAATAAAATTGCAAACAGGTTTTCTGAATTCACTTGTACCTACTTGTATTTGAAAGTATATAAAGCTCTCCATTGACATGAATGGCAGTGTTATTTCAGTGTCTTATGCTGTCAATACTTGGATGGTTCTTCAGGGGTGCTGTACAGAGGAGAGAAGTGGGCTGTTTCTGCTTTGCTCTTGCACACTTTTATGCACATGAATAACTTTGTTCCTATCTCATAAATACATATCAAGTAAGTTTCAAAGAATTTAATAGAATAGTTTATGATTTTACTTTACACAATCTGAGCCACAGAGTTCAGTTTGATGCCTGGCACTGGTTTATACCATTTGACCAAAGTATTTGTTCTTGTAGTATTATTTAGATAATTTACAAATAATTTACAAATAATTAGGTGTGCTTAGCGTTATTTTGAAAGTTGGTTACTTTTTTTTTGTTTTTCAGCTGCTTGTTCTCTTTAAGTTTTGTACGTTTCTGCAGTATAAAAGCCTAGTATTAGTATTTACATTTTATATTAGAATCAAGTCAGGGTTGATTTCATGGTTAAACTAGCTCATAGTAGCTCAATGCACCATTACTTGGGGCAGAAAAGCTTCTCAGATTAGTGTCTTAAATGATACAGACACAACTTTGAAGAAAAACTTCTGTTAGTTTTAGATTATGTAAAAGCTTACTTATAAAAAAAAGTAAATGTTAGGAGAAGATTGGTTAAAATAGTGAGGTCATTTTAAAGGGTACACAGAGCTATTAAGAACAGCTGATGTGTAATTACCTTTCAAGTTATGATCCATTTCCATTCTTGTTAGGTAAGTCAGGCAAACATGTCATTTTACAACTTTTTTTTCCTAGATAAATGGGATATTTTTTGCTGCTAACAATACGGAAAATTAGGCTTGGGTGTTCATTTTGAAATATCTTAAATTTACCCTATCTTGCCCACTGACAGTGTAACAAACACTCTTAGGTTATGCAGGCTGAAAACTAAATGTCAGTGTTAGATGTCTGCGTGTGCGGAATCTTGACAGCTGGCCGCTGATTAAAAGGCTGCTGGAAAACTTCAGGGAAGCATTATGTTTGAAGAATAACTTTTTCTTCTGCTGGGAAATACCTACACTGGAACTCCCAGCAGTAATTTGCAACCTGCCTTGATTACAGAATTCCCTCTTCCTGTCAAACTCTGTCCGTCTCTACCGGAGCATCAGGATGTCACACTGACAGAGCGTAGAAGCAGGAAACGTGAATGTCTCTCCCCATAAACCAGAGGGGTTTTTTACCTAGCAGTAGGAATGATGGTGGACTACTAGGGAAGAAAATAATGTTGCAAAGAGAGATGTGAATCCCTCTCAGAGAAAGTGGTGGGACCAGGAGGAATATGAGATGAGTTTCTGTATCGAATTCATCATGGTCTAAGGATTAGCATGCTAGTACAAAACTCATTCCCCTTCTACAGCTGTGCATCACCTGCTAACAGAATTAAGGAGAGCAGGGTACAGATGTGAGGATAAACGAAATTCAGTTGTTTCATCTTCTTTAACTCTTAAAGCAAGCAAAAAAAAAAAAAAAGGAAAGGAAATGAGGGAAAACATAGGAGGGAAGACTATCTTGGTAAATGACAACTTTTAAGAGCATGTTAAAAATAATGAAAAAAATATGAAGGAAATTATTCTCAGCCTGTGCAAACTTCAAAAAAATCAAACAAACCATTCATATCCAACTTAAAACTCTAGCCAGTTAGTTTAATTTGTTTAAGAACAAATTCTTTCTGGTTGCTCGTGAATAGCTGCAGTGCAATGGGCGTATATCTTTATCACACATAAAGGAGAAAGTTACAGAAGTCCGGTTACTGTGCAGCAAAGTTACACAGTTCCTGTGGGCTTCATGGTGAATAGCTGTGGATTCCTTTGTTTGTAAGTACAGGCTTAATTAAGAACTGTGTGAGTTTTCATCTTTGAGTCAGAGCATGGGATAGTGAGCAGCATAGATGTGGAGCATTTGTCTTTCCAAACTGTTTGAGGCTCTGTGTGTAATCACAGCTTTGAAAGTGCAGTGAAAAAGAAGGGAAACTGTAGAGGGGCTAGAAGGACAAAGCTCTTTTATCCACCACTCGGTACAGTTTACCTATGGGAGCAGAATGCATGTTTACCTACAATGCTCTTCCAACTCAATTCAGCATAGAGGGTTTGCATCTAATAGACTTAGGATGTGTTTAAGACTATTTACTCAGCCTTAAAATAATGCTGACATTTATACTCAACTCTGAGAAATGTGTAATTTCCTTTAAAAATTAAAACTATATTCATCTTACAAAACAACTGCGCTGACATTTTGAAACTGTCTTGTGCTATAGACTTTCACACAACTTTGAATATCATTAATATGCTTATATATAAGGGTGGGCAGAAGCTGAGTACCAGGGAAATACTGTAAAATCTCCTGAACAATGTGATCATGTATAAGAAAATAAATTTTCTCTTTTTCGTATTAGACTGAAGAAAATTGCTCTTGAACAAAAGTGATAGGAAATATGATAGGGAATGGTAGGAAATATATTTGATGGTAGGAAATGATAGGAAATATACTTGAATTTTAATGATAGGAAATGTCCTTGAAGAAGAATTAAAATACTGCAGAATGCTTGGATGAAAGTGTGTTTATCCAAACCAGAATACTTTTCTCTCTATAAATTGTGTTTGTGTTTTGTGAAGTGAGTGACGTGACTTTGGCACACAAAGTCATTTGCAGAACCATGAGGTAGGGACCATCAACCTACTTTATGTCTGTGCTTGTCTGATGTCATTTAGCTCATCTGGAAGTTTCCAAACTTGTGACCAAAACCAGGGGGTGGCCCTTAAAAAAAATCAGGCCACAAAATACTGTTTTGCCTTGTGCTTAGCTGAGGATCTTGTGGACGGAAGAATGTACTTGGACAATGAAATGACATGACAACTAAGTTTCTAAAGCAAAGAAACAACTTGCCACATTGTGCCTACACAGAAGCTGCATGAAGCATTTCAAGAAGGTCCTCAAAAACTGTGGATCACAGTTTTGTGTGTTTCATGCCCTGGTCCATCCCTAGGCATGATGAATAAGAAAACACTGTCAAATATGTGTGCAGCAATTTACATGTTCTACTTGGTTAAAATTACTGATTCTCCTCACAGCATTACATGGTATGAAATAAGGAAACGGTTCTGATTTTACAAAGAAGAAAACAGCAATAGACTCATATGTGGACATTTAAAAGGCAGTTTGCAGATCTGAGGTTGGAGCCCTGACATCTTTTCTCTTATGACTTTTAAAACGTTAGCTGACAGTTGGGCAAACTTTTGATGTATATGTATACACTTTCCACTCCTCATAATGCCAGTAACAATAATTTATAAGTTTTGTTCACCATCTAAATTTGAATATTTAGGAAGTCTGTATTGTCCTAGGAGTAAGGTTTTTACATGTTCGGGACACTGTGCAGTCACAATCTGCACACACAAAGAAAGTACGTTCTTTCTGATTAAACCAAATCAGCAGATCTTAAACCAGATGCACTTAAACACCATCAGTAACATACCCAAATGTTGATGTTCTTTTGATGCAGACCATGTTAAAGTCAAGCTTCTCCTGGCTCTCTGTTCAGCATCTGCATTAGAAAAATCACCTTTCACTGACTAACTTTTTGCTGACAGTGGTTGTCAACAGTGGGTCCCCCTGGACCACTTCCAACTGGTGCTGAAAATGATGTTTACTCCTGATGTAATTGGGACCAATCAATTTTCAAGCCCATTACTGGAAAGGATGACTGCATCAATCTGTAATGGGCCAGAAATGTGTTTGTCTCTTCTACTCAAGCCGGAAAACAGTTTTCAACATCCTTTGAGTGGGAATCAGAAAAGCTGTTGCCAATGATGATTGTCACCAGCTAGTCATTTTCTTAGTGTTGATGGACCCCAAAGTGCAGATGAGAGAACAGGGGGCAGAGGCACAGCTGACAGGCTATTAGTTAGTGGACTTAACAGCTCTTAGGAAATGCTAAGCAGGGACAAACAGTAAGAGACAAATTCTCACGCAGATAGGTGTATCGAGCTTCTTGACTTCTGTGCATGCATCTTAAGAGGACAAAATGTGTTCTTCACTGCTTGTGCATATTTTAATAATTTATTACCTATAGCTTGGAATAGTTTTGATATCGGAAAAGGTGAAAGATAGAAGATTGAAGGAAAGTTCTGAATCTCTTCAACTTAGGTTTGCTTGGCTCACCATGTAGAAGTTTCTGTTTGTTGACAGACAACCTGAGGTGTTTTACAGCATCTCAAGAAATCTGTTTATTTTATGGCATTGTAGTGCATTCCACTGACACCACCATGAAAGGTGAAGCATCTTCAAGACCCTCAGCTGGAATAAATAGCATGTTTATCCTCAATGTACCTTGTGCCTTTCTATAAGAGCTGCATGGTTGGCCCTATTAAAATCACTCCACTAATTATGAGCAGGCCCTGAATATTTTCCATGCTTTGCAAAAGCTAGTTGCAATTTGGAGTACGTAATCACATTTGGGATTAAAGATGAGAAACATCTTTTGTTCAGATTATAAATTGTTGAAAATATTCAACTATGTAACCACCTTTTATTGTAATCTCAAATTGGGGTAGAAACCCACTTTAAATTTAGTTGGTATTTGTAATGTACTGTTTTCAGCTTTGAAACTTGAGATGGTACAATTTTTTTTTTCTCTTTTAGTCCCTGCTTCTTTCTCACTTGCATTTCCTACTGGTCTGCTGTAACTCTCCTTAGGTCTTCCACTTCTGCTCTAAAGTTGTTGTTATCTCAGTTACTTTTTACTATGCAAAGGCCAGTTGGAGCAGATTTTTTGTGAACCTGTGGTCCTCATGAAAAGGAGCAATTCTTGAGCCTTTGGCGACCTTTTTTGGTAGGGCCTGAGCAATGCCTTGAAGTGAATATTGAGTAAGGGCATCGTGTAACGCCTGGAAATTCCAGTCAGGGTATGAGCCACTCGGGAAGACGCTGAACCAACTCAGGAGAAAAGATGGCCCCTTTCCTGGGTGCTTCTGCTGTTTCCTTTCTTTTGTTTCTTCTCCCCTCTTGTAGTCTTCTTCACTTTCCATCTTCTTAATGCCCACAGGTACACACACCAAGCTGGTTGCTTTGCCCTGTCTACATCTGTTCCCCTGCTCTCTCAGAATAGCTCTGGTTTTACCGTTCTAACATAGCACTATTAAAAAAAAAAATAAAAAAATCACTAGATGGAACAGAATAGCAGCTGTGTAATAGAGGCCAGCACAGTGTCCCAGTGGGAAAGGGTCAGCATCCAGGGATTGAGGTTATTCAGGAAATGGGAAACATATTTTTTCTTTCTTTGGCCTACCTCTGACAAACTACTGTTCTGCTGCATAACATTTTTATTCTCACTGGAGTATGACAAGCTGCAGAATGGAGCAAATATATATTGCAGACATTTGTAAAATGCTAGATGACTTTCCCTCCGACATAAGTAATAGGTATACTGGTTTAGGTGCAGGAAGAATAATAATTCACTCAGGGAAAGGTATAGCAATTGGCCTTGCATCTAATATAATTGGAAATGGTGAAATATAAAGGACTGTCACTGTCTTATTTCTCCCCCCCTTTTTTCCTGAAATTAACCACAATCCATTATTTCATGTACTATATGATCATGCCATTTGGGAGCAATAAGTGACCACATTTCCTCAACTTTATCACCACTGTTCTTGATTCTCTGATGTTAAATTCACTATATTCCTAATTTCTATTTTGAGCACATATGCTGGCCTTTAATTTGCAATTTACATGGATGATAGGGTGCTATTCAGAAACCTGTTTCTGCTGCCTTTGTGGTTTTCACCTCACTTCATGTGGTCATTGGGATGAACAGCATATAATTAACTAAATTCATGTAAAGCCCTGAATTGAAAATGCTTTTCTGGACACCTAGCTTCTTAAAAATATCTAAACTTAACCAAAATAAATCTTCCAGTGGTTTAAACCAGCTCTGAAAATCAATTTCTGTTTTCTAGGTATGTGATACTTTGGGCTGTATTCACCCAACCTATTTGTTTGTTTACTTTATCAGTGATTACACTTGTGTGTCACTCATGGCAGATTAAAAATTATAAGATCTATTTGCGGGCAAGCAGCCAAAAGTGAAGCCTGTTTAGCTTGTCTACTTAGCTGAAGCCATATGGATGCAAAATTACTTTCCTGTTGCATGTAAAATATTTGCCAAAAAGAGAGGCTTTTTTCTTTTCTTTTGCAATAACATTTCTACAAATTATATTTGTTGCTGACTGCTGCAGCTTATGAGTTTGTTGCATTGTACCCAGAGTGAAACTTTACACTGAAAATAGGACCAGTGGTTATGATGAGAAGATTCAAGTTGAGAACTTTCTTGCTGGTGAAATATTATCTTGAGAGGTTGATTAACTTCATGAAGCAACAGAAGAAAACCTTAAAGATTTTCCAGTAAAATAGGAATTATTCTGATACTTTCTATTTCCTGGAAACTTTATTTTATGTTCTCTAACTTTTGCCTAAACTTCTTTTGAAGTGAAGACACTTTTGAATACCAGGGATGATTTTCCTAGTAATTCAGAATAATTAAATTAAGATAGCCCTTGAAAATTAGCTTAGATTGGCACATGTGCTACAGCAAGGAAAAAGTTCACAAATCCTGAAGAAGGATAACTTGTAGAGCTCTGTAATGTCCCTGAGGTCTGTGTTGTTCCTGTGATTGCTTTGCTAAATGGAGAATGTTTGGATTCTCCTACCTGTAGGTTAGCCTGCTGGCCAAAGTTTTCTGAGCTCATTCATTATAACAGTTGCTTTTGCACAAACAGAAAGATTCAGTCTTGTACTCAACATGCTGGAACACTCAGCCTTCTTGTTCCCATTATTGTGTAAAGGAGCAGATAAGTGGCGTTGTGGGGATGCTTGGGTAGAGTTGTGTCATTGAATTACATACCAGCTACATGGCTGTCTGGTATAGAGAAAGACATTCACTGTGGAAGAATTACAGTTTCTGTTCAGTGGAGCTGCAATCTGCTAGGCTGCAGTGCTCAGTAACAGAGAGGGGGTTAGTTTACATTAAAAAAGAATACAACATAGGAAAAAAAAGCTGTAGTCTTAAAAGTCTTCTGAAATTTAATGATAAAACCTAATATTTTGGTCTTTTCTACTATGCTTCTAGGCAATACCATTTTTCATTTTCATATTGTGTTTTATGCTTCTGAATTTCTTCCTTGCCCTGGTAACCTGTGTGTGGGTCTTACTATATAATCCCTGTCAAGCAGAACGGTGTTGGAATAAATTAGGCAGAGTTCTATTGAATTTGATGGCTGAGTTGATAGGTCATTCAAAGCTTATTTATAAACTTCAAATATTTTTGTTTATTTTAAACAAAACTGTTTTTTGTTTGACAGGTATCCTATAAGAAGGATGTGCAAGATACTCATAGGTACACTGAAGTGCTGAACAGGCCAGACATAAAGATGGCAACTGAGATAACAAAGATAATAAGTGATGTATGTTCTCCTTTTCTCTATTTGTATGTTTTAGACATGTAATTTTTTTAATCCAATTTCAATCAGATTTTTTTAGAATGCTGCTGAAACTCTTCAATGTCGTGAGCAGAAAACCTACAACCCAAAATCTGATAGGGAGATTTGATTAAAAAAAGCCGAACTCCAAAAAAAAACAAACCAGTGTTGTCTAATACTTTAGAAAATGATGGATTTATCCATTTTTGATGTTGGCAGTATGATCTTAGCAATTACTGATAATTGATCTAAAGAAAACATTAAAATTACTAAAGTTGGGTTTTTTTCAGCTTTACTTATGATAACCATTCTCAAAATAAATCATATGCTTGTATGCTATGCTTCACTTCAGAAGACATAGCAAGCCTTTTTTCACGTTGGTGCAAGAGAAGCTTGCACCCCAGGACTTTGCTTCCTTTTCCCATCTCAGCTGGCAGGACAGGAAAATGTAATTCCCCACTGTCCTTCCGAGAACTACTTCTTGCGTGGGGGCTCTAACTCCCCTCTCAGATTCTTTGCTCTCTCACTGTGACCTTGGCTAATGGACAGGTGAAGGAGCAGTTTGAGAAGCAGCAATGTGTGACACAGTTTAATATTTTATTGTGACAAGCCAAACAATATACATATCAAAAGCCCTGAGTCAAGATTGTAAGTAACTGATAATAATTAAATGTGAGGCTGACTAGGAACATATGGAGAGACAGTTTTAAGAGATCTGAGATTCACCTTTAAATATTCAAGACTTTTTGAAAACTCAGAGCTTTTATGATGTGTTGTGCTCAACATGCAAATTCACTAATTGCTGTTCAAGCTCTGAATTAGAGTGGCTTTGGGACTTTTATTTCTCTCAGTCTGTTGTTACGATGTGTCCTTGCTGATTCACAGTGCCTGAGTAATACAAGAAGTCTATTTTAGGCAATGGGTAATTTAGTTTGTGGTATTGCAAAGCACCTATTGTCGATTCATCTATGCTCTTTTCCGATGCATTGTGGGAAAAAATTGCAGCAATTTGCATGGAAGGCAGTTTAGCTGGAGGAATCACATAACACCAGCCTGGTGGAACTAATTCTGCTCTGCTACACCAGTGCAATCTCACTGACATCCAGCAAGATCACAATGGTAAAACAGAGAGTGGAAGTTGACCTTACATTTCAAAAAAAGCTGCCACTCAGCCTAGTTTTATTTCAAGACTACTTTCAGCTGCTACAAATAATCTTGTGTTAACTGTAGACCCTGTCACAAGAAATGCTGAACCACTGTAATTCATTCTGCCTTGATCAGGAAGACAGTATTTCTCAGGCTGAAGCTGTGCACTTGGTTAAAGTTGAGTTTTGTGAATGCTGTGCATTGTGTTTTACAATAGGTAAATTTTATGTTGTAAAGGAGCTGAACCCTGAGAAGGGCTTTATTCAGAAATAATAAGGGTCAATGTAGATAATTAAGTGAGACTTTTTCAACTAGCTTTATGCTCACATTTCTCTTGATAAAATGAAACAAAACACTTTATTAGTGATTAATATTCCTTTTTTTTTTCTTTAAGGCTGAGTACAAGAAAGGAAGGGGAGAGATGAATAAGGAGCCTGCTGTACTTGGAAGACCAGATTTTGAGCATGCCAAAGGAGTTTCAAAACTTTTAAGCCAAGTAAGATTCTCCAGCATTTTACAATGACTTCATTCAGATATCTGATTCCTAGTAATGCAAAGAAATATTTAGATTTTTAGATAATTATCTCTAATTGCCTAAAGATTATGTTCTCAAACCTTTCATATAGTATTGCAAGGACTGGTAAATTTAGGATTCTTGGGAAACGAAATACACATTTTTATGCAAAAATACAATGAACTTTGACTGTTACAACTCGTCTCTTGTGGAGATGGTATATATTTATACAGATTATCTAGGATTTCTAAAATATTAACTGTATGTAATTTAGAGGCAAATTTTGCTACTCATTCAGTTTGAGTGGAACCTTACCCTGTGATTAATCCCACTGGAGTAACTGAGGTCTTTTGTGCAATTGCTTGCTAATGTGAGTAATGGGATCTGAATTTGGCCTGACATGTAAACTACCCGCCTTCCCTCCCCCTGATACTGAACCTTTTATGTACTACTGTTATATATTAACCTGAAAAAAAAAAAAAAAAAAAACAAAGAAAAAAGAGAAAAGGACAAATTGCTTTAGCCCTTAATTAAAAAGAAAGCTAAACCAGAAATATTCCCTCTTCCTCTTAGTACTTTTCTACTCATAAGGTCTACATATAAGACTCTACTACAGATCAACCTGACACTGTGAGAACAGTTTTGACTGCTGACCTGGTTTTGTTTTTTCTTCCCCCCCCCCTTTTTTTTTCGAAGTAGTTCTTTAATACTACCTTCCATAATCCTTGCTAGTAATCCTGTCCAACTACCCTTGGAGCTTTTGTAAACCCAGGAACAAATTCTGCCCTCCTGTGAGAGGAGGATAATGCTCTTTGATTAGAGTCTTCCCAGAGCTAGGAAAAAACCCAAGTAGTATATATACTAGAACAGTCTCAGCATCAATGATGTGTAACAAATACTTGTGATTTGGCTAGATGCTAAAAGTCTAGAACTATCACAAAGTGAGAATAAAATGTCATAGAAATCAAGCTACAAAACAGTGTAGTATCTGCAGGAGGTTGAGATCCTTTTGCTGTTATCCTTAGATACCTACTGCATGGTTTCCTGTTTCACACTGGACCATCACAAACTTATTACACGAAGAGAGAAACGAAATAAATGGTTTTTATTGCTTTGTTGATGATGTGTTCAGAATCAAAATGAGTTGGTCTTTTCCGAATAGATTTCTGTCTTCCATTTTGTAATGGGTTTTGTGCTCATTCCTCTGCTGATGGGCAAGTCTGCTAAGAGATTATTTTGTGTTTAGCGTTGTGCAGGCTAGGAAGTCAACTTGTGCTTTCTAGAAACAGGCAGCGTGATGCTGCTTAGACCTGGGTGTCACCTACAGGAAAGGGAGCTGTCTGTCATTTAGCAAACACCTTTCTAAAAGGGTTCATATCTAAATTTAGTGTGTAATGTCCTTTATTTCTACTCAAGTGCTACCTAAACACTCCTTTTCTTGCAGCCTATTTCAGAATCTAGTGGGCTTGCAGCTGCCTGTTGTCGCAAATGGGACCAAACTGGATCCCTTTCCAATAGCCCTCTCCATCTGCCCAAGCTTGGTACTCGTGAGATTGTGGCCAACAATCTCAACAAGCGAGAAATATCATCTGGATCATGGGGTCTTGCAAGCTGATGCTGAGCCAGCTGTATGGAAGGCTTCATTAATGCACTTTTTATCTCATTATTGTTAGATGTGCTTTTTCTCTTGGACAATGCAAGCTGCATCTGCAAACACTTTATAACAGAGTCTCTTAACTGCCAGGGACTGGGGTGGCAGCAGTTCTAGTTGAGATCTTTCTGCAGAAGGCAGCATTTACTGTGCAATTTTAACTTCTTTACAGAGTCCAAATAGTGCAGAAGGTGTGGCAGGAAGGGAGGAGCAGTTGAAAGAATGTATCTTGCTTGTGGTTTATTTTAAAGAAGATTCTTACTAAACCTTAGTGGTCCAAACTCTGCAGCCACTGGCCCTATATCCTTCCTTGTCTTGTCATGTCCTCAGTCTACACAAGGCTGGTTGCAGTGTGTGAGGTGGGGGAAGCAGTGCTTCAGCCTGACACTGTGCTGCCAGCCATCTGCCTGCAGCAGCGTGGAGGGGGAAAATACCCTGTGGCTCTTAGCAGCAGGGAGGTGCACTCAGCAATTCCCCCACCTCCACTGAAGGAAGGCAGTGGCCATGAGTTGTCTTATGTTTTTATATATTATTTGAATCATTATAACACTTAGACACACTAATCATAAATCAAAAGCACAGAAAAATGAAGATGACCCCTGTGTCCAAAGAGCAGGGTGGTGGGGCAGGATGAAGAATGCACCTGTGCTGGAGAAGAGGAAGAGACCTAAATATGGGTTAATCATGTCAGTCCTCTTCACACAAAGATCGTGAAACAGGCTTATAACAATTACAAGATTTAAAAAATAGTAAATTTAATGATCTCATTATTGTATCCAGACTTTCTGGCTTTTAGAGTTTCCATTTATTTCACAGCAAATGGAAGGATTATAAACTTTTTGTGCTGAAGTAGATAATCTCCCTTAATAGCATGAATCTATAAGCTGCGACATGCAGAGAAATATTAGTTATTTGACCCTCACAGTAAATTTGCAAAGTTGACAATTCTGATGGATGTAATGGGAAGAGAAGATGATAACATGTTTTAATGTGGTGCATATGGGTAGGTAATTTAGGGAGTATAGGGAACAGGAGCAAGAAGAGGTCAGGCAGTGTGGGTGTAACTAAAGGAGAAAGCAATCAAGGCAAGCAGGAAAGCAAACAAAGCGAAGAAAATAGTGTTAATGTTTGACTGGCACACAAGGCTCTACAAAAATCAGTGTTTTCTCTCTCTCTCCTTTTTTTCCTTTTTAATTTGTTATTTAACAAAGCTTTTGAAAACAACAACAGCAAAAATAATAACTCCTAGAACTACTGTATTTACCCACAGCACGTGGTAACCCTTTTCTGTTGATTTTCGACCAAATTTAAAACAGAAATTGTGTTAACTCTTGTGAAAACATGAAACGTGTCAATTTGCTGAATATACATTGTATAATTTGGGCTATTTTTTTTATTAAAACAAGCGCTTGTTTATGTACTTTTTATGTCTTCTAAAGTGTTTTATTAGCTTCTTCAAAGAGCTGCTGATATGATGTATTCCCCTTATAGTGTTCAATAATTGGTTTTAGAGTGAATAATTTTGGATTTTCGTATTTGTTCCTGTATCTGGTGCTTGTTGTTTCAGGGATAAAATTGTTAAGGGTAGAATGTTTTTCAAAATACACCTTCTCTGAGATTTTCAGTAACAACACAAAGAGCCTAGGATTTTCTTAATCTTTCTTTGCTTTTACACTCTGCTAGTGCTTTTAGCTATGAATGTTTCAATTTTTCTCTTTGTTTATGTGACATTTCCTTCAATATATATGTGTTCTGACAGGTTTTTCCTTTTTTAAAGATGTTTTCATATGGTCATGAGGAAATGCTTTAGCTGCAAGTGTCTGCTTCATCCTGGGATCCCAGTGGTTGAATGATTCAATTTTTGTAGTTTCTTTGTAATTCTGAACAGTGGGTGATGTCATCCTCTTCTGAAACTGAACACTCTCTGTGTGAACAGCTTTGAACTACAGATTTGATTTAGGAATGTTGCTGCTAAGCTTCAAAAGACACTGCTCTGTCCAGCTGCAATTTTGACTTTTATAGGTTTTGTGCAAGGCTGATGAGAACTTTGTTTATCTAGGCCTTATTTAATTCCAGTTTGGTTTTTCAGGGATGTTGTTGTGTTAAAAGCCTGCAGAGTCTGCTCTTTCTTGTGCGATCATTAAAGAGTAACCTCCATGCATTTCTTTTAAATTAGCCCCCCCCCTGCATAATCTCTAAAAAAATAAACAAACTTAAGACTTTAATGAAGATGGTAAATAGCTAACCATCTTTTTAAGCCCTCATTAAATTAGAGCTCTTGGTTAATGATGAAATTTGTAGATAAGCATCCACTAACAGTTGTCAATTCTACTCCCACTTGTTTGCTTTTCCACCATATTACAGCATTGCTAAGACCTTCCCCGTTCAGGTGTTTTAGAAATCACATGAAGTGTTTTTCTTCCTTATTTTTATTCAGAGCCCTTTCTCTTAGATACATTTTCTCTCTTTAAACTGCATTCATGACTTTATCCTGTTCAAAAGAAGGATAAATATCAGGTGTGTTCTTTCACTGTGACTCATCCATGGGCTTGCTCTTCTTTCTTCAGCTTCTCCCACCCCACTCTTCCTTTCAAAAGGGAGAAAGAAACAAGAAAATGTTAATAAAAGAGAAAGTGGATGTCTATGTAGCTTTCAGTGAGACAAATCCCCTATGACAAGTCAGTTAAGTGACTGCTGGAAGTGCTCTGGAGACGCTGCCCGGGTCATTGCGTATCCCTGTGTCCTCCATTATGCTCCAGAGTGACCCATGCCATGGCACAGGGGAGGCAATAAGCTGAGCAAGCAGAGGAGGCAGCAGGACCTGGAGTTACCAAGACAGCCCTCACTGCAACAGGAACATTAACAGTCACATTGGTTAGGGTATCCTTAAATTTGGGACCCTCCTGCACTTTGGCATCAGGACACACGGCCCTGAAGGCAAGGCAGACCTCCTGGAGACTGGATTCACTGGCCCCCCGCTCCTTCCTCCATTAGCGGCAATGTGATCTGAAGTGACATGAAAGAGGAAACTCTAGATTGAAATGTATTGCTACAAAAAAATCTTTTAAAAGGTGGCATGAAACATCTGCTGCTGGAAGATGGCAAGCCAGTTCTGAGGAGAGGTCCCCTTAATACCAATGCTTTCCCATTTAACAAGAGTCTCAAGGACCAAGGCATGTGGTCTGCGTGCACTGTTTGTGGCCGTTTGTTGGTTGGGTAGAAGGCAGCCTGCAGGAGCTGGATATTTAAAGTCTTGTGCACGATATTGTTATGAAGTGAATAAATGAGTAAAACACAATTTTGCTCACCGTGCTGACTTGATCCCTGGTTTCAGAGGCTTTTTGAATGACATATTCCAGCACTGCCTGATTTTCATTAGAAGGCAAGTTTTGGATACACCTTTTAAAAGAGAAAAGCCCTCTGATTTATTCCTTCATTGCTCATACAGTGCATGGATTTGCCTTTGTCTTTGTATTCAGATATATGCTTTTGCACTTGATCCAAAGCCAAGGCAAATATCAAACAATATGAACCAGATGAATCTACCAGAAGGCAATAGATACTTTCTTCTAGAGTTAGAGTGAAAGATTATGAAGTTCATCATGTGTTCAGATAAAGTTTTTCTTTAAAAGTAACAATGTTTTAGAATTTCCGTCCTTATTAAAATTATGTACTGGAATTATAATATAGTTCTTGAACATACACAGCTAATTTCTGTCTGGGTGGCCAGGTTTTGGTTTCTTGTTATCCTGATTAATGAAATATTGGGCATTGTGGCTAATGATAATGAGGCTGTGTAAGCTTAACCATGTTGAGGGTCTTCTGAGGCAAGGAAGAACTAAAAAGGAAAAAAGAAATCCCTCTTCCCACAACCAAAGCTGAGAAAAAAAATTTTTTTGAAGGAGATTGTTTGAGGTGGTTTAACCACTTTATCAGACATTCATGTGGGAATAGAGAAAAAAGGAGAAGGGAAAACCTCGTGTATTTATGTAATGCAGAGCGTGGTAAATTATAATGGATGTTGCATAGGCTCAGATATCAGGTGTCTGACTAACATTCACGAAAGCAGCATAATTCAGACTGAACTTTATTCTCCTCCATTATGCCCAGCTGTTGGAAAGAAGCAACCATGTGTGCGTAGTCTCCAGATGTTTGATGGGGGGCAAGGGAGGGAGATACACTATTTGTTCAGTTTTATATTTTCAGATTCTGAATTCAGTTCTTCAGCATGTTTTATGGAATTTTTGTGATGAAATTGCTTTTAATGGTGTTGTCTTAACAGTTATATATTGCTCATTTCCTTTTACGTGTGTTTTCATTCTTTGAACAAGAGGAAAAGAGAGTGGAAGTGGTGGCAGACAGGCATTTAATTATACTTTCTAGCACTGGAATGAGGTGGGCATTATCCCCAGGAAAAGACTGTACTATAGAGAGATTTCTCAGTGTCTTGTGGGAAATTTCTGGTGGAATCAAAAATAGACCTGGGGGCTCTGGTGACAGTCTAGCACAGCATGAGTGACACGTGGACCTGGTGGTGGGAAGACAGCTGAGTGGGAAGTTTGATTCTGACTTCCTGCTTTGGAGGAAAAATTAACGAGTGATTTGTTTTATAAATTTTACGATTTATTAATCTTAGAATTTTTTTTTTAAAAACCCACAATTTTGGTGTTAGATATGAATTGGATGATCCTCAGTAAGGAGATTATTACTGCTAGTCGAACAGTTCTGGTTTATTTGATTACTCAGATGAATCATATGGTTTTGGTTCTGTTTTCTTTTTATAAATCCTTCAGCACCAGTAATCACATATGACAATCTTAAAATTTTAGTAAAATTGGATACATAAAGCTTATTTTGAAACCAACATAAGACAGTCACAGGTGTGGCTAAACGGAGCTTCTTTAAACATTGTTTAAAGATTTATGAATAAGGCAATTGCCTCCAGTAAGTGTCTTTGTAGTCTGAATTCTCTGTGCCTTTTTTAAGTGCTATGTGTTAATATTAGACATATTTGTTCTGGTGAAAGGTGAAATACAAAGAGCAGTTCAGTAAGGAAATGAAGAGTCACCAGTACAATCCTCTCGACAGTGCTGCCTTTAAGCAAGCAAAGATTGCATCCACCTTGGCAAGTGATGTAAGTTAATTTGCTTTGTATTTTACATGCATTTACATCCTGAATAACCTAATTTGTTCACAAGGAAATTTTTTCTTTCATCTTATGAATTGCTCTGAGCTGCAGTTTCTGCTATACAGCGTCTAGCAAGTACAGAATGTTATCCATTTCTTCCTCCACCTTTGACAGAGGACCTACAGAGTTTTTCATAACCATTTTAGATGAGATTCATCTTGCTTAATTTTGTGTGTCAAAGGGCAATTCTTTTCACCTGTTGTAGGTGCCTGTCTTCAGAGGAGTGAAGGAGGTGGCATGAGCAGTTCAGATTCGGATATCTGTCTTTTAGACTTCATTCTGCTGGTTGATCTTCTCAGTAGTACAGCAGTCACTGCCTTGAGCAGGGGGGGTCTGCTGCTGGAGCCAGACTGGAGAAAATATCTATATAGAGTGATAATGCTATTGGGATGATATATTTAACAGTGCATCTCATTCTAAAAATGTGAGCTCTTCTTTGAGGCTGTGATCCCAGATAGCCAAGAGACAAGCCTTCATTCTGTAGTCTGGCATTTCCAAAGTGTGGGGCATCATGCAATGGGAACAGGAGAGATTAGCGCTGGGAAGGGTACACTAGAATATGTAATTGTTTCCAAAATCTACATGTGTAGTAAAAAATCAATTGAATTAATTATTATTTTAAGAAATGTGCAAATTAAATGTCCTAGATTTAGAGTCTGCCTAAATTAGTGAAGAACATATTCTTCACTAAATTAGAGAAGATTACATATGTGGAGGTATTAGTTTAAAAGATTTTTCATCCAGGATATGTCAGGTGGCTAGTTTTCTTCCTGTAAAAGATGGGCACCCAGCTATCAGAAGTATGGAAAATCCTACTGTAGGCTGATAGGAAGTTATCTTCTCCTACTTCATTAAGTGATTATCTTTTGCCTTATGTCACTATATTGCTTATATTTGCTGAAAGCAATCTGCATTAGATAAAAGATCCAGGAGCACTTCCCTTTTACTGCTGTGTATACAACCTTTTACATTAGACAGTTAGTGTAATGCCTGAAGCAGGGGAAGAAGAATAAGAATTAATGGTGTTTAAAATGAATAGACACAAAAGTGTTGAGGAAGATCATCTTGATTTAAGTGGGGGATGAGAGGGGAGGGGAGAGGAAAAAGGAAAAAAAAAAAGATTCTAGTCTGAAAAATCATACAAAATGTGATTTTGTTGAAAGAGTCCTTTTTGGATGAAAAGTCTGAGTAGCTCCTAAGTACTTACTCAGCAGAATGAATCCTATAGTTTTTCCTTTTCTTCCAAATAGTAGTAGATGACCACCATCTAGTGGCTGGTAGAGATTGTTCAGGCAAGCACTTAATGCTTTCTGTTTCTGGATGGCCGCACTGTAATACAAACCTGTGAAATATTTTGGTAATCTTTAGTCTGCATAACCTGAATTCTCTTTCCAGGTGAATTACAAGAAAGATTTGGAGAGCCTACATGATCCAGCATCTGATCTACCAAACCTACTGTATTTAAATCATGCTTTAAATGTCAGCAAAACGCACAGTGATGTAAGTTGCCTTTTAAAGAATGACCTTAAAGATAAATGTAGTAAGGAATGTAGTATGTATAGTCACTGTAGGAAACAAAAATTTTTGGTACTTGCTTCATGACCTTATATGTAGTAGACTACAGTATTGTAACTGTAGTAGATGAGGGATGAGAAGGAGGTTTTTAGGAAGACATATTTCAATTGTTAGGACAAACAGTATACGATGGAAGAATCACACAGAATTCTGATGTTGAGTGTTTATTCTTATATGTCTGAAACCTTGTCTGTTTTTTCCTTTGTTCTAAGATACTTCTTTCCTTGCAAATCTTGTTTTGTCTAAGATCTTGCTTTCATCTGCAAATGCCTGTGCAGAAGTGGCCATTATGCTAGTTTAATATTTGGACTTCTTTCATGAACAGCCTCTGGAGTTCTACCCTCCCTTACAGTTTCTCTGTCTAAACCTTTTTTCCCTCCTAAATGTCTGAGGCTTCCTACACCAGGTAAGAATAGGTACATGCTGCATTCTGTCACGTAATGAGACAAGGCCCTTGATGGGGCTGGTGGGCTGATGTATGATAGTGGTGGGGGTTGAAGTAGGAAGGAAGAGCTAGGAAATCCCTGGCTTCTGTGCCATGATAAAGCTTCTCTCCCACTCCAAGAGCACCTATGCTGCATGCGTGGTGCCTGCAGGCTGGTTAACTGCATTTGTCGTCTTTTACTCTGGAAACCACGGAAGTCCTGCGGAACTGCTGTGGAGAGGCATGAGTGGGTAGTGTTGGGAAGGAAGATTGCTCTACAGCGGCAGGGGTTAAGCAGATTTCAAGACAGATTTGTCATCTTATCTCTAATGAGATAGAAACCTGAACATTCCCTTAAGCAGATCACATCTTGCAAAATTTATTTCTTTCTTTTGCCCAGGAAGGGTTTATTCATACTGGCCATGTGCTCTCTAATACTAAGTCTCTGATTTTTGCATTGTCCAGATGCTTGTGGGTATTTTTTCTTGCTACAAGCAGGAAGCAGAATGCTTTGCTAATCCTTAATCTCTCCACTAACTATTTGTCTTCTGCAGAAATCCTATTTACAGAATCCTTCTCAGATTTGACCTCCCCATGTCATAGTTTTGATTTTAAAATGGTTTACTCTTCTGCTTTCTCCCTGTTTTTCCAATACCTTTCTTGTGTTCTCCTCCTTGTCTCTCCACAGCTCATACCAAATCTCTTTTGAAATCTGCTTCCATTGTATGAAACAGTCTTTCTGACTGTACTGTTGACTGATTTCCAAGGACTGATCATGTGGTCTGTATATTTTCCTTCTGAAACACAGAGCTGCTTGCTAGTTGTCCAATTTTGCTGTTTCCCTGCAGTATACCTTTCTCCGTTGAACTTTGTGCTTCTCTTTATCTTTTGCATAACGTAGCTACACCTGCACTGGTGTAACAGATTGAAACCTGTATGGTTAATTAAACTCATAAATTAATATGGTTGATCGAATGAATGGGTTTGCTGATTGGCCTAGAGTGTAGGAGTGTGTGCAAAACTTTATGAAGCACATATACTCTAATAGCAATGCAAGGCTGTTATACAAGTCAGTTTCCACGGAAATAAATTCCAACAGTTAAGAGGAAAGCTTGAAGGGGATTTTTTGACACAGATAGCCTGATTTTGACAGGTTGAACTCATCCTGGTTGTATTATTTTGATAAGGAAGAGAATTCACAAGGTGGAATTTCCCGCTCATATGGTATTGGCCTGGTTTCAGTTGGGATAGAGTTACTTTTCTTCCCAGTAGCTGGTATAGTGCTGTGTTTTGGATTTAGGATGAAAATAATGTTGATAACAATTTGGTTGTTAACCAAACACTGATGTTTGATTATTGCTGAGCAGTGCTTACCCTAAGTCAAGAACTTTTCAGCTTCTCATGCAGCCCTGCCATTGAGGTGTCTGGGAGTGCATGAGATGCTGAGAGAAGATAGAGCTGGGACAGCTGACCCACACTGGCCAAAGGGATATCCCACACCGTATGGTGTCATACTCAGCATATAAACTTGGGGGAAGCTGGCTGGGAGCTGCTGCTCAGGAACAGGATGAACATTGGTCAGTCAGTGATGAACAATTTTCTTTTCACTTGCATCACTTTTTTTCTTGATATTTCCTTTATCTCTCTTTATTTTTGTTATTTTTCTTTTATTTACTATTTATTATGAGAAGGATGACATTTTATTTTATTTCAATTGTTAAACTGTTCTCATCTCAAACTGTGAGTATTCTTACTTTTACCCTTCTGATTCTCTCCCCCATCCCATTGGGCAAAGTGTGTGAGCAGCAGTGTGAGGCTTAGTTGCTGGCTGTGGTTAAACCACGGCAGGTATACATGTAGCATAAACTATGGAGACATAAAATTTAGCACTTTGATATATGTTTAACAGCTAGTTTATTGCTTTTCACATGCTAAATTTGTGCCTGTTAGAAAGACTTTGAGATGTTAATGAACTACAGGCTAAAAAAAGGTGAACTTAGATCTATTTCATTGCATGGAACAGGGTGAATAAATAGAACTTAAGAGACTGAATCTAGTGCTTGTAGCTTAATGTAGCGATAGGTTATGAGATTGACTTAATTTGATTTTATAGAATTATTTTTTTGATTTTGTTCCACTAGTTGAGGAATGGAGTAAACGTATGAAATCAGTGTCTGTAGATAGAGATAGTTTTCATTTGTTTCCACTACAGAAGTGATTTTGTTGTGTGACATTTATAATTTTTTCCACTAGGAGGCAAACCCAGACCACCATACGTGTTCCTTTGCACGTCAAATGTAAACAATAAAGTTTATTTTCTATCGAACATAAACATTTGACTTTTGGATTAACAGGACAAGCATTTTCTCTAAGAATGTACAAACGTTATTTTTTATTGTGTCCTTTTTTTCATTTCATAAAACTATTTCACCACGGGTACCACCGAACAAATCCATCACAAAGCAAATACAGTGCTTCAAAATCAGGTATACACAACCACAACCACATCTTGCAAAGAGAAAAATGCAGCATTCTAACAGTGATTAAATCAGTCTCAAAACTGCATGACAGATCACAGTGATGTACAGTGCATAGTTAATTGAAGCACCCCGTGAGAAGAGAGGAGAGAGTGTTTTTGCAGGACCCAAACCTAATGCAGAAGCCTGACAGGGAAAGAGAAATTCAGACATCACGATTTTTGTAGAGAAAAATAAATTAAAATGACATTACTCATTATGAATATAATATTTTGATTTGTAGCTATTTGCTTTCTTTTAAAGCTTGTGTAGGATATTCCATCATACCCCACACTGATTGTTTGAGATCAGTAATGTGGTTGCCTGTCTTAATCAAAAGAGTGTGAATGAATGAGTTCAGAAGGCTTCTCCAGGTTTCCAAACAAAGTGTATTTGCTTTGTGAGTTAGCATGAAGTTATAAGTTGGTGTCTTAACCCTGTGTCCTTCATTGTGATTTTACCACTAGCTTTAAGGTCATGGTCCCTGGTAGCTGTGAGGGGAATGTTGGTGCAAGACCGGACCCTACTGAGGCATTAGTTTTCCTTCCCTTCTCCCTCCCACAGCTACAAACAAAAATGCATTTGAGAATGGTGCTCCTGAACCTGAAACAAAGACCTCTGGGGCCTGGCTGTGAAAAAGATTTTGTTGTTGTTACAGTAAATGTGTTGTTTTATGGGAAACATGGTAGGGGATCCTATTAAAAACCTGCCAACTGTTCAGACAGGTCATTTTGGCCAAAAGCATGCAATTCGTTTAAGGACTGTGATTGATGCTCCTTACTCCTTATGTCTTCAAAGTTCACAATTTGTAGGTTTGACAATTTGAAGAAAAGGAATAAAAGACTCCAGAAAAAAAAATAAAAATTACCTTATCTAGCTGCCCTGTTTCTCCAACAGTTTAAATTTGCGAGGAGTCTTCCAACTCAAAACTTCCGAGGAATATTGCTAAGACAGGATTTGTCTCTTGCTGAGGCAAGCAATCAGATCTCACATTCTGTCAGCTGCTAACAGACTTTATTTTAATTTTCCTAGGTCAAGTACAAAGAGAATTATGAGAAATCTAAAGGCAGATCAATGCTGGAGTTTGTGGATACACCAATGTATCAAGTTTCAAAAGAGGCTCAAAAGATGCAAAGTGAGGTCAGTGAAAATGTGTGCTTGAAGAAGTAAAATTTAGATCAACAGAGAAGTTAGCAGACATCTTGTGTTCAGGTTAAGAATATGTATGAAGCAGAGTATAAATTGAGGATATGGTAGAATTATACTGAGTAATTATCTCTGCTATTCTGTAACTCAGTTCCTCCTTCAAATTTGTTTTTTTCTCAAAAGGCCATTGCTGCTAACACCTAGACAGAGGTTGTCTGTAGCATCATTTAACTGAGAAGAAGCACAAGAGGTCATCTAGATCAGAGATTACTAATCTTTTAACTTTTCCCTTTAATTCCATCAGTAGTGAGGGATGGTTCTCACACGTGAGCAAGTGAAGCCGCAGAACCAGGCCAATCCCATGCCTTAACTGAACCATGCTCCCCAGCAATGGGGAAGGACTGTTCCTAGGCTCCAGCACAGCACTGACTGTCCTATGTCAGACCATGCTTTTCTGACTTTTAAAAAAAAGCCCTTCAAGTGATGGAGATTTTGTGACCTCCCAAGCAGTCTGGTCCAGTGCTTCACCATCTGTCCTGAGCAAGAGTATTTTCCTGTGTCCCCCATGCTGCAGTTTGATTCCATTATTTTTGCTGTGTCATGGAAAACAAATGATCTCATCCTCTTGGTGGAAACTTTAATGAGTTTCAGACCTTTACCTTATGTGCCATTTGTCTTCTCTTTTCCCTACGAACCAAACTGTTTCTTTCACAGTTCAAGTTCAACATTCTATTTGGAAATAGCACACATATATATTTGTCTAGATTGTCTCTGTCTAGTATAGATAATCTAGATGATGAAATGAGTAATGAAGTTGCTTATTAGTGTGATGACTAATTTATGACATGGTTAATTTTTGGGTCTGTTTACAGTGTTCTTTCTGAAATATGCTTGGAATTGCATATGTACGTACCACTAATTGTTGGTTTTGCTTCGATAGAAAATGTATCGCAAAGATTTTGAAGAAGGGATCAAGGGAAAACCCTCACTGGATTTAGACAAGACCCCAGAGTTCTTGCATATAAAGCAAGTCACCAACCTTCTGAAAGAGGTAAAGGATTTTTAGGTATTTTTTGCTGTTGTTAAGTTGTAAATAAATAAAAAGCAGCATCACTACAAGCTACTGAACGCTGAATAGCTTAAAGTTAACTTGGTAGCTGAATGCAAGTCACTTCATGAGTAAAAATTGCTTCACAGCAATTTTTATTCTGAATAGTTTTGTAGTAAGGAAATGATAAAGCTCAGCACACCTGAACCAGAAAAACAAAGTTTTTAGATAAATGAAGGGCTGGAAAGGAGGATTTCTGTTGACGTCCAGATGGCAGTTTTTCCTTTGGAGTAATTATTTCACATTTATGATAGTCTGTTGTGGTTATACGGATGCCTTGAGCTGTGTATGGTCACTTTTAACTAATTTAATTGAAATAATTATTTATCATACATGTTATGGATGAAAATAAAGAAGACCAAAATTCCATAATATAGCTATGATAATACATAATTTGCTTTAAGCACATTTTGTTAGAAGGTACAAGTTTTCTATAAGATTTGTTTCTTTAAGATTTGTCAAATGTTCTCAGTTGTACATGTCACTGAAAATGAAATAACTTTTTTCCATAACTGAGAATCCTTTTATCTTTAGTGCTTTTGTATTGTTATTCAAAATTGGTTTCATGTTAGGTTTTGAGTATTGGTTGGTTCTGTAGATTATGGTTACTGTTTGACCAAATTTGGAAGAGCTAGAACTGCTAAAAGAGAAGAACAGAGCTGATAGATATCCTCCCTTTGAATCTGGGAGCCAACAGTACCTTGTCTGTATTTACTGTATTAAGAATTGTTTTTTTTTTAAAAAATTAATTAAAGATGCTAGAATTAAAACCCCTTGAACCTTGTTCCTTTCCTTGTTCTTTATACAACTTCTCCCAGTCTGCTAGACTTCATATGGGTAAAGAAAAAGATTTCTTTTCAGATTTTCTTTATTATTCATCCTCTAATAAATAATTAATTCTGATAAGCCTGGCTGTCAGGTAAGCAAGTCTCAAGCTGGGTCTAGTTTGTGCAGTACCATTCTATGCGTACATCTCATGTATACCTGCAAAAATGCAAATGCTGTCATTTTGTTTAATCTGGTTGCTGAAGGCTCACAGAAGTGGTTATTGCATGCATAGCTGTAATGTGCTATAAATGTTCAGCTTTGAAAATTTTGATGGAGCTTCCCTCCATAGTGCTATATGCATTAAGATATTCCCTAGATCTTACCTCCTCAAGTTTTATGGCTCATTACTTAGGGAATAAACCATGCTTGTAAGCCAAAGGGGAAGAATATGAGAAAATGGAAATGGTATTTTAATGCAAAACTGCATGAATTTTGTATGGTTTTATGTCCATATTCAAGGAACACATTCCAAACCCAAAGATTACATAGGTCAAATTAATTTTTATCTTTCGTAATTCAGCAAAATTATGTATTTCTTCATAGTCGAGGATGTAGCTCAGTATCTTTGCATTAAGTTTCATAATAAACTTTAAACAAATAATGCATGAAATAAGAAGTTACTGAAAAATGTGTCAGTTTTTCAGTACCTTCTTTTTTTTTTCTTTTTTTTTCCTAAGTGTCTGCTGTGTTCCAGCTTATTCTGTTGCCTTCCCACTTTAGATAATCCTGTACATATTTCCTATTTTGTAACAATATGAACTATTTTCTCTGGAACCACATTCACAACTCCTTCAGAAGAGACAGATGAACTAAATAGTTCTAAATGAATAGAAGTTGTTTCCTGCTTGTTGTAGGACATGCTTGTGATGATAAAAGAAGCTTCTTTAAAAATACCTGTTTTCCTTTTATTTAAATAAACAGCTTATGGAGAGATAAAGGTGCTCACTGCTGCTTATGAAATTTAATACATAATTAGGAGTATTAATTCATGTCTGTGTAAATCTTTCTGAATATATATTTTCTTCAATGTACTCCTAGTTTCTTTGCTTAAAAAAGCCTAATCTTCACCTGGAGATGGAGCAATTAAAAATCCTTACAAAACTTAAAGACCTTGAACTTCAGTAGGCATACATCAGCTCTCCAGGAGCTGGGAAGAGGAAAAATAACCAAATGTCTGTGGGCAGGTTCTAGTGTGCTTTGAATTTTATACTGAGCATTTGAGTACTCTGGAGGCTGTGGCTGCTGAATGCTGATAGATCGTATCAGTGCAGTGTCTAAAAGGCACAGGAGTGATATGATAGGAATATTGCTTCTACATTATAATTTATCAAGTGGTTGTTTTAACAGGTTCTAATGTCTTGTTCAGGGAATCCATCCTGATTGGGTTGCCATTAGTGGAACAGAGGTAAAAACTGCAGCACAGCATATATTGATCTGCAGAAAGAAAATGCTACTGCAGTTAAAATGTCTGTCCAAAGCCAGTCAAGGCCCCTAAACAGTGTGCTAGTTCTGTATAGGGAGAACTGGTTTTCAAGAGCGCAACAAAATATGTGACAATGTTAAAATCTTTTCACTTTTTCAGTGTTGTACCTTTTGATTTCACAATTTTCAATTCTGACTCTGAAATCTGTACTACAGCTAATTCATATTTCATAGAAATTTCAAAGAGATCCTTCAGACATTTAATAAGTGGCATTTCTTTTCAATATCTTGCATGCAGTATTAAGTGGAGAAACCTCTTTCACTATTTTCTCTCTCTTTTATTTTTTTTTTTTTTAATCCTTAGAAAGAGTATCGAAAAGATTTGGAAGAAGGGATGAAAGGAAAAGGAATGACAGTGTTTGAAGATACACCAGATTTGATTAGAGTGAAAAATGCAGCTCAGATACTAAATGAGGTATGTTATTCTAGTGAAGGTTATTAATATTACAGAGGATTCACCTTTTACACTAAACTCAATGGAGAAGATTCTTTTTTTTTTTTTTTCTACTTTTACATAATCTACAATGAAATTCATAAGGCTAATTCTGTTTTGCTTTAAAATATAGTAAAGCTCTGGATAAAAATCAACTCAGGACAAATATTTCAGATTTCAGATTTTCAGGCAATTAAAAGGTTAAAGGAGACTGTTAGGGGGGTCAATAGATACAGCATTTAGAACTGTGCTGTTTAGAACAGACTTTCTGAAGGCACGAGTTCCTCAGGGTGATCTTCCAAAGACTGTCTCTGGGAAGCAGCAGCAGGATTGAAGGGTGTGAGGACGGAAGAGGAAGACTAAGCTCATGCTGCACGTTATGCCTTTGGGCATTTTGTATTCATTTTATACACACGCACACGTGTGTGTGTATACACACACACACAGATGTTTATTTACACATATATACAGACTTAGCCATGAAAGCCAGAGGTGATGCCACGCATAGGGCAAATCTGACCGCTGTAAAGAAGTGCAGGAATATATAGCTGTAACTCCCAGGATTATCTTTTCCTTTGTGTTTTACACAATATGAAGCTCGGGGGAAACATCTGCCATCCCACTGCTGCCAGAGCGGAATTGAGGCATAATGTCTTCCCACAGGTTAACATACAATTTTTGCAAAAAAATGTGGTTTGCAAAGTAAAGAGTTGTTTTATCACATTTATGTCCATATCAGAATGAGACAGAGATGAAAGACTGAAAATCTTTTTGCTCTTGTTCTTGTAAGTGATCAGACCATTGCACTGAGTAGAAAAATATTCTCCTTCTTTTTTCTAACTAATGTACAACCTAAAAAATAATTATCAAACAGGAAAAGTAAGGAACATTTTTTAATTATATGTATTTGTTTTGAAAAAAAAAGGTTTCCGCAGGCAGAGATGAACTAGAATAGAAAAAGAGTGATTACTACTGTAGTAATAGGAATAGTACTGGCTAAGAATATTTAAAAAAAAAAGAAGTATAATTATTGTATACAATATTTCAGTATTACATTTGAATATATTTTGCTGATAAACAAGAACATATCCTTGATTGTGTAAGATGAAGATGAAATATTCATTTTGTTTTCAAGTTATTGGTTATTTATAATTTATGTTGTGAGGAAAAAGCAGCAATCGCAGATGAGTTCTGCCACTTGCCTAATGGCTATGGTTCAGGAAAGACCTATTAAATGAATAAATTACAACTTCCTGCTCTGGAAGTTCACTGGAAGCAGTTCTGTATGGTATTAAATTTCTAACATGTAGTCTTTTCATAAATAAAATATTTTTTTAAAAGAAAATGTGTTTCAATTAGTCTGGCATCAAGCACTAGCTTATTACACTATGTTCTGCAGAGCTGAACTCCCCCTTTACTTTAGAGGGTAATTGTAGCAAGCTCTATGGACTGATTTCCTCCCACCCTCTGCTACATTAAAAATTCAGTGGTAGAGGTTTGCACAATCAGTGAATACCTTGTAAAAGTTTTCCTCCTGTAGTTTGTTATGTTTTTTTTTTCTGACAACAGGTTACCAGGAGTCTTGAGAGTTGTGTCCCTTAATCTAAGAGTTTTAATTGACTGGAAATCCTAAATTTCAGTCTCTTTAGAAAAAAAATAACAAATCTACCTGGATACTGTGAGTACAATGTATAAATTTTATCTTCACAGAGACAATACAAGAAAGACCTGGAAACTGAAATTAAAGGGAAGGGCATGGAAGTTGGTCCAGATACACCTGAGATAAGACGAGCCAAGAAAGCTTCAGAAATTGCAAGCATGGTCAGTACTGTAGCTGGTGCAAGCTTTCCATGTGACAGCATGCAACAAATTATTGTCATTGAGAATTCCGGGTGGTGACCAATCTAGGCGGTAGCGACACCACAGATTTCACCAAATAGCTAATCTATTGAGATGGACCGAGTCTGAAAGTTGCATAATCAGCATGTGGGAGATACTCAAAGACTCAAAGACTTTCCAAAACTTTGACTTTTCCATCATCTTTTGCAGCTTGTTCTTGTTCCTCATGAGCTAAAAGCTCTACTGCTTTTAGATCTAAATAACCACTTCTTTAGTTAGGGCCAAATGACAGAAAGAGAGAGATGCTAAAACCTCATGACCCCAGCCTTGCAAAGCACGGCAGAGGGAGAAAGTCTCATCTTACCTGTGTCTGTGATTGCAGCTGCCGAAACTGCCAAGACAGATGGATGTGAAAGGCTACATCAGAGCTGAAGTGAGCAGTCTGTTAAAAGAATTTTTTAGTCTGTCAGCAGCTACAGTGTGGGTGTCACATGGATAGATTCTACAGAACTAGTACTGTTGAATCAATAGTTATTTGGTGTTTTCTGAATGCTGCTCAGTGGAATTGCACAGATTGAATTGGGACAAAAAAATTAAGAATTTGGCTGTCAGATGTATTTCCGATGCTGTTCTTTTCAGAAAGAATACAAGAAAGACCTGGAGAATGAAATTAAAGGAAAGGGAATGGAAGTGAGCACAGATACCCTTGATATACAACGAGCCAAAAAAGCTTCTGAAATTGTCAGCCAGGTGAGTACAGAATTAATGACTTTAAGATTACTTTGGAAGTAAAACACAATGAGATGTTAAAACCATAAAATCTTCTTGAACATTCTAAGGCTAAAAGATGTAACCAGTGCATAAAAAAAAAAATTTAAAGAAATTGAAGAGTTTATTTTTAAGGTCTGACCAGTACTATCAGAATAGCTTTGAAGACAGCATGTATGGAGAAGTGTAGTACTAGTTCTGGGGTTTTCCCCCTTTTATTTCTTATTCAGAAAGGATATAAAAAGGATCTGGAGACTGAAATTATAAGAAAAGGAGTGCAATTTGGTCCATATACTCCAAAAATAAAATGGGTCAAAAGGGTTTCAGAAATAGCAAGCCAGGTAGACAAAGGCTGAATGTTTTAATTCTGTGTAAGATTGAGCGCTTGACATACATTGCTCAAAATACTTCTGTAGGTCTGTAGAGGCTTTCATACCTAGACTAAATTAATTTATGTGTAGTAAAATGTCTTAACTACCTGATTATTATTTTTATCTAGGCCTGTTATACCATGAAAATTGAATTTACTTGTTTACATCTATCCATGGTTCTTTTTACTTTACCTAATGATACGTTACATATATCCTGACAGTAAAGAGAAAATATATATGAGGATATATAATACATGAGGATATATATAATATATATGTATATTATTTATTTTTAGTGTGGGGGACAGTGTTGGGTGTCTATCACAGGCAATGGTAAGAATATCATGGAGAAGAGAGGTTGAAATAAATACTGGACAGGGATGAGGAGGCTCATCAGCAATAGGCATCTTTTGTTATATTTGGATGTCCTCAGCCCAAAAAGCAAGAAATAGACATTTAAAAATTATTTTTCAGAAAATGTACAAAGATGAAGCGGAAAAGATGCTCTGTAACTATTCTACTGTCCCTGACACTCCCGAGATGGAGAGGATAAAAAATACTCAGAAAAACATCAGCTCAGTGAGTGCTTCTCTCTTTGCTTGTAACTTTTCAGATATTTTTCATTTTAAACAGGCTCTCTTGTACCACAGCATGAAATAGGGAACTTATGAGTAAAAGTCCTTTGAGCCATTTGCATAATTTTCCTGGCAAAAGCTGTATCACTCATTTCTTTCAGTAAAAAAAAAATACTCAGCTTTTCTAGGTGTGACACTATTATTTTGAATTTCTAAACTACTTATACTACGTTGCCAAGCCACAGTTATTTTTAAATGAAGGGTTTTTTTGGTTTTTTCCATCAAGCCCCAGGAAGTACTTTATTTAAAAGGGAAAAAAATCTAAGGCTTCTTAATGTGCATATAAGATTTTTCATCTGTTTTCTATCATATGTACTGTACATTGAGATTTGGTTATAAAATTAGAACAGATTGGGTTTCATAAATATATATATCTAATGATTTTATGTTACACTGGATATATTTTTAAATTTTATGCTAGATTTCAGTTTCAGTGTATCCCTAAATATAAATTATGAGCTTAGATTTCTAAAATTGCCCAGTTTGGGATGTATTAAGTTCCACTTCCTTTTTGGGCCCATTAATTCTGCTGTTTGCAATTCTGCCTTTGCTTGTAATATAACGGAGAAGAGAAGTAAATCTATCTTCCAGAACAAAAGACCAGTTAGTGGCTTTTTTTTTATGGCAGACTAAGTAATATTAATAAAACCAATGTTTTGAGGGAAAGGAATATAAATTATTAAAATATTTTAGTGTTATCTGACACAGATGTTGTTCTTTAACTTAGAGATATCTGCAGCTTCTTCAGATCTCGGTTAGTTTCTCTCAGAGCTGATTGCCTGCAGCTGTCCTGTACAGCTGTGGCATCAGCAGGGGAGTAAAAGTCTGCCAGGAAAGCAGAGAAGATAACTATCTGAGGCTTCTCTAGGTGGTGGTCACACCTGTAATGTCTTCCAGCCATTACCTGCTCTTTTTCTTTCTTTGGATGAGGACACCTGAAAGCTACATCTTTCACAGAATTGCAGAATATGCCAAGTTGGAAGAGACCCACAAGGATCATTGAGTCCAACTCCTGGCCCAGTGCAGGACCATCCCCAGGAGTCACACCATGTGCCTGAGAGTCCAAATGCTTCTTGAACTCTGTCAGGCTTGGTGCTGTGACCACTTCCCTGGGCAGCCTGTTCCAGTGCCCAACCACCCTCGGGGGGAAGAACCTCTTTCTAATATACTTCCCCTGACACAACTTCAGGCCATTCTCTCAGGTCCTGTCACTGGTCACCACAGAGAAGAGATCAGTGCCTGCGTCTCCTCTTCCCCTCACGAGGAAGTTGTAGCTGCAGTGATATCTCCCCTCAGTCTCCTCTTCTCCAGGCTGAACACACCGAGTGTCCTCAGCTGCTCCTCATACGGCTTCCCCTCAAGGCCCTTCACCATACTCGCTGCCCTCCTTTGGACACTCTCTAGTAGCTTAGTATCTTTCTTATATTGTGGTGTCCAAAACTCCACACAATGTTCAAGGTGAGGCCACCCCAGAGCAGAGCAGAGCAGAGCAGAGCAGGACAATCCCCTGCCTCACCCAGCTGGCGATGCTTTGCCTGATGCCCCCCGGACACGGTTAGCCCTCCTGGCTGCCAGGGCACTGCTGACTCATAGTCAACTTTCTGTCTACCAAGAGCCCCAGATCCCTTTCTGTGAGAGTGCCTTCTAATAGGAGCTCTTGACAGACCCACTGACCCCATTTTGTTTCTTGCCATCTGTTGCCTCCTGGTTTTGAATGTTGCTGCATGGTGTGATGGTGATTATCACCATTTCTTATGTCAGTGGCATCCTAACATGCTACACTGAAACTCTCTGTAACAGAGGGGATCCAAGTGAACCTCTATGATCTGCTTTCCTGCTCCAGCTTTTGATAGCTTTAGATGAAGTCTTCAAATAGAAGACCTCAGTGGGTCTGGCAGTAGGGACTCACTGACAGTTAGGTATCAGGCATGTAATAAACTTTCATTACTTAATTAAGCCTTGGCAAGCCCCTGATGCATCTGAACCCCTTGCAGCCCTCTAAGGCCAATTTGAGCCTTCAGTGCCAAGGATGACAATTATCCTCTTCGTTAGTGTACTAGATAATATGAAATAAAATGTTTTGTCTTCGAGGTGATTTGTATTTGCTTTACTTTGTGATTGTCCCTTTTCTGTTTCTGAACTGGATCCTCCAAACGTAGGAAAGCAGTTTATAGCTGTGATTGAATTATCTTGTTTTTTTTTTTATCTTTCCCTATGTCTTAATCTTCCATCTTTCTGTGCTGTTTAGATTATAAAGGTAGTTTGCTTTTTACTGAGTTAAGATATAACTTGGAGCAGCCTCAATATAAAAAAAATAATGACTCGGTAGTCTTCTGATTTTTGGATTTTGTCGCAAGTATTTTCCTGCCTTAAGGGACAAAAAAAGTGATTAGGTCTGCAGGTAAGATCATTGCTGCTTTTAGCTCTCTAGCCATTTGGCAGATGATTTACAATAAAATATTTACTTCCCAGTCATGTCTTTCATAGAAAAATTCCTGTCTCCACCATATTTTACCAATCCCCTTCTTGGTAGAAAGGTTCAGTTCATGACATAAATCTTTCTACCTGACATATTGCTGCAGAAGAACTTTCACTTTCTTACTCATAAACTGTCTCTGTTCTCACGTGGTAAAACAAAATTCTGCATTGTTAAAGTTTTTCTGAATATTTAAAAATTATTCACTCTCCTCCGGAACATTTGGCAGTAGTATTCACCCTACGTTACCGAGGACTTCAGTGAAGTAGGAGAAACGAATCAAGAACGATGTTTTTATTGTTTAAGGTTTATTGATAGGAAAAGTTAAATAAATCTTGGTTTAAGAAAGGTGGAAATACTAAATGGGAGAGATTTATTTTATGAACTCCAGAATCAAACTTGTTCTTTACACTACTCAGCCTGGAAATACTTCTTGGAATGGCAACAGCTGTGACACCAAATACTGAAATTCAAGTGAAACTTCTTTAGGAGTTTTGCAGCATGAACTGGTGCTCCGTGGTTATTTAAACTATAGCCACACTTGGAATCTGTGGGGAAGTTATTTACTGTCTCTTTCAGTAACTTTGAATGACTGATTTTACTGATGCAGTCTGTGTTTTATCCTTTACTGAAACAATTGAAATAAACAACGTGTGTATCGGAAATTGAGAGGAGAATGATGTAAACAGCATGTGTATCTTTTCAGAAGTGAGCTTTGTTTTTAGATGCAGTCCTCAGCTCTCTGGCTTGAACCCACAAGTCAAAAATTGTGTGACTTGGATTGTAGGTCTGGTTGTTTTGGTTATTTTGTCATGAATATGACAACATTTTCTAGTTTGTGAAATCAGAAACAATAGCGATATCTGTTCACTTCTCACAGTATTTTAAGGTCTGAAGATTAAAAATCCCAAATCAAATCTTGCATGTATGTGCACCTTCAACTGAAATGAATGAAATTATTTAAGTAAAAATTTACATTTGTAAAACTTTATACATTATGATATAAATTTTATTATTATTTCCAAGGTTAAAACTGTCATTACAAATGCTTAAAAATGCTGAGGTCAGTCTAAGGATGAGAATATATTATCTGGGTTACAGTTGAAAACAATGTTATCATAGTTATTGATAATTGGTATGATTTATGAAAAATTAAAGTATTTGCTTTCCTAGCAAGATTTATAGTCAGACCAATTTGGAACTTGGAAAATTGCCCAACCCTTTTATGAGAACTTGTACTTGCATTGCTAACAGTCTTATAATTACTTTTTCTTTTGGGGAAATGAAGATATTTTATAAGAAGGAAGTAGGAGCTGGCACAGCTGTAAAAGAGACTCCAGAGATTGAAAGAGTAAAGAAAAATCAACAGAATATTAGTTCGGTAAGTGCTATTGACATTTATTATTCTTACGTGAGTAAATGGTGGAAAATTTTTTTTTCATCTTGTTTACTAACAATTCTACATTTTCATATTATGCATCCAATTCCAATGAGATATATATTTTAGAGAATAAAGGGTTTTGGTTATAGAGCTCCATTCTAGTAGAGATAGAGTTCATCTCTAGTGTCGTTCTTCAAAGTCCAAAGGTAGAGTTTCTACTTGAAGCATTATAAACAATAGGAAAAACTTTTAATGAAATATTTGAGGAAAGTGTTTTGTCTTTCAAGGGCGAGAAACAGGAGATGTATCTCCTGATATGACAGACTGAACAGCAGTTGTATTTGCAATTTAGAGAAATAAGATATGGCACAAAAGAAAATGTGTAACATTCGGGTAGAGTCTGCAAGTGTCAGATAGGACTTGATACAGTTTACACATCAAGAAGAGGAAAATTATAGCCAGACTAGAGCAATGTGAAAAGGTGGGGAGTTTGTGCCTCTTTACATGCTGATGACAAGTTGATTTGTGGATCTGATGAGGTTGGTTTTGAATTGATGTTGTTCATCTGTGGATGTCCCATGTCTTTGGCACTTTAATGAGCAACTAAAAATAAAATATAAAAGTGAGCTTTTTCTTCAAATAGAACATTCTCTTCTGATAAATAAAAACTTGGAAAAAAGCAGAAAAATGACTGCCAAGCAAGAAAACCCTTTTAACTGCATTGTTCACTTGTTTGTTTTATTTGGTGTGGACTCCTCTGGGGCCATTTTTATATTTGTGGCATGACTTTTCTGATGATTAGGTTTTTTTTTTAAGAGTTTGAAAGTAATATATAGATGTGACACTAAGTTGTGTTTAAATATTAGTTGAAATCTAAATTAGGGCCTCTGGACACCTATTCTACTAGAATTTCCTTGGTTGCTGAGCAGTGTTAAACACTACATATCCCACCAAAGTAAGGTCAGGTAGGGAATTTCCATAAAGTTTTGAAAAGTGCGTGTTTTACTTGGTCTCCTTCTCTCCTCCATCCATCACTTTTCATCTTATCGTTGTGAGTCACAGTGCAAACTATCGTGTGTCCTAAATCCTGAAATAGTGGTTTTGGTGGGGGAGCTGTTGGTTTGTTTCATTTGAGGGTGGTTTTTAATTTTTTTTCTTTCCTTTGATTGTTTGGTTTTTTGGTTTCCAGTTACCACAGGCATTTATTTTGGGAGTACTCACACATACACACACACACACACACACACGCTTACACTTATTAGGAGTGGTTTTGCTCTAACATTTTTTCACAATACCTTTCAAAGTGAAATGAAAAATAGTGTACAGTGTTCTTGCTGTTTTAGAAGTCCTAAACAGGGGTGACGAGAGGAAAATTTAAGGTTAATCAGTATGCTAGTAAACACACTTGAACAAAAACATACCAAGAGAAACACAAAATGCATTAGTGCTGTAGTAGTATAATGGAAGGAGCATGGCCTTTACCTTGTTAGTTCTTTGTGTAGAGTTAACAATTTACAAAAAGTATTTTATTACATGTAGTGTACTTGAAATTACTTAAGTCTTATATAACATTTATTAAAAGTGTAGAATGCCAGATTTAAAGACAATGGGCAATAATGTTTCAAATTATATGTCAGCAAGAGGGAAATTATATTGTGCAGTAAGAGGGAAATTATATTGTGTCATTTACAGGGGTCCCAAAGGAAGGGTAAATTACACCAGTTTTGAATCCATTAGATTTAAACATTTTACATATATATTTGAATTTAGCCAGAGGAACTTAGGACAGCTTTAGAACTATTTTCTGAGCTAAATGAAACTATGGAATGTGAAGCAAATTTGCAGTGAAAGAAACCCCAGAACACCAAACCAAAATAACACTCACTGTACAACCAACCACACAAAAAAGTCTGTTGAATCATGTTCTGCAAGTGATCAGATTTTTCCAGATTACATATATGGGAGACAAAGATCAGAATGGTCTGTATACAAATCCTAAAAACCAAGGTGGTGTCAGCCAAGGAGGTTGACCTCATCTCACCTGCTGTGATGATTAGTTTGGAAGGAGCAGCCTTCTAAACAGTCGGAATCAAAATCTCACAGAACTTTCAAAGCAAGCAACAGACCCATGGACTGTAGCTGAATCTGAACAGAAAAGCTACAAATAACTAAGGAATTTTAAAAAATGTGTTTATATTGAGGGGCAGAGAAGGCTGGACACAGCACAGGGAAGAAGGCTTTCAGGAGAAGATTCTACTTTTGTTTTTGTTTGTGTGAAATCCATGAGGAAACCCCTGTGGTATGTCAGTCAACACCACAAAGCTGGGGTCTGATTAAAACTCAAGTAACGGACATTTTGAAGCATTTTAAGGACTAGTAGCGCTGCCAATTCTTAAACTTACCTAATAGTCTCTATTAAAAGGTCCTTTTTTTTCCAGTGCTTTAGTATTTTTGCCAGTTCTAAACTGTCTGAACTGAAATTTTCCATTCCTGGTCTGTGCTTTGGGCTGGTTTGGTTTTATTTATTTATAAGTTTCAGCCAAAGCAGCTGCAGCTTCCAAGTATGAGCTTAGAGAAAAACAAGTTGTTTTGTCTGTGTTAAGAAATGGGGCACTCTCCAGAAGTACCGTGTCTTGGAGAAGAAAGTTGAAAATTAAATGTTGCAAAAGCAACAATAAATATGACAGCATCTTCAAAGGCGTCATCTGTCCAAACATCTATATCCTCACTTATGTGTCAGCATGTGTTTATAGAGAACTGGAATAAGACTTAGCAGTCATCCACCCTTTAAGGAACACCTTTGTGAAATGTTGGGTTTCTGAGATGGACTGGTAGACTCTACAGCAAGATAGCAGCAAGACCAAGTTTTTGTCAAAGTGATGCGAGTCTCCAAGTAGTATATGCAGCATCCCAGTTATCATGAAGAAAGCCACAATCCCATGTGATGAATATTTCCGCTGTGTTTTAGGACACTAGGCTCGTTCTATGCACTCTCTATGCATTGCATTAGACAAGATGCATTAGAGACCCTAGCAGCCTGTCTCAGATGTTAAATATAACTGTTCCTTTTCAGGTCAGTGGTGTTTGTAGATGTGGTCTAACTGTGCAATATGTGTAAGGGAGAGACTATAAACTGTTTGTTGTGTTTTAGTGTCTACCTGTATCTTCTTTAAATTGCTAATATTTTGCAATATCTGTTCTGCAGATTAAATACAAGGAAGAAATCCAGCATGCAACAACTATTTCTGATCCACCAGAACTAAGGAGGGTTAAGGAAAACCAGAAGAATATTAGCAATGTGTGCCCCATTTTCATTGCTTGCATACTTTGCTCTGCTCTGTTAAATGTGTTTGTGTCTCAGTGAATATGTCTGTGATGTTTACGCTAGTTCCTCTTTGCCCACGAAGACTAATTTAATTAATGGTAAAATGATAACTCCTTAGACTTACACTTTGATTAACAACAAGGAGAGTGAAGTATTCCTGTTGACGTATCACTTGTCTGTGTTTGAGGTAGAACTGCAAGAGGGTGAGTACCAAGTATTGTGTGGAAAGATGTGGGCCATTGTTAAGGAATGGTATTTTCCATCTAAATACAGTGTGCTCTTTAACGATGTCTAGCACACTGTTGTATTTCTGTTACTCAGAAGTCTCTATTTTAATATCTTCTGACATGTTTGCCAGGTTCAATACAAAGAACAGCTCTGCAAAGCTACACCTGTGAGTGTCACCCCTGAGATGGAGAGAGTCAAGAGGAATCAAGAGAATGTCAGCATGGGAAGTTGCTCTCGTTTAGTTCTTTGTATAATTTTTGAGGGCACAGGATGAGTACAAAGTTCTGCCTCCAGAAGCTGTGCCTTTTCTCTACTTAGGGGAAACTGATGTATTATAATGTATTGGGATTCAAGTAACAGAATTACTTGAAAACCCTCTTTTAGGAAGCAACTGTGAAAAGGCATTGCTTGGTTTGAGAAATGGCACGTGAAGCATCATAAATTTGATTAAAAAAATGGCTGCAATGCTTTGAGATCCTTGAGATGTTATTATCTGTGTTGGATACTTGCAGGAAATCTTGACTCATTTTCTTTTTTAACAACACAATGTCTGTTTCTAGATCTGTTTTACTTTGCTTTGCTTTATAAAAAAATGAACTACAGTTGTATTCAAACTTCTGCTCTCTCACCTATCTCTTTCTGGTTCCTCAGTGATCATCCTATCAGAGTTTAGTATTTAATAGCTGACATTACCATTAGAAAGATTTGCAGGAGCACAGAGAAGGCAGCAAGGACTTTTGGAGCGTGCTACTGCCTTCCTGTGTTCATGAAGTTGTACCCTGTTAATGAGTCTTTGGGACACCAGCCGTTCTCCTCACTGGGAGCTGCCTCAGCAGCCGTATTTAATGGGTCTACAAATAGCTACAGTGTTTCCCTGGGGTGTTTTCTGCCGCATTCACCAAAATCAAATTTGAGTCACAATTCTCAAAAATTCTGTTCAAGTTAACTCTCTGGATTTTTTTTTTTTTTTGATAGGTCTAGCTCTTTTAAAATGTATTCTGTTCAAACAAATCCTGTTTTCCCAAGTGATTTAAACCAGTCTGTATAGTTTCTCTACTTACATCATCATTTACTTTTCACCAATTTCTGTGTTACACAAATTTCAGTGGAAAGTTTAAATTATTTTCAGGTCACTGGAATAGCTTTGAATGAAGATTCTTAAACTTCAGCTATTTCTGGAAACATTAATTCTTGAATAATGAGTTTACTTTTAAACATGTCAGTTTGTAAGCTTTCCATTTGAAAGCTACCATAATTTTTTCAAGACATTAATTTTTTAATTGGAATATATTGATGTGAACAGACCAAACCTGTGTTGTGTTGGAAGACAATTGCTTGAGCAATACATGCATTATTGCCACAGAGCACTGCAGAATTATGAGAATAATGTATATGCACAGTTATCATTATCATATGAACCCAAGAGCTTATTAAAAAAAAAAGTGTTGTATGGAAACATTAATTTTACATTAAACTATACGGATTGGCATAAATCTCTTGCCAGAATCTCTTACTAAAAGTTTACTACACCTGACTTCCCAGCATTTGTGGCCAGGGTTAACGTTAGACTGATTGGTCCATCAAGGCCACATCTTTTATCTGCTTCAGATGCTGAGCCGGCCTTGAGTGTGCATTTGGTTAATGCATCATTGCTACAAGTGTATTTTGTTAAAAAGTGATAAAGGACATATTCCCACAGTACATTTAAATAAATGCATGGTGAAATTTATGCTGGATTCAATTGGCGGTTGTCTGATGTATTGCACCCTCTGTGTTTAATCACCTTTGAATATGTAGAGTATAAAATTTAGAACATTGATGGAAACCTCATGGAGTCGCTGAGTCTTGACAAATATACATTTGCAGTGGACCTTGCTGAAATTCAGTTTTTTATTGCTCTGCTTGACTTTACTTCATTATTTGTGGCCTAACCCCATTCCAAATATGAGATATTTCTCTGTACATCCAAGGACTAGTCTGGTAAACATCAGGATGTTGTGCGTATGTGTATATATATCCACAGAAATGCATTAATAAGCACCCTATGCAGAAAAAAAATCAAGGTTATATTTCAAAAATCAAGTTTTATAAACTTTAATAAACCTCAAATGCATTTTAGCTTTTCAGTTGTTTCCTGGATGACTTTTTAAATAATGCATTTTAATGTAAAGCAATGGGATATTGCTTTAGCTGAAATAGTATGTACTATTTTATTCTGTTAAATAATAGGTTCACTACAGAGAGCAGCCTAGCAAAGCTACTGCTGTGAGTGTCACTCCTGAGATAGAGAGAGTCAGGAAGAATCAAGATAACATCAGCTCGGCAAGTTGTTTGAATCATTTTGTCATTTAGATTTTCAGTCATTGTGGAAATAAAATGTGGATATGCTTTTCCATTTACATGTGACATGTCAAAGGAATCTAACTGCATCATTCAATGAAAAGATATTGTTTTTATTCTTTGAGTTCATGCACTTGCATATATGTGCAACAAACATATTCAGACTTGCCTGATTATTTTTGCAAAAAGTAAGTGGTTGTGTTGGTGCCAGTAGTTCTCAAGGTAAGAGTCACTAGAGGTCAGTCATTCTTTCAAGAATCTTTATCTCTTGTTACTGAATTTTCATTGCTAGATTGCAGGAGTGAATTGCAGTAAAGACCAAAGGAAACGAGAATTTAACTTCAGTGCAAATTTCTTAGGTTTTGTTTGCAATTCAAAGCATGGAAGCACCCATGCCACTCTGTGACATGCCATCTGTGTTAGAGCTGAGTAGTCCTGAATATGTCCTATTGCTAAATACTAAAGAGTAAAATAATATATATTTCTTGGCTTTTGTGATAATAAAATGTAATTAGCACTACAGTGGTGTAAGAAGCAGGAGAGAATTCTATTAAGGAACAATAAAGAAGTCAAAACAGCATGGTGAAGTAAAGGACCAGACTAATTATATTACAGTCTGTGTCCTCAACACTGAAACAGCATCAGTGACAAAGGTGTTGCAGATGGTAAACAGAAGAGGTTTCATGGAGAATCATCTGTCAGGGTGGCAGAAGAGAACTAAAAGTAGTGAACACCTTAGAACTGAACGTAGGAGTGAAAAATAAAATAGGTTGGATTTTTCAGACGATTTGTGTAAGGACAAAGGAACAGAATCTAACATTGTAACTACACATATCTTAAGTACTTTCTTAAAATGCTCATGAATATTTACCAAAATCAATTAGTTTTGAGGTGCATAGTTAAAAATAAGAGGAAAACATCAGAAAAATTCTAGACTTTAAATTATTTTTTTTATTTGTGAAAATGAAATGCTTTTCGCCAAATGACTCCTTCAATTTGTTTCGCAAGTATTACAGGGATACTCTATGTTAATGAGCGTGATGAAAACCAAGCTATGTTGGCTGTAATTATTCTGTCCAGGAGATACCTTGTATTCAAAGGCATATGTAGGTGAATATGTTTTCTAATCCACTTGTAAGAGTTGAATTCGCAAGGATTCTCAGGTAATCCCATCCTGGAAGCAGACTGAGAACAAACTCTGGGTCTGTCTGGGTAATAAAAAGGTAGCTTATCATCAGCCATGCAAATACGTTTTAAAGATGTCCAAGTCACAGTGGTGTTTTCTTATTATTTGTCTTATTTTGCAGTTGATGAATTAATTATTTCACTTATGTGATTTAAAGAGTCAGAAATTTCAGCTTTTGGGTAAATTCTTTTGAGTAAGTGATTGATGGAATAAATGTGCCTTTTGGCCTTACAAATATACTAGCTCATCTGTATCCCCCCAGTGAAATAACCGAGCAAATGAGTGTAAAGAGAGAAATGGGGAAACTGTAAGCATTGTGATTTGGAAAGGGTACTGTTGCATGATGTGATTCTCACCATCCTTTCTACTGTGAAGAAAAAATTCACATGTGCTGTTGTTCCTGTTTTGCAGGTCAAGTACAGCAGTGATCAGAGGCAGATGAAAGGTAGACGTAGTGTGCTTCTAGACACACCTGAGCTAAGGCATGTCAAAGAAACTCAAAACAACATCTCAATGGTAGGGTACTTTCCTCCTATAACTAGAGCATACTAAGGAATGGCACTTGACTTCCACTGGATTTTGCCTTCCATTAATATAGGTAACTAATGAAACTCTCTCCTCAAGTATGGAAGGAATATTTTCTTCTTATGCCTGTAGAAGGGGTGTTTGCTAACTGCATATGACTGTAATGAACATTTTCAAAATACTAATAAACAGTTTTCTAACAGTTAAATGTCTGTTCTTTTGTTTTGCTTTTTTTTTTTGTTCTTAAAAATGTACACACCTCATTTGAGCATCACAGTTTCACTGGATTAGGTGACACACTTCACCTTGTGCCTGTGCACGTTCCTGGTTTCTGCGTGGCTTTGGTTCTTGGAATGAGTTGTTTTGTGTGCATTGGCTTGTGTGAGAATGTTTGTCAATTTAAATCTTTGGTGATTAAGATTATTTAAAAAGTAAATATGCATAATCAGCAGTACTACCTTTATAACTCTTACTAATATACTGGGGTTTTGTTCCAACACTTGGTGCTGTAACACTTTCTACTCTAATGTCCTTGTTTTTATTTTTTTTTCTTTGAAAATCAGGCTGTTGTTCTTTCTAAAAACCTACGTTTAAAGCCAGCTGGCATATGATAAAACAAAAGAGAAAAAAAATACCTTTCTTATGAAGTTGTGCATGTAATCAAAATTCTCAGTGAATGAAAATGTTTGAGTTCCTTAGAACTACTACTTCTGGAACATTTTTACTGACAGACGTAGTTGTCTCCATCAGTAGAGAGCTGTCTTATTTTAGAGAAAAAGGGAATGGACCAGATGACCTCCTGAGGGCAGGGTTTTTTGTATCCCGTAAGGTGATGCTTTGCAGCTTGAACTAATGCCTAATTTAATGTCAACAGAAAAGAAAAGCAACATTGATGATAAAACATCAGGAAAGTTAGGGTGATAGGAAAGACTTGGCTGGCCATCCAGTCTGTCTCATGTGTGTACCAGTTCTATTATGGTGCAAAGTGAAAGAATTGAAGTGTCTCATAAAACAAACATATGCATTCCTGCATAGAATAACCATTTGCTGTCAATTGCAGCTTAGGGAAAAATGTAATAATTCTTGTTTTCCTAGGTAAAATACCATGAAGATTTTGAGAAGACAAAAGGCAGAGGCTTCACCCCAGTGGTAGATGATCCTATAACAGAGCGTGTACGGAAAAACACCCAAATCGTGAGTGATGCAGCATATAAAGGTGTGCATCCACATATTGTTGAAATGGACAGAAGACCTGGAATAATTGTTGGTAAGTTGTTAAATAGTGTTGCTATTGAAAACACTATTGCTATCAAAAGCCTCTGCTTGTCTTCTCCAGATTTCTTTTTCACTCTTTTCTCAGCATGAAACTTGTGGTTGAACTACTAGTTCCATGTCAGCTTCTAGTGAAGTAATAATGGGTTATCATTTGCTCTTTTTTTTTTTTTTTTTTTTATATGGATAATCTGCTATTACTTTAAATTTGAATTTTGGCTCTCTAAGAAAAGCAAAAATATGTGCAATAATCTTAATTTTGCACAGAAGAAAGGTTATTAAAATTGTGATTCTCCAAGATTTCAATGTTTAAATGTTTCAGGCCTGTTTGAAATGTCCCTTTCTGTCAGTCAGTAATTTCTCCAGAGCTGTACATGTCCATTTACCTCTTGTTTTAGAATTTCACACAGCTTTAAAAGTATCTCAAGGTGTAATTCATCAATTACTCCTTAGGTCTCTGGTAAGCCAAGAACCAGTGTTCAGAACTGGTGTTTTAAAAGGTGGTGCAAGATATGATCGGGTGTTCAAGGGTAGAATACAGATTAGATTTGAATGTAAAGACAAGGTATTGCATTAAGATATTATTTGGGATATTCAGAATGAACTCCATTTAAAAATCAAAGTGGATATTTGGAATTGATTAAAAGTTAGCAAGTCTGCTATGGCAAAGGAAATGGCAGCCTAACTTTTTTTTTTTTTTCTCATTTCCTTTTCTTTTGCTGTGTCCCTTTTCTCTTTTCCTGTGCTTTACAACCATGTAGACCCCAGAGGATCTATGACAGAAAAACATGCTGAGATAGCACTCTAAAGTCCTTCATACATAGTAATAACAGCGAGGTTGACCTTACCTTGCAAAACCCGGAGAATAATGCAGGTGAAATGGACTAATTGATGGGTCATATAGTCCATCCTCCTGCCTAAAGCAAGGTTAACTACGTAATTCCTGGCTGACGCTTTTTAGTCTTTTCCTTAAAGTCTCCAAATACTCTCCCCCATAGCTAGAAGTGGTGCAGCCAAAGAGAGAAAAGCTCCTGCAAAATTGCAGTGTAATATGCAGTTTGCAATATGCTGTTTACTGCACGCTTCAAACCTCACTGCTGTAGCCTTGTGTAAGAATTGTGTGCAATCCTCTGTTCAGCAATTGAAGGCTTGCTAACACAAGTATATTGGGATTAAGAACATCCCTGAAATAAATTCTTGAGCTGTAAGTAACTGAAATATTAGTACTATTTATCACCTTAAAATACTCTAGTATCAAAACACACAGAAATTCTTAATCCCCCATGCCTGCCAAACAGCAAAAATAGTACAATTATTTAAAGGAAAAAGTCTATGACCGACCTATGATATTTCAGCTAATGCTTTTTCAGAGAACTGCAATTATAATATCTACTTGTTTAAAAAGAAGCAGTGAGCTCCCTGCTCATGGAATGTCCTTGGCAGCTCAAAAAAACCTGCCAACTGAAAAGCATAACTGTGACTCTTGTGAGTTTTCTTCTTAGCTGATACTTGTTCATCCAGTTAGTTAGTATGTACCTCTGTACCTAGAGTACCTCTGATTGATTTTTAATGTATCATTGGTGAAGCTGTAACAATTTTTCAAATGCCTGATTGCTGAAGTTAGTGTCTCGGCTTTGGCAAATAGGAAATAGTTTTACTCGTGCTAAAGCTGCTCTAAACCCATCAAGATAAACTGATGTAACTGAGCTTTGGATCTGTTACTAAAGAGGATCCACAATTCTCACATGAATATAAAGATATTTTGATGTGGCAAAAGTAACCAGGGAGTTAAAATTGATTTGTGTTATAAATTGCCAAGATTATGATTGGATGTATGTTATTTCAGATTACAGAGGTGGATCAAATCAATCCAAGTCAATGGCTGTTGCACTGGTGCTGCCATGAAGCCATACTTATTACATTTTACTTACTAAGGCAAAGGAAAAGCTGGGCATTCACCAATTCCCCCGGCCCTCTCATGCCTGTCAGTGCTTCATGTAGTTGCATAATTTATCACCATTAGGACTAACACATAGTTTATCAAAAGATTTTGTGTTGGCTTTAATTCATCGTGGCAGGAAGGAGTTAGCACTACACCTCACCTTGTGGGAGTTGCAGTAGATAACGTATAATGTACATATATTGAATGTATTCTAAAGCTGTAGGATTGATTTTATTAGCTCTGTCTGTTCTTTCCATTGCATCTAGGCTATTAATCATTTGAAACATGACATATTTGGGGTCCTCACAGTCCTACTTTACTTATCAACCCATTATTTATCTTGCTACCACTCAAACCAGCAAAAGAAAAAAGCTGGAAAGATGATTTTTTTCCTACTTCAAATGCATTGAGTAAATGTTTCAGACAGACCTGCCCAAGAAGAAAATGCCCAGTAAAAAGATGTTATCTCATAGATTTGTGCTTTGACTGATTGTATTTTACATCAAGGTTTTATTTGAAACTGGTGTGAAGAGATTAAATATTTTATTTTAGAAAAGCAGATATCATAGAATCATTTAGATTGGAAAAGAACTTTAGGATTATCAAGTCCAACAACTAACTGAGCACTGTCAAGCCCACAGCTAAACCATGTTCCCAATCATCATGTCAGCACATTTTTAAATATCTCCAGGGATGGTGACTCGACCACTTCCCTGGGCAGCCTGTTCCTGTGCTTGATAACCCTTTCAGTGAAGAATTTTTTTTCTAACATCCAATCTAAAGCTCCCGTGAAACAACTTGGGGCTATTTTCTCTCATGCTACCACTTGTTACCTGGAAGAAGAGACCTATTCCTGCCTTGCTACAATCTTCTTTCAGGTAGTTGTAGAGAGTGGTAAGGTCTCCCTTGAGCCTCCTTTTCTCCAGGTTGAACACCCTCAGCTTCCTCAGCTGCATCTCATCAGACTTGTGCTCCAGACCCTTCACTGTCTTTGTTGCCCTTCTCTGCACCTCCATGTCCTTCTTGTGGTGAGGGGCCCAAAACTGAACATGATCCTCAAGGTGTGGCCTCACCAGTGCCCAGTACAGAGGGACAATCACTGCCATGGTCCTGCCGGCCACACTGCTTTTGATGCAGGCCAGGATGCCATTGGCCTTGGCCACCTGGGCACTGCTGGCTCATGTTCAGCCACTGTGGACCAGCACCTCCAGATCTTTTTGCACTGGGCATCTTTCCAGCCCCTGCCTGTAGCGTTGCATGTGGATATTGTGACCAAAGGACAGGACCTGGCACTCGGCCTTGTTGAATCTCCTACCACTGGCCTTGGCCCATCAATCCAGCCTGTCCAGATCCTTCTGTAGAGACTTCCTACCCTCAAGCATAAGAACACTTCTGCCTATATGAATTATATATATTAAATTGATGTGAGTACCTCGGGAATTTACACTGTACCTGCCTCTGCATTTATTATAAGCCTCCTCTTAAGTTGTACAATGCCGTAATTATTTGTTAAAAGTTTATTAAAACATGGTTGAATCTATATTTGATTTTCTGCTGTGATTTTAACTTAACGTCTAATATAAAGTTAATTATTCCCTATGGACTCTTTTTTCTTCCAAAATCCTGTTGACATGTGATTTTGGGAGATCTTAATAACTTGCATATATGAATTAAAGCTGAAGATCTTATGAATACCACTGTTATTGAACTCATACATTGAATTCCAGAAATGCTTTTCAGTAGTGGGGTAGTGAACCAACTGTAAGTCTGTGTCCCAAGAAAAAGATATTTGGAGGACAGAGGAAATTACTGGTTAAGATCAAGAGTGGGCTTCACTTTACTCATCTGTATATGTCTACAAGGTAGATTTCTACAGCTGAACTTGTCGCCTTAGACCATTTTTTATATTAATTAAGAAAGAGCGATACTTTTGAATTTATATAAATTGAGCAATTAGTAGAAATTTATTTTGGATAAGATGAACTATGCCCCTGATTCTGCTTGTTAGGCTGACATGATCTCTGCTGTACGCAAAGGAGGATCTGTAGTATTTCTGTCAACTGTTTACTGCCAACTCTCAGTTTTAGAGATTTATCCTGCAGCACCTCCATGGAGTAAGGGTGCTGTTGGTGAACTGGGAAAATACCCTTGTAGCTCTGATTATTTTGGTTCTGCTACTGTAAAAGAGCTCTGCTATGCGATACTTAACTTGTTTCCATTTATTTAGACTTAAGAAAATACTATGGTTATGTTTAGAAAATGAAAATAAATTGAGAGCAAAAGTCTCCTTAAAATAGTGTCAAAGCTTAAAATGAATGCACTAAGTTCTTCTAAGCAGGAAATTATTGCTTTCTTATATTTTCATGTGAATATCTACATATTTTGATTAATTTCTAGAGGAAGAAAATTGATTGCTTATTGCTAAAGATCATTCCTTTCATGCTTGTTGTTTGTCTGTCTTATAATTTCTGTGATTTGGAAAAAGATCTTAAAGTTTGGCGCACAGATCCTGGCTCCATCTTCGACATTGATCCTCTGGAGGACAATATTCAATCTAGGAGTCTGCATATGCTTTCTGGTATTGCTTATACCCTGACTTTTCCTCGCTCTTTATGTTTTTGAAACTAAGCTGATACAGTAAATTTTCAGGTCAATGTGCCAACCATATGTTTTATAAATATGCTTTCATATATATTTATAACTGCAGTAGTTTAAAAGCGGTGTTTTATAGGAACTTCATCTGTAATCACATGTGCAGATAAAAATAGTGAAATAAATCTTATCCTAAACAAGTTATTCATGCCACTTACAAGTAGCCACTTAAAAAGCATTGACCTTCTTTGTCCTCCCTATAAGTAGAATTTTCAAATAGTTGGACCTTATAAAATTTCAGAGTTATTGAAAGTGGCCTAGTTATGAAATTGTTTTTTTATGCATGTTTTACCTATATGGCATGTAATGTTATGCTTTGTGCTGTTATTTGCAACTACAAGGCATTCCTAATTTAAGGATAGATTTGCTTTACAAATTTACTGATTTTTTCCCACCCTATAAGTGTTTCTTTTGAATGTTTAATTTTGCACATGTATTTTCTTTGCTACTGATAGTAGAACTTTAATTATCCCTTTGAATAACATACAGAGGTATGTCCACATGCACTTGTATGCATCCTGGGATAAAGCAACATTTGGATTTTCCACTGGAAAATTTTATATGCTTCTTCATCCCTTTTCTTGTATCTCAATCCTACCTTCCATTTTTGCTATTCTTTTAAAGCAAAAAACGAGCTTAGTTGTGTTAGATTCTGAAGCAAGCTTTGGAACTAATGGTGCTCAAAATGGATACAAAATTGTGAAGGATTCACTTTTCTCTGGTTTTAATATCATCAGTGTATGAAAAGGAATGTTAACGGTGGTGAGGTTTATGTTGTTGCTTGTCTTTGTACTTCTGTCATCCATTTACTGTGATATTCTTTATTTCTTTCTACCTTTGTAGAAAGAGCAAGCCGTTACAGTAAGCAGTGTTTACGTTCTGCCAGTTTGGGAGATTATAAATCAGATGGCTCTGACACGAACCCCACCTTTTCTTACTGCAGTGAGATAACAAGGCCATCTGAGGAAGGAGGTACCCCTTATTCCCACCTTTTTCACTAATGACACTGTTGCAGTGTGTTGAGACCGCACAGGCCTGTATTAACTCCATAACCTTGCGAAGTCACAAACAGAAATTGTGTGAGCTATTGCCTGATTGATTAAGACAGCAAAGCAAGGCCTCAAAACTGTACAGTTTCTTGCATGCTATATTGCTTTATTGTGAATTCTCTTTCACCTTTTTGGTAATGCATTTGGTCCAAAAGCCCTGTAAATTCCTATTTGCAGTGCTTAAAAGAAGGTGTGTTCTGTTTTTGCAAAATATACATGGATCTGGATTTATTTTTTCTCTTGAATGACACAATGTAAGTGAATAAAATACACCTCTAACCTGAAAAAAAATTACCTTGTGCTTTGCAGTGGGCAAATCAAGCATATCATGGTATTTAAGTGACTAAAGTACTTCTTCCCATATGCAATTATGCAGATGCTTGTGGCTCCCTGTTTCCATCCTAAAAGAAACCCAAACCCAACAAATTTTATCAACTGTCCTCCTTCTCCTGTATGAAAGTTTTCTCATCCTCTCAGTGGTTTGAGAATCAGGGTTAACATTCAACCGAGAAGCTAATAAAGTCTGTTATTTAATGTGGATTAGTCTTAGAATACTTTGACAAACTGCATACTTAGGTACAAAACCCCATTGTGCATCTGTTTGATATCATAGATTAGAAGAAAATTTATGAAAATGATGAGTAAGGGTCTAGTCATTCTAGAGGCATTATAGTATGTACTAGACTTGACTGATGAATTGTAACTATTTAGAAACATTGCATTCTAAGTAGTTTTTTTAAAAAATAATGATTTCTACTTCTCAGTTGTGAAAGAAAGTCCATTGAAAAAGTTATCCAAATGGTTACTAATACTTTTTCAAAGAAGGTGTTAGAGAAAAGATATTGCTACAATTTAGTTGCCTGGCATCTTTACCCGTACTTTTAGAAAATTTTAAGGCATCTTCATTGTAAAGTGCACCTGTTTATGTTCTTCCACCCACTGGAGTAATATGTTACTGTAGTGGCTAGTGTTCATGGGTTATGTTAGGTGCCAGGTAAATACATTCAAGCAGCCCTGATTAAGAATGGGTGAGGAGGAAGGTGTTCAGACTAAAGAATTGACTCTGAACAAAGAGAGAAACACACATCTTTGACAGAAATGCATTGTCTCATATCATGTCTGACCATCTTTATTTGATATTTTAACTCTATTCCCAGCTCTTTTAATAGATGACAGCAATTGTCCACATTATACTGGTTTTTATGTCCCTTCCTGTGATGATGCAAAGTGGGCTTCACAGTCCAGTGCATGTTGCCTGTCTATAGCTGTTCTGATCTTTTTTTTGTCACTATTCCAAGCCATTTTAACATTGCTTGGCCAGATTCATTTGATTTTTACCAGATATTTTTTATTACTTGCCATATTGAGAATGGGAAATAGGCTTTATTTTCCCACTTGTTTTGGCACTAGTAAGCTTGTTTTTTATGGCTCTTCTTAAATCTGTTGTTGTGGTGATGTGTTGAATAGATCCTTGCCGAAATCACCATATTTTAGCAAGAGATTGTTTCCGTTTTGACCCAGCTGGCTAGCCAGGGTTCAAGCATCTGTAGACAGTTCCCATTGCCGGGGAGGAATAAATGCCAGAGCTAAATAATTTGACATAATCCTAATGATTTAAAAGGAAATGCTATTTCTGTGAATGCAACCAGAAATAAACAGCAGAAAATAGCATCTTTGGTTGAAAATACCAACTTTTTTTCGTGGCAGTATCCCATCCAAAATGTCATTTAGCACACATCTACAAGGTGAATTTGCCCATGACCTTTATACAGTGTCTCTTATGGCATACCACAGTAAATGAGAACCAAATCCATTTTGCTGAAATTTCATGACTGTTTCTCATGCAGTTTGTACTTTTAGATCCAGCAGGCTTTCTCAATGGCAGTTGTTCAATCTGATGGTGTGCCAACATGAACGACGGCTGGAGACCTGTGACCAATTTTACCATCTCTGAGTGTCTCATCATCTTTCAGATATTTCTACATTGTATAATTGCTAGTTTATTCTAGATACCTTTGCTGATATTTAACCCACAATTCAGGTCTTCCACTGTCACTGCTGATGGAATTGTTCCTTAACTACCTCCTCCCAGCCCTTAGCTGGGTCCCTGACTTTATACCAGATGTTAAATGCTTATTCAGATCTAAATAACTCGCTTGTCTTTGGGGAATTTCAATAATGTCACAGGGAGGCTATTAACATTGTTCATTGGAATTACTTCTTCCTATTTGATTCCCTGACCATTATTTTGGATGATGTTGTTGAGCTGAGCCAAGTGTGCCTCCCAGAGAATTTTCTCTACAAAATCAGTAGATTTTTGCATGATTTAAGTCCAGGAAATTCCCTGTTCTCCCTTTTAAAGTATTGCAGGTAAAACTGGTTAGGAAACCATTGTTAACACTTTCCAGCAAGCTTGTTTCAGGTCATGAACTTTCATTTTAATATTATTTTTGAAATTTCTTCTCAACTTTGTGTGTCTTTTTTACAGCTTCTTCCTGTGAATGTTTTTCAGGGTTGAGTTTGACTTTATTACTTCATGGTATTGAGGTTTTTTGCCTTAGTGACTAAGGTGTTGCTCTAGGGTTTCTCAGTGTGCCTAAATCCTTTGTAATTAGATACTGCATAACAAAGATTACCTTTTAACCTGCAAGCCATTCTGTAGGACTTTGCAGAAACACTAGAGTGCCATATTTTTTTCAAAATTCTCACTTGTAGTGAATAGTTATTTTCAGCTTGGCTAGAGAGGAACAGAAGATAATGATTTCTCTTATTAAGTCCTGCTTTTAACCCTCATGTCACAATTTCTCACACACAGAACTATTCACTTTTGGGAAGGTTTTTCAGATAATTTTCTTCAGAAAAAGAACTTGAGATATATGGATGTCAGATATATTTTTGTTTATAAAGACAGATCAGATTTTTCTCACAGAACACTACAAAAAAGCAGCAAAGTTCCTTTGCTTTCAGTTCAGGTCTTTCTAGACAGCACTGTGTCTGGCAAATGTCTCAACTGTGGTGTTTTGGGGTGGTTTTTATAGTTTCTTTATAAAGTCCTGATTTTTCATGCAGTCTTGTACACTGGTTTTCTCCCAGTTCTCTTCACACTCATGCTCTTGCTCCTCTTCCTTCCCTACCAGTGAAGTTCCATCCTACTAATTCACATTCAGCCTCCAGGACAGAATGATTTTATTCATATGTCTCAACACCTCTTCTAGTCTTGCACTATTTTGGACATTTGTGTTTGTATTTCAACCATCTATTCAGGAAGAAGATTAATTCCTTTTGCATGTAACTCTCATTTACATATAGTTACGGAGTTTTTGATGTCTGATGACAGAAAGGAACAGAGTTATCAGCTGACTGAACTTCTTGTCTTCATGATCTGTGCAGTGTTTCTCAGAAGTTGTGCTAAAGCATATGTTTTTATAAAGATTTCTTCTCCTTTTTTAAGGTCTCCATATAAAATTAATCTACTCTCTTTTGCTAGAAACTTACTTCAGTAAGTGAAAATAGCTTTTAACTCACACCCTCATAGGTTAAGACCATTTTGTTTAGTTCCATTCTTCCAAAGTCAAGACTAAAAATGCTTGAAAATAGCACAGGTTTGCAATATTGGAGATACTTTTTTAGAGGGTTTGTTATTTTAGAACACTTTCTAAATATGTTCTTCATGGTAGTTCCATCTGTGGAGACTGAGGAGGGAAAAGGACTTTTTAAAACTAGAGTGTTAATATGGTGGATGATGTAAGATATAGAAATGAATTTGTGGTGTATGTATGATGTAGTGGAAGTGATGAAAACCAAGCTTACTTGCTCAGTTGCCCTGTGTGTGCAGATGTAGACAAAGAATGGCAAGATAAAGTGAAGGCTGCAAGTAAAACCTTTAGGGTTGATTAATATTTTTCTTGGGACACATTATTTTTTGTAAGCAAAGAAATAAAATACTACAGCCAGAAGAAATTCTATTTCTTTGTCAAGCAATTTAAGTCTTTGGGAGTGCAGAAATTTGTCCTTAAGGGAGTTGACCTCGTATCTATGGGGATCACTCAGCTACTACTCAGACAAATCCCAGGCTTTGCTGTGGTGTCAGGGAAGTGTACACGTTTGTCTACTGCTAGAACAGGCAGTCCTGATAACTGACCAGATGGGAGCAGGCACTGCTACCAGGGCTACCATTTTTTTCATTCGCTTTTGGATCCATCTTTGACACATTTTGAGGTGAAGAATTCCTCTTAGTGTGTTGGAACGAGAAGACCCGTCTGCACTAAAGAGTGTCACTGTTATTCTTATTAATTCCTCCCCCTCTTTCTTTCCCTCCCTCTCTCTCTCATAATGCAACAATTTTGCTCCATTATATTTCAGTGAAAGTGTTTTCCTTAGCATTCCTCCTTTTGCTTTAGTCATCAAAGTCCTTTTATGATGCTTTCCTTCAATCCTGTTTCAACTGCATAATGTTTTCATTTAAGTTCCTCATATTTTTTGTTCTCTCAGTTTTTATTTTAATTATACTTTAATGTATTGTATCTCTGTGAGACTTTCTGTTTAGCTTTCTCTTGTTTTCCTTGGATTTAAATAACAAGGATTTTATTTAATATTACCAAGTTCTCCTTTCAAACTGAAGTGTTCTTAATGAACATTCTGCAATAGTTGAATTTAACTTTTTTTTGTCCCTGATACACCCTTTTTTTCTTTCTATTTGAAACCCACACGGGTGGTTTTCCCCCCTTTTGCATTTGGCTTTTCCCTTTTTTGCCATTTATTTCCTCTTAATTTCTAGTTTAATTGGTGTGTATCAGCATGTAGACATGATATGTAAATTTTTTCCTTAAAGTGACCCTTTATTCTTACTTTAAATTGTGTGTAGTCTGTAGATGGAGAAAAATAAGAGTTATCAGTTCATTTTCAGTTGTGGATATATTGTTACTCTTCTGGGAAAAAACATGTGATTTCTTGATTATTTTCTAAGTCATCATCATATTATCTTAAAAGCTATATAGAAATCGGTCTGCAGGAGACAGAAATCAGGTTCACTGTACTCACAAAAGCACATGTTATGCAGGAAACCTTAGTGGATATTAGGACGGAATTTTCAGGCGCCTTTCCTGGTTGGCTGCATGTATGCTGTTTACGCTTGGCTCCTTCAGTCTAAGTACTTCAGATTCCGTTCGCTTGCTGCCACTAGATGAGTAGTGAGAATTAGCATAAAGATGCTTGATCTGAGGCCTAAGGTTTTCTTTCCTTTATTTTAATGAAAAAAGTCTGCTGCTACCACTCAGGTCTCTCACGTTACCTTTGCATGGGAAGTTACCTGCTTTTACTGAAACTTACAATCCAAACACACAAATGTCAAGAAACCATGAAATTCTACTTATATCTTCATAGTCTTTTAATTTTTGTTATCAGCCTTAACAGTAACCTGTAGACCACTATGAGAAAACTGAAAATTTGTGTTAGATACTTCATTGATATTACATAACAAAAAAGAAATCTAGAAAAGTTGTGCAAACAACCTCTGAGGATTAAATATGGCAAATCGACATTGCTGGCAGTTTGACTCCAAAGTCTATGAAGACTGCAGAAAACACAATGCTGCAGTATCTTCCTTTAAGTTTTGAAGCCTTTATATAGCTTGGAATGGAAGTTTAATCAATAAGAAACACTAAGTCCTTTCATCTCTCTCCCTAGTGGCGTGTCCTCCTTGTGTGATATTAGCCTTCTGAGGAAGAAAGGCTCCAGAGCAGCTGGGCCTGCTCCCCTCCCTTCCTCCAGACTCTGGGGTTATTTTGCCTTTCCTAACTGAGGCAGGGACGTGTTGTAGGCCATTAGAAGAACTGCTCTTTGAACTGCAGTGTGGACAGAGCCCTACAAAGAGCAAACACAGACTTTGTGTATTGTTGTGTATCACCATCAGCAGCCTTGTGCTGGGTACCAGCTCATGGAAAGGGCTTTTATTCCTCAGCCCAACACTGACATTTTGAAGCATTAATTTCAGGGTTGTCTCCTTCTCTCCCACTAGCACACACCAGTATTGACTCTGTAACATGGTTGTTTGCAGGATTTGCCTGAGGCTTTGACATCCACCCATGCGTATCACAGAAAACCCTAGAACAAGGAACTTTGCTGCTGCTTCTGCTCCTGGTTAGTCTGGTTAGAAGACAAACTAGTCAGATGAAATGGATAAAAAACTTTTTCACACGCTAGTGTGAGGACCAAGGAGTCTCCTTCCATTGGGATTGTCTAATATCTTCTCCTGTGCCAACAAATGGAAAAAGAAGAGGAAAGGAAACTGGATTTGGTTCACTTCCTTGCATGAATTTTTGTTAAAATCCCTCAGGTTTTGAGGTTGGGAGAAATAAACATTAGTAAAAGATAAGTCAGAAAAAGAGGGAATAATACCTGAATGCTGTTTATTTTGTAATAGAGAGATCTATCTTCCATCTCCAGGTGCAGCTGGCAGGAATACTTAGAAATGCCAGGTCACGCAGAATGACACAGCGGTTATATTTCCTTGTCTGGCAGCCGAGGAAGAATGGTTCTGTTTTGCTGGGTAGCTGAATTCTGTTCCCGTTATGTTGTTCCCTCAAGTCTGGTGATCAAATATGGCATTTGGAGGGAGAGGAATTCTACAGTTCTCAGGAAAAACTATAGGGTTTTATGGGTTTCCTGTCCCCTTTCAAGTGTGTCAGCAGGCTGCCCTGCCACAGAAAGCTGAACACATCAAAACAACTCTCTATCTGATGTTGATCCCTCTTGGTAAGGGTCACATCCACACTTCTCTTAGCCACCAGACTCTTACATCAGTTTCTGACTTTTGTATTTCAGAGTAGGTGGTACTTTGGTTTTTCTTCTTCTACACACCAGCCCCCAGCAGGTTTGCCAACCTGAAAGCTAACGTGCTGGGAAAAAGTAGTCTTCTTCACTCAACAGCATCACAGTAATATTGTGCATTTCCACCTTGAGAATTAGGTGATTTTTTTGTTTTAAAGTGTATAATGTACTAGAAATGCTTGCAGTCAAATAATAAATACCTCACCACAAGCTTCTGTGATATTTTTGAACTTAGCTAAATACTTCTCTCCGTATGTTATACAGACACAAGTGCATGCATTTGTTTGCAACCTCTCTGATGCCACAAAGTATTTAGCATGAAGAGTTTTCTTTGTTAGATAGCTTACATTCCAGAACTCTTGGTGTTTCTTGGTCTTCCATTTTCAAATAGCTTTTTGCTGAAATTATATGGTTGCCTTTTTAAAGGTTTGCTGTAACTACGTTGTACCCGAAAAGGACATGCTTTCTCATGCAGTAAGACAGAGTTCTCTCCCTTCTGAAAATTGCATCTTTCATTTTGAAGGAGTTGTGTTCTGCTGTTTCAGCTTCTGCCTCCTGTTTTGCAGTGATTCTTAATGTTCAAAGGGAATTTTTTCCCCTGATTAAAAATAATGGCATTACAGTTGGAGGAGTTTTTGAAAACAGTGGGAGGCTTCCTGGTTTTAAAAAGATGAAACCTTTTCAGCTCCAGATTTGCGGTAAGAAGGAAAAATAAAGGTAATCTTAGTTGTGAGAGTTTAGATTTCAGTTAGAAACAGGTTGAGTGTGTTCCTTACACTTGTGCTAATTTCTATGTAAGTTTATATGGTAAGAGGATTTCTTACAGCTGATTTTGTCTCTGAGTAATTCATTTCAGCCTTTTAAGCCATGAAAGTATAAGACTTCAGAGAGGCAATGGGACTGCATTTATGTGCTGTCTTGAACATTAACGATTTTCTGTCCTAGTCTGAACTACTGGACTTTTAGTGTCTTCTGCTGAGTGCTTTGTTAATGCAGAATCTGAGAGAAATTAGTCCAGAAGATTAGATTTCATTCTTTTCTCCCACAGAGGTACAAAATATCTGTAAAACCTTATTTGTTAACATAAAACTTGGAACTTCATATAGTACTCCAAGCTTAGTTAAATTTTGATTAAGGTTTAATTTAGGGTTCTGGGAATAAAACTAAATATTCCACAATGGTTGTAATACATGAAGAAACAAATTGTGATTCATCTGAAAGCACATTTTCATTCACTGTGTGCTCACTGAGGATGAGTTAATGTTCCAAGGAGAGCTTTACCTTTCACACTTCCAAAATATTATTGCTTAGATTCCTTATGCCTATCTTTGATTCCCATGCTTCTCTCCCACACCCTTGACGTCTTGCATCATCAGAAGGCAATACCTGCACAGCCCGGTAGAGGGGAATCTGGAAGAGATCCCATTTTCAATTTCTGTAGAGTAGCAGCAGTTCTGGGGATCCTTCTGTTTGATCTGCTGGCTGTCTGAGTTTGATGTTCCCGTTTTCATTAAACAGTTAGCGAGCAGAAAGTGGAAAGGAAATTTCCACGTGACTCAACAGTTGGAAGTGTTAATAGTTCCCCTGGCAAGCAGTTCTTTCAGTTGTTCAGTATAGTCCCCTAGAGCAGCTTTTGATACGCTTCAGAGGATTTTATATCCAGCAGACAATAAATATAATTAGTAAAATTACATGCAGTGACGTACATGATCCTGGTTCATGGTATCTTTCTACCATTGTTCAGACTGGTTATACGCACTGTGCAAATAAATGCACAGAAATCAAAGCACGGCTTCTGTGAGAAGGACTTACAGGCTTCTCTAAGGCACAAGGGCTACAGTAGATGTTCAGTAAATGTAAGAGAATTCAAATTATAATTGAAAGCGCGTGGGTAATGTAACATGTAAACATGACCTTCCTTTTACTAACTCTTTCCTTTTGTGAGGAAGCCTAGAGCAAAACCCTGCCTATTCACAATTTAGGTAGGAACTGCATCTTCCTGTGGTACACCATGGCCCCACTAGGACTGAGGATGCCTTGGGCTGGCTTTAAGACATTGTGTGCCTTCATAAGGAAAATAATGCAGTCTGGTGCATGAGGAAAGAAAAGGCATGTTGTACTGTTTTCTCAGCTGAGACGTGCTACAACTCAGGCTGAATGTCAGGCAAAAAAGTCAGCTGGTGGTCAGGTTTGTTTGTCAGTGACACCAAATCCTGACTGCAATTCACATGCAGAGCAGGATGCCCTGTGATATGGTTATGTTCCAGGTACAATATCAGTGGGTCAATGGGGATATGTGTGAGTGTTATGGTATATCAGTTGTTAATAGATGCATAGGCTAAAGTCTTTGGTCTGTACAGCTACCACTGGTGACTAATTCCAAAGTCATATTCATAGTGGTGTCTGAATAAAATGAATGGGGTTAGTCTTTTTATATTTGAACCATTGGAACAATTCCTAAGGCACAGTATAGTCTATATCGTCCCTTTTATTAATTCTTTTGTCCTCAAGTTGCGATAGAGTATTTAATGTATTAAATCTGCTTTTGCGAGGAAAATGAGTGGGTTAAACATCTAGAAAAGATTTGCAGTTGAATATTCAAAACAGAATATTTTTGTAGTTGCACTATATTTAACTGGTTTAAAATGTTCTGTGTTCTTCATAATAACCCTAAAATGACATTTTAGGATTCAAAACTGGAAATAAATAGAACTACACTTTTAGGGTTAGAAGCCAAGTAGTTTTCTTTTTACAGAACTGTAGTAAGAAATTGTCAGTGGGATCTGGAAGGGGGGATAAATGGTCTGTATTTTAAGTGAAATAAATTGTAAATAAAGTGGATTGTTATAACTGCCCATATAGTACTAAATGTTAGATATACAATTCATACAGTTTTTAAAATTCCCCAAATAACTGTTCATAGAAGTTGGATGAAGATAATAATTATTATCATTCATTCTAAATTGTAATTTTATATTGTGTTCACTTGCATTTTACCCTGTTTTTTTAGCAAAAACCACAAAAACATGTGAGTATGAATGAATGCTACCAACAGCCTTTTCCTATATTTTTAAAGGCTGGTAACACTTAAAATATTTTACTTACTGTATTTCCTGGGAGATCATTTAACACCCTATTTTATAACAAACACCTTTAGCTTTCATGTGAAAAAGCTTTTGTTTGAAGGGCCTGCTGTGGAATTACATTTATCAGATCAGTTCCTCTGAGTGTTTATGGTACAGTCCTAAATGGCCATTCCAAAGGCAGTCTGGGGAAGCTGATGGCATTTTCTGATCGTCAAAACTGTCTGCTCTGCCAGAACAGGACTGGCTTTAGCTCTTTGCAGGCCACTCACCACCTCACTGCTCCACAGTCAGACCCAGGCAGAGACTCTGTGGGTTGTTTGAGATTTGGCTTCTTCTCTCCTGTTGGCAGAGCACTAGATTTCATGTCTTTAATACTTTACAACTCGGTGATGCTTTACTGTGACAGTGATGATTAATGATCATAAAAGCTTTTGAGGTGTGACTCAATATCCTCCAATCCCTATTCCTCACTAAAAATGATGCTCTAAGGAGTATCCACAACCACTTCCTGGCAAAAATATTCCCTGTGTTGCTGTCTTTTAATGAAGAGGGTGGATGTTCTGCTGTTCTTTTAATGTTGACTGTAGAAAACAGGACATCCTGGGTTCCTTTAATTTTTCTCTAGACTGTGACATTTGAGAACTGCTTGCAGACAAGGCTCCTGGAGGCTGTGCTAGCCTGGCTTTCTCTGAACATAACACTTCTGTGCAGTTCCTTTGAAGGAAAATGAAAGCCCTCCTACTTTCGTTTAAAGAAAAAAATTGTCCACGAGAGACTGGCTTTTTGCAGTACAGAGACTTAGAACCCTCAGAGAGGCCAAAATGGACCTTGAGAAAAAGCTTGCCCTGAAAAAGAATATAGTGGAATTGACCCACCATTCCTCAAAACATGAAGAATTAAGGAAAAGGTCTGAATGACCAGACACACAGGCCATGATGTACTAGAGAGACAGTTTGCCAACTGTTGTTTCACTGCCCTACTTCTCAAATTCCCACTCCATCTGCTGTTGGATTTATGATGGACTTACACAATAAAGACCAGTGTAACTATTATTAGCGATATTGCCTGTTCATACAAATCAGGGTACTTTGGACTGACTTATGAGATAATCCCTGCCTGAAAGGGAACCTCAGATTAAACACAGGATTCCATGTGCCATGAGCACATTAGACATTCTTTTTGTTGTTCCTTTCAAAATTTCTTAGCTTTCTTTGATGTATGCTAAACAGCTATGTGAGATCTTCTGTTGTAATTTCATTGCAAATCAGATTTTAATTTCTTATATTGAAATTGCTTTTAATTTTAATTGCATGATTCTGCATTTCCCATAATAATCTACTTTAGCTTATGTGGTGGATACATATAGATAGTCTCAGTTATTGCTAGCTGATAAAATGGTGTTTTAAAATAATGATACTTAAAACAATCTTAGTCTAATCATGACAGTAATGAAGTTTAAAATATTTTATTTTATATATTGTAGTATGTCTAAGTAATCTTGAGAGGAGAGACATTTTGATTTTTTTTCGTCATGAATAATTAGTGCATTTTTGCATCATGAATAATGTTAGTTAGAGATTAGTAATTTTGTTGGTATCCTCTCCATCATTTTTTAAGTATTTGAATATGGCATGGCTTATATCTTATATCTTTAGAATTTAGGTTATGGAAACTTCCTAAGCTCGTAGTGTTCTGAATTTGCCTCTGACTCCAAGTAGTTCAGAGCTTCAATTCCAATGAGGTCAGTGAGCATGGCAGATATTTATTAACAGCCTGTGTGAATTAGGCCATACTTTCAGGTTGTTATTTCAACAACCTAATTATATCTGGGTTTGATATTCCAATTTACTAACTATTACTGACTCCTGTAATGGATAGTATGCAGACAAACTGCTGCTTCTGACAGCACAGCTGAGAACAACGAGTCTGGTAGCTTAGATATCCGTGAAACAAGCTCACTGACGAGTAACGGGCAAAGAAAAGAGGGAAAAAACCAGGAAATAAAAGAAATGAAGAGAAAGTTACTTTTACAAGAAAAAATGCCAAGATGCCTTACCGTGATGTTTTCTACTGTTCTAAAAACAGCACTATTCTGTATCAGGTCTCAGCATCTGCAGTCTTCAGGTTAGTGCTTTTTGTATGCTTACACAGTCTGAACTACTCTCAGTAAATGTGACTCTGCTGTGCTACTATTTTTGATTAGAAAATAGCAAAACTATGTAATAGATAAAAGTTATAATCAGTTTAGAGTGTGTTTTTCAATTTTCTAGCTTATTTGAAAAGTTAATGCAGAGCAATTTAACTTTAGACATGACAGGGAAATTTTCAATGTTGTCCATCAGAAGATAGCAGTTTAATGCCAAACTTTTTTTGTAGGAATGGATCACTTGTGAATAATGTCTCGTTGCCAAAAGAACCCCATTTTTTTTCAGTTTGAGATTGTTAAGGCTATTGCTTGACATTTTTAAAACAAAGAATTCAGCCTTATGTTGAAATATGTTTAATTTTGAAGAGCCACATAAATTATAGTAAGGGTGGAAAATTGTAGATATTTTTATATGATTGGCAAAAAATTGTTTCTTTATCCAATTTTTAAAATTTCTTTTTGCATGAACCTTTGGGATTTTTTAACTTTTCATCCCAATTTGGGAAAGGAGCACTCTTGTCTATCATTTCTGCACTGTAAAATTATTAATGGGGTTTTCCTAATGTTGTCTGTATCTAACGTACCTGTACTCTTCTGTTTTCTCTGCTCCTGTGACTGCTTTACTATGTCCTTTGGAGACCATCTCCTTGCTCAGTGCCATGGGGGTGCTGCAGAGTTCTGTACCTCATATCAACCTCTCTAGGCAATCCTTGCACACGCATTGAAGTCTGTTGAGTTCTCTGATGCCTGTTTTTAGCTGGCTGCATTAGGCTTAATCTTCTCTAAGCTTCCGCTGTGACTTTTTTTCAAATACTGTGGAGACCTAGGATGCAAGTAGCTGAGCAGTGCATGCCACATGGGAGCACACAGGAGCATTTGCAATTACATGGGGTGTCTGGAGCTGGATGCTGGGACATCTGGAGGGAAGCATCCTTCGAGAGGCTCAGCTCTTTTATCGTTTGAACTCAGAGGTAGCTTGCACAAAAGTGAGGTGCTTAGGGGGACATACCTTGGAACAACTGAGCTCATCCAGCAGTTTGCTGCCTTCTGCTGTCTGTGGCTTTGGGTACTTGGTCCTGTCTCCATCCTTGCACTGCATCTGTCACTGGCCTGATTCCTTGCTGAGCTGGCTTAGCTCACCAAGCCAGCAGAAAAACAGCCTAGATGAGAGGAAGGAAAAGATGGTAGGAGTGTTGTCTCAGCCATGTCATGGGACATAACCAGCAGCCAATATCTGGGGAAAGTGATAGAAAACAAAAAAATAAACCAGAGTTTGTAAACAAAGTTACATCTGTGAAACTTTCTGGAGAAGGCTTTAAAAGCTATCAGTTGTTATTATCCACCAGCTTCAACATAGCAGTAACGGTTGTATTTCCTTAGCTGTGTATTCTTGTAACTTGCACTGGGAGGTGGTGAAGGGGCTTGTGCAGTTCTGGCACAGTGACCTGTCCACGTGAACAGCACGTGGGCGTACCTGAGTACTGCAGGTACTGCAGACCTTCATGTCCCCACATGTGATTGCATCACTGTGAGTGTGTCTTCTGTAGCATGAGACATGGCGGAGTAATTTCCAAGGAGAGGACAAAAGAAAGAAAGAGGAAACTAAGGGGGAGGGTTTCTAAAGAAAGGCTCTGAGGCCTGTACTAGATGTTGCAACCTGTGGAAAATAAGGCAGCAGCAACAAGGCAAAACAGGGGAAGGATTTATATACATGTGGAACAGCATGATTCCCATAAGCAGCTTGATCTATTTTGGGTGGGCTCATCATAATGGCAGTAACACAGACGTGTACGATGATACTTTATTCTGGCTCTATTGCAACTTTTGTGCTGCTCAGAAAATCTATGTGTTATTATCTAGTGTCTTGCAGACACTAGACTTAAGCACATGCTAATCGTAATCTTTCTTTTTACTTTGTACTCTCGAGTGTAGTTATTATAAAATGTTGAGATATTCTTTGTGAGTTCTCTCAAGTCTTACGAGTGAAACGATGAATTAAGGTAATATCAAAATAGGAAGTGAAATAAATGTTTAAAACTGCATGATGTGTGTGGGAGTAAATTAAGTGATTGTAATTTTCCATCTGGTCCAGTAAATGGCATGTGTTGTGGTAAACAGCAAAAATGCAATAGTTAGCAGTGAGGGTATGTTTTTTTACCATGGATTATCAAGGTTCTGCTGTACAAAAGAATGTAAGAGAGTGTAAGTATGGTTTTGATAACATGTATCTTGGAACCTAACCTTTAAATGATTTTTCTTTTTGGCACAAACTTTTTTTAAAATCTTGTAGTTATACAACGCTCTCTAAATGATTCCCTCCCGGTTTCCACAATCTGACCTTTTCCTCTCCCAGTTCTTCTCGAAGCATATCCTGATTGGTACACATTCTACAGACCCCATTGTCTGTGACAGCAATTTGATACTTGCTATCATTCTTTCAGCTGCTCTTTCTCTTGGAGGCTTCCTCTCTGCTTGCCTTATATCATGTTAATTCATTTTTCTCTCTCTTTTCTCTGAGGAAGCTTATAAAGATATAGTAAGAGATATATGATAAATTTCTTCAGTAGACAATTTAAAATGAATATCTGGCTTTCATGGTAAGTGGGACAAGGAAAAAATTAAGTTTTGATACATTAGAATACATCTGGTAAAGTCTTAATGCAGCAAGAAAACACATCCACCTGTATTTCTGGGAGCAATGGTCAGCCCTCAGCTCCTTCACCAATAAATCTGGCTTCAGTTAAATGAATTTCATGTTCCATCACTGTATTTTATTGTTCCCTTAGGTTACCTAAAACCATTGCTTTTGCTGCTGCTGCAGTCAATGATGTTATAGAACTTTATACTTCAGTCTGACCAAAAGACTGCAGGTAACTATAGGTGATGATGATGATGAAAACAATTCAAACTTTCTCTGCATCATTTAATCTAACCTTGAATCATCTGTATGTCACCAGAAATACAGCTCAGACATGTTGCCTCTTCACTATTCAGCTTATTTATGTGATTCCCCGATTGTCTTCCAAATAGACAACCATCTGGATGTTTCTGAATTATTTTTCCAAAGACTTGTTAAAAAGTAATGATTGTTTTTTGCAGCCCTGCTACAGTATTTTTTTAATGAAAAAACCCCACCAAAAATCAACCCACGTGTAATTATTCAATGAAGTGTCTTCAGCGGTAATAAGTACTGATATATATGCTCACATATATGATACCTAAATAAATTACTAGGAGATAATCAGCAAAGCTAATCCTAGAATTTCCTTCTTTTTGTTTGTATAGAATCTTTTTCTAATACTTCACCTTCTAGCACTTCCCAAAATTTCTAATGCTTTGGAAGAAATACTTTATTTTCATGGATTTATGGTTTCCATCATTGCAGGTAAAGTAGCAAACAGGTTTGCTGAGGCAGTTTGACAGAATTCTCTCAGCTTGCAAGAGGCTGATTGCTAAAGAGGAGAGCACATCTCAGATCTCCTGCTGTCACAGAGGCAGGAGGCATGTGTTATCCTTGAACCCAGAATGAGCCAGTCAATTTGGAGGCTATAATGAAACTGGCCATCAGTAGACTTGCTGCCTGCCACTGACAAGAGATGCTTGATAGAAATGGAGAAAGATCTGTTTTGGGAAGAAGGAATCAAGTTACTACCAGTATCTTTACTTTTCTAAAGAAAAAGAGAAGAAGAAAAGGACTTTGGGGTGTCTGCCCCTGCCAGGGACTGGGGAAGAGCTACCAGTCCTTTGTTGCTGCAGAGCAGCCTGGGTGCTGACTGATCAGCAGCCAGTGTTGGATGAAGATACTCCTCCTGTTAAGTTAAAAAGTTCAAGTTGTGCTCAGTTTTCAACTCACAGAACCAATTTATGGGTGGTATGAGGAGATGAGGCTTTGTTGGCTTCTATGAACTGGCCTACATTTATGCTGGTGGTGAATTAGGCAAAATATATTCATTCCAGCTTGATCTCAGAACCTTTGATTAAATTATGTTTTTCTCTATTTTCTCATGAAGGGCTACAGCTGGTCATGTAGAAATAGCTTGTAACAACATTGAAATATAAATTATTTTATGAACTACTTAGGACTATTCACTTAATGCATGATAATCCTGTGAACATGTTAATGAGCAGCAATTCTCTGATGATTGAACTGCTTTAAAATGTCTTTCTACTTATATGTCATTAGAATGAACTTGGCACTTCTAGAACATCCATTATTCATCATGTTCCAGTGTTGCATCTGACTGTGTGTTACTAATTTCACTCACTTAACAAAACAATCTAGTCATTACAATAGTTTGAAGCATGTTTTCTACATCAGAAAAACCCTAGTTAAATATACAATGTTACTTATCTTTACAAATATCGCAGAGCAAAAAGTAGCATCTCAAATTGTAATTACACACTTAGTGCATTTGAATATGCTAACTAAAACTAAATGGAAGTTTTAAGAAGAACCTTCAGTTGAAATCAACGATTTTGTTAGCTGGAGAAGCGCGATTGGTAAAACAGCTTGCCAAAAGCCCAAGGGTGACTTTTCCTTCTGAAATAGTTCAGCAAACATTTTCTCAGTAAACCCTTTCCATGTGTATTTATTGTCCTGATAACTTAAGAAGCAGAGAAAGAGAATTTTTAGTGCAAATATGAATACTTCTTATAAAAATATATTTTTAATGGGTTTTCCTGCTTTTCCCATGTATTTTTTCATTTTACAAGCCCCGAATCATTCCACATGTTGTGAACTCCATTAAATCCTACATTAACTTTGCCCCTTTTTGAATCTGTGTGTGATGGCTGCTTCAGAAGTGGTTCTTCCCAGCAAGTCCAAGAGATCTATCTCAGAAAGTGTTGGACTTCTGTATGACCCCGTGTTTGAAGATTTTTTTACTCATGTCCTGCAAGGGCTTTTCTCCTTTAAGCAGCAGACAGCTTTTGGGAGAGGAGTTAGATACTGAATATCAGCTAAATGGACCACTTGAAAGAGTATCAACAGAAATGTGTTCTCTTTTCAGTGTAGCTAAATGGATTTCCAGCTGACTTAGCAAAATTCTGGTAAATAACTGTGGAGATGGGCTAATAACCTCCAAACAAGCCAGAGGATTCTATTCTCAGAGTGAATGAGAGCCTTATAAAACACACAAATATATGGTGACGAAACTTTCAATCTTTAGATGTTGAAAACCACTTTAGTCTTTTAATTTTGCTTTAAAAATGCTTGTTGGCCCGGCTAGGGAAATAGTCAGTAATCACTTATGCTGGGCTTACTTCTCAGAGTTTTTTGATCAACCATGTTTTTAACACATTCTGTTTTGGTCTGTTGCTGAAGTAGGATGTTTGGACAGATGTGAGAGGTTTATGAATGCTTTCCTAGTAACCAATGGAGTTAGGGCATCTTTGTTGGTTGTATTAATGCTTTCAGCAGCTCTTGGTAAAATAGAAGTCAATATATTAATGATTAACATAACAATTGTTAAAATAATGTGAATAAAGTATGTGTTAAAGAGATGGAACAATTGTGTGGTAAGAGGAAGATACTGAAAAAGGTGGACTTTGAAATACTTAAGTAAGCATGGATCTCTTTGTGCTTGGCTAAGAATGTTGATGGCATCAGACTGAACTATGAAACTCATCCGTGTGTTCACTTTTTAACATTTCTGTCTCTTCCTGTGAATCACAATCCTTCTTTGCTCATAGCACAATAAATAAGAATTAGTTTGCAATGAGTTAAGAATTAATTGCAGTGATTTCTACTGAAACACTTAAAAACTATTAATATAGCTTTTTCTTCATCAGTCTTTCTTTTAAAATGTCATTTTATGGGACATATATGTAATGCTTCATCTATGATAGTATCAAAATTGAATGAGTGGTGTCTCAAGCTTTTGTACACCTTTTTATGGTTAGACTTCTAATGGTAAGTTAAACTTTTCCTTCCAACTAAGCTTGATAGTGTTTGTGGACATATTGCTATAGCTTTGGCTACATTTTTTGTAATTCAATCTATAAAAAGCCTTATGTTGTATATGGAAATAATTCTGAACTGTTTTATATGGAGGGATTGATATTAACCATGCAAATAGTTTCTACAAAATGCTAGAATAAGGACCGTTTTTAAATCTTAATTAAGGTGTCTGTATTTCTTTAATGCAGCCCCTGTTCTCCCTGGGGCATATCAGCAAAGCCAGACTCAAGGATATGGATACATGCACCAGACCAGTATGTCATCCATGAGGTCCATGCATTCACAGCCTCATTCAGCAAGTCTGGTGAGTATTGGATTTAAAGGAGAATTTTATTTGGTATGCAACATCATCAGCAATTGGGAAATCTCTTAAATATGATTGAATTGATCTCTTGAGTTCTACAGTTGAACTATTGGACTGTCCTAGTCCAAAATGTAAGTGACAGTCCTGATGTATAAAAAAGATTTAAGAGAACTATAGGCAGTGGTAAGGACATCAGAATGCATTAAAAAAATAATTTATGATATCCAGAAAAATAACTGAATTTTTACCTACTTAAAAAAAATAGTAGATACTTGGACAGTATTTCACAGGCTGAACTTTGATGTTATGCTCTGTGATGAATTCATGTTCCTAGCACTGGATGAAACCCGCTGATCTCTTAAGATCACCCAGTTGATTTAAATTAGTTTCAATTTTTTTTGACTCACTGATTTTGTACTAGCAGGTTTTGTGCCTATCTGCATTACTTATTTCTTCTTGCATAAAGCTGGCTCAGGCTCTGTATTGGTGTACCCTTTCTAATTCAACTGAGGAGTCGTGCACCAACTTGTGCCTGATCCAAATTGAATTATGCTGGTGGGCGACTGAGAAGAACCTTTATCAAGAAACTGTGGCCACGTCACAAAGTTCTTAATTGTGGTGGATGGGAATGTAAAGCTGGAGTGAATATTTCATTTTAGAAGTAACTGGTCATGGTAGGAGAGCTCAATGGGTATTCAGCTGGGATTTTTAGGAAATTGAGCTTCTTTTTTCCTTTTGAACTCTTTATATATAAAGTTCATTTTTAATGGTTATTATATTTTTTTAAACTATATTGCTGCCTAGAGATTTCATAGTTCAGATCCTGTCACCTCTTACCTTAAAAATATTGACTTGCAATTTTAAAGTTTAAACTATTTTGAATGGATGTATGTTTACTACATCTGTCACATTTTAGAGATGAATAAATATTTAATTATGAACCGAACCTAGAGCTCGCTGAGCTTGAAAAAGTTTGTTTTTCAGATTACTGAAACTTGTATTTTTTTTTGTAAGAGTGAAACTCTGTGACATTTTGTATTGCAAAGATCGTGATGTTCTGTGAGGTGTGAGCAGTTTCAGGCTTGCCAGAGTCTTGTCTCCCTGGGGCTGAGAGGGCTAAGTTGCTGGAAAATCTTGGATCCAGATACCTGCATCTTTGAGTGATCAGTAACTTGAGAAACATTTTGGACACCTGCATGACAGCTGCAAGACAGCTGATACTGGAATCAACCACACGTTTCCAAGGATATCACAAGGCACTTGGGGAGCTGGCTGTTTTCCAGAAGGGCCAGAGTATGAAAAGTAGGAGACGGGAAAGCCTTGATTTTGCCAGGAGATTTCTAGTAGTTGGGGAGTAAAGCAGACAGCTTTCAAATCCAGTACATAGAGAATGGAAGTGCCTGCAAATCTTGAAATGCACTTACCAGCCTTTGCAGCCATGTGGGCAGGTAGATGACTGCTACTGCCCTACTATCTCTATGTCCCAGTGACTTATGTGGCAGACTGTTGAAATAGGATAGATTCAATCATCTTGAGAATCAGTGTCTGCCTCTCCTTCCAGAACTGGAAATGTAAAGGTAATAGGAAAAGGAAGGGAGTGACATTAAAGGACTTTTAAAAATAAAGGATTGACTTATTTTGACAGGACTTCTTATCCTTTTTGTGAAACTGTTGTTGCTTGGCATCCTTTTACGTGATAATAGCTGTTTATCATGGGAAAACAGCAAACATCATGATTTGAACAGATCTTGCTGCTGTTAAAAATTGAGTGGGCTTACTTGTAGACTATAAACTCCAAACATTTCCAGAAATCAAGGACCTGGTGCTGACTGCTAACTTGCCAGTCTGGTGAGGAAGACATGAGCACGATCTTGTCACCCCAGGGTGATGATTCTGCTCCAAAAGAGGCATCTCAGATGCATCTAAAAACATGCTGTGCTTTCCACCTTCATGTCAGCAGACTGCATTTTCATTAGCCTGTGAAGTTTATCCAGGGTGCTGGACATGCTACTCTCAGCTATCGGGATTATACAGAGGATTCTCTGCAGGTGACTGGGGGAAACCCCTGGCTGAGGATGTGTTTAAATGTAGTAATTAGCGTAGACTGTTCACTTCTGCGCTTGGAGCAGTACTATCAGAGAGTCAGTGTTGTCTGGCTAATAACAGAGGGAAGAAAGAAGTATGAGAAGAAAGTAACAGCAGGAGGAGATTGAAGGAAAGAAATCCTAGACTGAATAGTGACCTCAAAGCACAAACGGTTTTTGAGACTCAAGTAGAAGCAATTAAGGTGGCAAAGTCACTCATCAGTGCCTGAGTATGGCCAGGACATCTCTGGGGTGAGAGTGATTAAATTCCCACGCGTTATATCAGAGTGGGGATAATTGAAGAGTTAGCTACTGTAGTAAAACTACTCCTTTCAGCTGATTTGTTGTATTGTTATCAAATCAGTTTCCCCAAAAGATGTAAATTCATTTTATAATTGTGTCCACCAGTCTCCTAAACTGAGAAACAGATTTTTTTCTAATTTCTACAGTTTCAAAATTTGGTTCATTTCATTTTGAGCTGCGTTTTGTGTAAGGCATGATCCTAACACAATCTCTGGGTAGATTTTTTTTTTTCTGCCCAGATAAGCTGCATTATTTTCTGATCCTTAACTTTTACTCGCTTTCTGTGAGCAGTTCTGCATAATGGGCTGAATTAAATTGTTGCTCAGATTACAAGGTGTTTTATAACAGATGCCTGCAGGCTGTTTGCCTCTTTGGAAAATTGCACACCTTCAGATATCTAAAAGCGATAGGAAAACAAAATCCTCGTTGCAAGCTGGCTTTCCCTAATAGCTGTTCTGTGTAAAAGGATGCTGCAACAAGTACTGTTCCTTGCAAGGAGGCATCCATAGAATAAGTATAAACTAGTGGATGAAGTGGAAAAATGTATCTCAGCTCTAGGGAGCTGAGAATATAATAGTTGGGCTTCGGTTCTTCATGTGCACAGGATTTAACTGTTCTGTCTAAGCAGTAGCTGTGAGATAGACCTTTGAGGAAGTGAGAAATAAGTGAGTATTTGACTGTTTTACAGAACTCTAAACTTTTCTTACAACCTGTTGTACTCAATACCTGCTAAACTCACTACTGACAGATGAATAATTCACTAAAATAGATTTTAAAAATCCCTGCTTTGAGTCCTTTAGGCATTGTAATTCTCAATTATATAGCCCAGACTACACTCTGCAGTGATAATTAGGCATTAAATGCTAACAGGATTATTATGGAGATTTCTCCTGACAGCCATTTAGCAGCTAATTAAGTGTTAAGGCCATAAATTTAGGTTTCTCAGCAGCATTTAGGGCCCTAATAAATTCTTTTGAAGTTTGAAATTACCAGCTTGTCTTCACAACTGTGCCACCACAGTGATGTAAACAAGCTGCCTTTAAGGAGACAGCGGTAGTATGTCCTTTGCCATAGAGCTCTAAGGATGAGTGAGCATCCTTCTGAGTGAGCAAGAACTCTCTATTTTTCCAATTTTATGTTAGTTTAATAAAACATTTAATCTCTTCTCCCAGTCTTTTCCCATTTACGGGAGACATATAAGCATGGCTCAGAGCAAAATCTATTTCCTGTCTTATGCCAGATATGGATTTATTACCATTTTTCTTAAATAGACCCTCTTTTGAAATAAATTTTTTAAAGGGCTGACTGCTGCTGAACTTGTTGTAATAGCATGTTTTTCACTGCTTTTTCAGAGTTAGTTTAGAGAAATCAGTTGAAATAGTTGGAAAAAATAAGATTCTTAAAGGCAAAAGGTCTTCTGACTGCTAGTTCTCTAGTTTATGAATCTTTAAGGAATTTTTGGTGATGATAGAACCCACTCAATTAGTTGCTGTGATGTAGTGCAAAAATGATGATGCTTTTTTTCATAAACTCCCATGAACATTTGGAAGACATGTAGGACCCTCTGGTTGAAAATTAGTCTTGGTCACAACCTGTAGGGCAGCAAAATTACAAGGCACTGCAGAGAACAATTATACAGAGCAAGACTGAAATACAGTTCAGAGTAGGCTGGTCAGGAAAGGTGGTCTCCAATGGTCTCCGTTGTTTGAACAAGAGTTGATTCTCCATACTGCTTAATCTGCACTACCAATTATAAAGGCAAATCAAAACAAAAAGCATATTTCTAACATGGGAACAGAAATGATAAATTGCCTTATAGTGTTTGGATTAAATAATTCAACATTTCCAACAGGTAACACTGGCCTCCTCACTCTATGTGGTGCAGTCTCCACCTTTTCAGAAAATAGTTTTACTAAAAACCCCCAAAACCCCATATATGATATATACTAAAACTAATCCAGAACTGTTTTACTCACCTGGGTAGCAGAACAAAGTTTGCTATCTATGCAAAGGTTCAGACAGTAACACTAGGCATAACTCAAACATTGACTGTTTTTACCTTTTTTTCTCTTCAAATCATTCTGCCAGAAAATTTCAGCTACTTATGATAATATAGCAAAAATTACTGAAAGGGAAATTGAATATTATCAGTGATGCTTGAACTGCTCTTGACTTCTCTGGAGAGCCAGGATAAAAGGAAGGTACTCCTGGGAATTTTAAAATGAGCTATTTTTTTTCTTCTGTTAAGATACAAGAGGAGACTGTTCCCTGTGAGTTTGAAAATCCACTTTGAATTCCAGTATAAAATGATAGGGTTTTATTAGTTATGAGTGAAAACAAATACTCTATTTAGAAAAATAGAGAAAAAAAATTGATATCTTGGCTTACAGTGGGCAGAATTGTAGAGAAATTTCGCTTAGCTAATAATGGGAGTTTATGTGCTAAAGAGAACATTTTATCTAATATGATAAAATGAGTATTCATAAAAATTATTTTTACAGACATTTTGAAATCTTGTTTTTTATTTAGATAATAGTGTGTCATAATTCTTAATTCAGAGTAAAATCCTAATGAAATGAAAGACATTCAGTGAGATGGCAAAGTTAATGACCTGGATGAAAACTGTGTTTCTTTTTGTAGTGAAGACATAGGTGAAGCTATTTGGGAATCATGCAAATAGGAAGCAGAAACACAGTTAGCCGTGGCTGGATGTATTGAACTGTTACAAATGAATAAATGAAACAACAATTAGAATATTTCAAGATGCAGTGAATGGCTTGAAATCTGTTTGCATGAGGTCTTTGGACAATGTAGGTTAACAAAAATAATTATTTTGCTACTCAGTATTCACTGTATTTTTGACAGGGTGGAGAGAGTACCGTTCCTTTTCAACAGGTAACTTGTGATTTTGCTCTCTGCCTCGCTCCCTCTATTCTCTTTTCCTTCTCTTTTCATCTTTGTGCAAAGAGAAGGAATCTACCTCTGTTTAGACTTGAAACTTTACAGCCTTGTTTTCTTTCCTTCAACAGAGAACATATAGAGCTATGTATGACTACAGCGCTCAAGACGAAGATGAAGTTTCCTTCAGGGATGGTGATTATATCATCAATGTGCAACCAATTGATGATGGCTGGATGTATGGTACTGTTCAGAGAACTGGGAAAACAGGAATGCTTCCAGCAAATTATATTGAGTTTGTTAACTAATTTTTGTCTCTAGTCCTTTAAGCTTTATTATGATTTACTCAAAATCTAACCTTTTAGAAAAAAGTCAGAAGAATCTTTTAAGAGTACATGATCATTACGTTATCACTGCTATAACAGTTTGCATTCTCACTCAGAATCCTACTTAGAGTTCTTTAAAGTAAAGATAAATAAACCATAAGAAGCTCAGAGCTTTGAAAATAGCATGCCTTATAATCATGCTCTCTCAAAATGAAAAACATATATGGAAGCCTGGTGCTGCCAATTCTATAAAAATTTTGGTCAATTACCTGTAAAGGGGAAATGCCTTTTCCCTGCACATCAAAGAGGTTATTTCTCTTTATAAAAACAACCATAAAATTGATGCACTTCTGGCACTCTGAAGTCACAGAAGGTTAACACACTGAGTTTGAACACATCTTCAAATTATTAGGGAGGTGTTTAATGTTTGAGCAGTTAGCATCCTAATAAAAAGTAAAATGTTGAGTAGATAATTGTCATTTGAAATAATGACAAATAATATGCCAGTAAAAAACCCAATAAAATCCCCTACTGCCCAGCAGCCTTACAGTAAACAGGTCTATTTTAACAGCAAAATTTTCCTGACTCTTGCATACCCACATTTATTTCTGGATTACCCATTTTTTCTTCTTTACAAGTGACCTATCAGCTTTGCTTGCATCCCAACCCATCAGTTAGATCCATGTCTAGATTCATGATTCTTCAGTATCTTTGCCACAGAAGATTCCTTGCAAAGACTATCTAAAATATAAAACCTGTCAACTCTTCTGTTTCCTTCTAATAATAACTAGCATTTAAATAGAAGCTTCCATTAGGGCAACGTACAACCAATAATTCATATTAGTTCCTTTACCATCACTTGTACTGCTGTAAATAAACACCCCGTGTGAGGCCCCAGTGCAGTGCAGTCACACAAAGCCTGCAGTCATATCCCTCCTTCTTACCTACCGCAGGTAACTCGCTTAATGGCTGCTTTGCTGATGAGCTAATGTACCTAGCCCTGCTTCAGAAATACTTTTGCCTCCATTGAGGAGTGGAGGAGAGCTCTGTTTATTGTAGCGCATTTCAGATCAATGACCTATTGCTTCAGTTTACTCAAAAAATCTTGGTGATCCAACAGTGGGTTGTACGCTTGCCAAATGTTTAATGATGGAGAAATATTATGTTTTCTTTTACTGACTTGATCTTTCTCATAACTGACACTGAAGGAAAAGCTAACTAAACAAAATCCAACATACTCTATGCCATTATGTTTCTGTTTAGCCATCTGTAGAAAATAGTAAAAATATTCTGCTGACAAACCTTCACATATGCTATTTGGTGTCTGTTAACATTATGGGCAGAACTGAGAGATCCAGGTCTCAATCTGCGAGGCTGAGGAGAGGATCAAACAACTGGTGACACTGTGGACCTGTAAGAGGGACTGTGTCAGCAGGCTTGGGTCACAGGGAACGTGCTTTTGCTTTGACTGGATGCTGCATTCCCTCCCAGGGAGAAATTCTGAGAGGAAGGACAGAAGAGTTAAAGATTCATGTGGGAACTTATTCATGTGGATGCAGATAATGTTTTTGCTGATAATATAATTTGTGGAGTTCAGCCATGTGCTAGAGAAGTTAGAGAAGTTTGTAGTAACCCTCAGAATGTTGAGTCTGCACTGGCTTTCTTCCATGTCTGAAATTTTTAAAGTAGAATTAAATATAGAGCTTATAGACAATTTTGTATTTCTCATTTCACAAAGTAGGCAACTTTGCAATATCTATTTAAAGAATAAGGAAGGCAGTATGGATTTGTTATGTCAATTGAAAGTTGTCAATGCAAATACCTGCATGTTCTGTTTTTGCATACAATTAGGAATTGGAAAGCTTATGCAATTTTATTTTGGGTTGTGCTAACTCGGGGTGGATTCCATCTGCAAAACAAAACAGAATGACTGCATTAAAAAAAAAAATTAAAAAATATCCATGACTGTGGAATTGCCTGGGCTTTCTTGTCAGCAGACTAATTCCAAGGCCAAAGCTGTCCTGGAGCATCTAACTTAAAAAAATACTGTTTAAAACCAGAGATTCACTACTATAAATATCCAATCTCTATGGGTGACTGCTGTCATTTAAAATTCTTGAAAGTTCTGCATAAGGAGCTGCTCCTGCAGCAGACCCTTATGCATTACTCGTGACATTCATGTGAAATTAGCAAACTTTGCAAGTGAAATGGCTTTTTTCAAAAGGCTGACGTGATATGCTGAGCTAGAAGCTCTGAAAAAAGCAGTCTGCTTCTGTGTTGTTTTTCATCACCAGCCGTCAACGGCAAGGAGAGGAATTCCATCTTATGCTGGGTAGCAAATTTTTCAGATGATGCCTGAGGCACAATTGGCTGTCACTTGCTGCTTTCTGCTCTATTAGCTGTGTAATGCTGACAACAATAAAAGCAAGTTGTCAGTTTGTTAACCCAATAAAATTTAGAGAATAGATATATTGCATCAAGTTGCAGTTTTTAGTGATTTATAAAAAAGCATCTCCACCTATAAATAGATGATCATTCTTCCTAAATGAGGAGATGACTTGCAGTGTTGAACACTTTATGTATGGAAGTAAATGAGAAAATGGGCATTTGATGACATTAGAGAACAATCAAAATAAAATTTCCTTTATGAATTTTGAAAATTCATTAGCTTGGCAGAGCAGCTAAAGCAATATGCAAAAAAATGAAAGGTCAAGAAAACAAAACAGTATGAGAATTACATTTCTCTTGAGAATGGTATATCAGCAAAATTATTAAGATCTGGTTTAAGTTACTCATTCATGTATTCAAGTTTTTTATGTCATATATGCTTAGAAATTCATATTTATATGGAATGGTTCCTGCTTTTTGATATAAAACAAACTTTAGTATCATTAGGCAGCTTTTTTCTAACCAATGCAATCAAAGGCCCAAAATTATCAGAGTGCGATTAAAAAAATTTTTTTTAAGATCTAAAATTTGTAAGGTAGGGAAAGTAAGTCATAAACTAAATTGTGCCAGCACAAGTTTCAAAGGGCATATATTGGAGCCTGTTACATGCAGTGTGATATATAGGTGAGAAGATGTTATGTGCTGTCTTGTCACCTTTAAGATATGTATTCCTTTTTAGCACGGCATGTTCCCCTCACTGTTCTTTCTTCCTGTAGTCAGTTTTTCTGGGGAAAAGAAAGGACTTTTGCAGAGCTGAATTTCCTAAGCTGTTCCAAAGTTCAGGTTGGAAGTTCACATGTTCCCATTTTAGAAATAAAGAATTCTGTAAAGAATGCTTTAATTCTTGCTAACATGAGTATCAATGTAGAAAACCACATAGAGCATATTCATACATAAATACAAGAACAAATGGGTGCCTTGCTTTTCATTACTCCTTCTTGCCTGGCTAATCTTCATTTTCTAAACAAAGCTACGTACAGATACTGCAGTTGTAATTTTTCATTATGGAACATTAGCATTCAATCTTGATGAAACAGGGTTTTCTTGATTACATTTGACATACAATAAACTACTTCAGCAGATTGGGATTTGACGGAGAATCACCTCCCATGGATTATGTTTTTGACAAATGTGTCCCTCCCGAGTGTTCCTCAGGGATATGGAAGGTCTCCAATACTTGGGAAGGTAATAATTCTAGTTTTTATTGTACAGTGACTGCATGTCATCTTGTACAATGGAAAAGAAATGAGAAATACCAAGGTCTTTGGCAGAAGGTGGTACAGGGTATAAAATTTTAGATTTTAATTAAGTTGATTAATACTCCATTTAAACTATAGAATGTGCTTTAGTTAGTAAATGTTTAAATAATATACTGAAACAGACAAAAGATGCTGTTGAAAGAAGCTATCCAAACTGATGTGCTGGCAAATGCAAAGTACTGGTGAGCAGTATAAAGAATAAACCATTTTGCAATGCTTTAGTGATTTTCTCCAGCTTTATGCCATAGGAACCCCATCTCTCCTTTGGAAAGAAAACCTGAAAGCTCTATTTCCTATACTGCCTGCACTACAACAGTATATTCAAAGGAATTTCATATGCTTCTTGTGTCTGATAAATAGAATTTGCATATTGTACTTAAGTTGTAATCCAGTGGTTGTTGACATTTGTTTAATTATTATTATTTTAGGGGGGAAATAAGCTATACTGTAGCATTTCAATCGTGTATTTAATATTACTATCAGAAATTGCTAGACCATTGGAAGACAGCAATGACTGTATTGACATTGATTAGCATGATGTGGAAATTCTCTCAGCTGTTGGTTTTTGCAGTGTGATATAAAAAGCAAAAATGAACCGCTGTGCAGTTTGGCTTATGTTTGCTTTAAAGTGTGTAAAGTTTTAGTTATTTTGCAAAACTGTACTGTATTTGGGGGTATACAGTTATGGAGGTAACAATTGTTTTTCAGAGGACAGATAAACTTTCTCTTGGATCATATGATGTATTATCTTAATTTGGCTTTTGTTATGCAGAAAGTTAACACCAGCTATTAAAATATATTTTAGTAGAAATGCTTTAATTCCTGTTTCTTCCTCTACACTGTGAATATTTAAGCTTTGGTGGACTAGAGCAACATCATGCTGCCCAAAGTACTAACCTATGCAAACTAGTTCACATTTTAGTTGATGTCACAGTGGATGTAACATAGCAATTTATTTTGCGGAACATTAACCGTCATTCAAATAAAATATTAAACCCAGCACGATGTATGTATTATATTCATAAACAGTACTCTGTAAAGCTACCATTCCCATTAATATAAAGATGTATATTGTTTTAATTGAGGAAGCTTTAAGTTTTCAAACTGAAGTAGAATATTTAGCACTATTATTTGTCAAGCTTGATCTCAGAAAATAGTTTCCTAAAACACTGTTTTATTTCAGACATACCCTCTCCTTAGAGGGTTAACTTGCTTTTCCAGTCTATATTTGTAACCCTTCAACAGAACACCAAGTTACATTCCATGCCCCTTGGTTTGTTTGAATTAGCAAAGATAGTAAGTGAAGGAGATCTGCTGATTTGATTAATCCTGGTTTACTGGACTTTGAATGGGCATTTGGCTGGGTGTGCTCTCAGTGCAACACTAACGAAAAGAATCTGATTTGCTGGCTTCTTTAAGACAGTTTTATATACAAATGTAGTTCTTGGGTTATCTTTATTCATTTACACAAGTCAATTATTTTTACAGCATTGTAAGAAAGTTTAAGTTCAAATAAAATCTAGAAGTATTTTGGAACTTCTCTGCCTGTAGTTGAAGAAGATTATTATGCTTAGGGACATATTTTATTTATTTGAGTGTTAACTGTACTGTATAATGGACTGCATTAGAATATTTTTATCAAGTGTTAGTTTGAAGAAGGCTGTTAACAATGAATGAGGACAAATGGCAGCTATAGATGGAACTGGTTAGTGCCTTCTAGATAACTCACATACAGTTACTACCACACTAATTTCTCCTTAGGAAGTACGTGTTAGCATTTCCTATGAAGTTTCATTAGTTACAGAACTTTGATTCCGTGTTCTGTGGTGCTTTTATATACTGACATGATGCCAGAGTAGCAAAATCCAATCTTCATATATACTGTAGCAAACAGCAGTTTTCAATAAGAAAAATATTTAAGAGCTGCCAAAATGGACCTCAAGCACTTGAAATGTGTTTTATTTGAAAATCTCTCCATGATCTGCTAGTGCTACTGAAGTATTTGATTTTTGTTTCTATCCTAAATCTATATTCCAGGTGAAGGTCCTCCTGACAGCCACTGATGTGAAGTTGGTAGAAGTCATGTGTTCAGCATCTGAGGGATTATGTCCTTATTCAATAGCAGTGTCAAATCTAACAAATGGCTGAAATGAAGAAGGCTCTCCTGTCTGGCCCCATAGAATGTAATTATCAAAAGGACTTATGTATTGGCACTTGAAAGTCCTGAGGAAACTGTCCATGCTGTGTATTGGATAGGTTGAGAGTTTCTAGCTATCACTGCTTTTAGGATGCCCTTATGTCTGCTCTGTCACAGAAATGGACCTTTGATTTTTTCTGTTGTGTTAATTGGCAAGAATAAGCTATTATACTATAGAGTTCCCTGTACAGAGGAAATAGTTGCCCAGTGCATTGGCTGTGACAAGTACTGCCTCCCCTCCCTCCTCCCACTCCCACTATCAAGCTCAGCCGTGTTTCTAATCCTGTCCTGCAGTGACTACCTCTCATCTTTCCATGAAGCTGCCTATGGGACACAGTAAAATGTTATCAACAAATGATCCAGATCTGTTTTTTTTTTCTTTGAAATGATTCCTTTTAACATCATTCTTCCAATGATTCTGTTTATTTCACAACCTCAAAACCATTAATATTGACATAAGGAAAGAGGTAGCACGACCTGGGTGGGAAGGCATGCTAAAGTGAAAAGCCACAGATTTCTTACTCAGATTTTGCTGCAGAGGTTATTACAAGTCACAAGCATATGTCTGAGGGTACCGTCTGAATAACTAACCTTGAAGATGAGCAGTACTGTGTGGTTGTGCTTGACCTGTCTGTGAGTGTATGTCTGTGCTGTAGTGTCAGAAGTCACTCTGGGTAGCGTGCAGATACCTCCTCCAGCTTTTGAGCAATTATTTGGAATCCCAAGAGCAGGCCATCCACTGTCATATGGCATTCGTAAAGGCAAATTTATCCTTCAAGAAAATGAGACCTCAGATAGCACAGAGAAAACAAAATGTCAATAGGTTTAAAGTGCATATTCTTGTGCCCTGTGAGAAGGAAATCCTTTGTGTAGAGTCAGAAGACTCAGCCCCATGACACTACAGCAAGCTCCTATCTTTGAAGTGTGTTTAGAACTAGAATGGGTTGATGTGTGACAGAGCTCACCTGCACCACAAATCTGATACCATATAATGTGCTATATGCTGGACACGTGTTTAACAATGACGGTAGAGACTGGAGATTCATATTTATGCACTATGTCCTAAACAGAGTCTAACAGTCCTTGATTTTATATATTTTAGCTTTGTTTCTTTCCCATCTGCCTGCTGTTGACAAAATCTACATGAGAACATGTCTGTTCTCATGCAGAAGACTATTGGCTTGTGGCTTTGACCACTTGTGTCTACAAAGAGAGATCCCCAGGTATTAATATCTGGCTCGTAAAATACTGCTTGGCATATAAATATCCGTTTTCAATGATTTCACAAACGGCTGTCAGCTTTCACGATTGTTCTTCAATTCAAGCCATACTTTTTCTGTATTTTTCATCCTCCTCCATCTTTCTTCTCGGTCTGCTTGGACAGCAGCTTTTCCAGGACTCAAAGGAGATACTTTTAAGAGGATTCTCAAAGCACTGAAAAGAATTTAAATTGCTTGAAAAATGGCGGTGTTGTCTCCTAATTAAGGTCTCCCTCCCCCAGCAGTTGTCCACTGGCTTCACTGTACATCCTGATCCTTTGCCTCCTCTTCTTTCTGTCAAGTTCTGACATCTCTGTCACCAAACCTGATGGGCTTGGGACCCCTTCAGTCAGGCCTTTAGACCACTCTCTGGCCTCCATAGTTTCTGTATTCCTGTTTGGAACTTTAGAGTGGCTCACCTATGTGTTCTCCTGTCAATACCTTTGAGCAGAACTCAAAGAATATTAGCACGTGCCCATTTAGCCGAGGGGGTATTACATTTCTGTTGTGTCAGCTTTGAACTATTTTTTGTGAAGAGTCCTCTTGACTGTGCTTTGCCTGGCCTTCCTTGCCAGTGGGTACTTGTGGCAGCTTCTGAGATGTGCTACTGATTTCAGAAAAGGGCGAGATCACAGTTTTTTCTCTCCAATCAATACCTAAATCCCTTCTTGTTCATTCTCTTCTTCAGAGGATTAGCATCTTCATTATGTTATCCATAATTCTGGGCTCAACTCTTGATTTAGGAGTCATTCTCTCTCCATCAGTGAAGGGCTCATGCCGTGTAAATGTAGTCTGTTGCTCACTGTGGAAGCTGTGTTGATAGGTATTGTCCTGCTTGGCAGAACATTTCAGTTCCTAGCACTGCTTGTCCTGTATTCATCAGATAAGATCTCTGTGAAACATGATTATCTGTACCAAATCCCAGCCTTCCTATAAATAAATGTGTCATTATAAAGCAAACACTTTTCCTTACTTATAGTTCCTCTGACTCAAGATGACATTGACATCCTCCAATTTCATGGCTTGTAGTGACATTAGGAAGCATGCATCTAGAATATTTAGATGAATTATGCCCTAACGTGTTGTTTAGGCAGACCTTGATGACTGCAGCTATTTTATGGTATGGATATATCAAGTTAAATGGGATAAGTGGCATATCAGGTCTTGCTGGCAAGTGGTTCAACTAAGAACTGAGTTTATGTATTTATCTGAGTGACCCAGCTATTCAAGAGACTGTTGTTTTCATTTCTATTCCAGCAGTCCAAAACAAATACAAAAATTAGGTGACAATTATTCATAATTAACTAGTTAGCTATGCAGCTTAAACTATTCCTCCATCAATATGGAAGTGAATAAACTCAATCATGGTTTTGGCAAACCATGTGCAGGGTGGATGTAGGCATTTGAATTGACATTCAGCGTGCTTGTACTTCCAACCTTTATCTTTCCTTCTTCTAACCCTATTAAAAATAATGATAAAGGTCTACTTCTTACAGAAGCAGACTTGGTGTGCTGTTAGAGAAATTAATCTTCAGTAGAAGAATAGATTCAAGGGTCTTGCAAGGTCTTGGAAGACAATATTTTACAATTATGCTTTCAAATCTTAAAGTTACTTAAACTTTTACTTTGGTCCCTTGCATTTTTGCCTGGCCCTTAAAACCCACTAAAATGGTTTTAAGGTCTCTGCTCTGCTCTATGTTCAATGTTTCATTTCTTGTGGCAGTTAGCTTTGTGAGAAGGGAGAAAGACCATAGACATTGGACTACTCAAATAACTTTCTCTTCCTACAATTTTTCATTGCTATGCTAAATAACATCTGTGAAATATCCTTCATTTCAAGGCTCTTTATTCCACTCTCATGAAACATATTGCACAAGTGCCATACTCCCTGTTCAAATGCCACTGGCCACAATGCTCTGTTGCACAACTGTGATTATTATGAAAGGGGGGACATGTGTTACAATGGCAACAGCTACAATCTTGATGTCAGAGCAATGACTCCTGCGAGAGGTTTCTCAGCTTGTCCTTGCTTTTAAAATAGTAGCCATCACTGCACTGTACCAGTGCTCTGTGAGATTAGTAAAGTTGTGACTTTGCAACTTGGTTTGTTTTCTGAATGCTATAAAGTCAACACAGCTGCAGCTGCTTTTGAGCAGATTGATTGTAGATGCTGTTTTGACTGGTTTCTGCTTATGTTTTTGTTGGTATTCTACTGCCTCTATTTTAACTTCTCATGGTATGATGGCTAAGCCAGAAGAATACATCAGATCTGCTCATGTGAGGGCCTTCTGCCAGTCTAAAGATGTATGTTTTCTTATTTTAAGCCTTTCTTCTTTTTCCAGCACTGCCAAACTGTTTCTCAAAAATCAAGGATATGAACAGGATTGTACTCACCCTCTTACAGGAAGGCCAGAACTGTGATCTGAACTGGTACAAAATGACCCAAAACAAGGACATAGTCACCGGTCACAATCAAACTGATTTGTCCTCTAAGTTGAACACATGGCACATGAAGCGCACACACTCCTTTGCCCCCCCAAATTTCCCTTCTATAAATATTGCTGGTCTAGTGACTGTATATTTTAAGGTTACATGAATCCTGTCCAAGAAACACACCTTTGGGGTTAAAATAACAACAGGCTTTTCATGTATTATTGCAACATTCTTTAACCTGATCACTGTCACGAGGAACCTGCAACTGGATCAGAACTTCACGGCTAAATAAGGTAAGTGGAAAAAGATGTCTGTGCTTTAGATTATTTTAAAAAGCTTTTTCTCATTTGAATTCTGTACAGATAAGCAGTGAAGGGTTTTGTACAGGATTGAACAGCTTTATCTAATTTCAGAAAGCAGTGTTGTGAAACCATGGATCATATCGGAGTAAATGGACCTTGTTTCTTAGTCCAGACCAAGGTTTCTTAATCTGCTGTATTTCTTATCTGTGTTATGCTGTGTGTTCAGCTGAAGCAAAAAAGGTTGAAGAGGCATGTTTTAAAATATATTTAGATTCAGAACCAACAAGGTGAGAGACAAGTGGTTTTTTTCAAACCACATCTGAAATCTGAATTTGGTTAGAGTGATGTTGGAAGTTTTACTCAACATTTTAACACTTTAGTGTGCTTCAAGAAACTGGTTATCATCCTTTAATGGCTTACATATAAATAATGAAATGGTCACTGAATTAGGAATCATAAAATTTTGTTTACCCTTAAACCAAGTATCTAACTACTAGACTAGAGCTGTGTTAACTTTTTTCCAACTGTTTAGTCTAAGGACTGTTTAATTATGAAATGGGACATGATCAGTGAAATGGGTGTTGATTCTGAGCTCTCCACGGTTTGGTAATTAGTGATTCTTGGACAAGGATTTGAGTTACCAGATGAAAAGAGCTAAACCAGTCATGTTCTGAAAGACCATCTCTTCTTGATTTTTTACAATATGGCTGAGATACACCCTCAGCAAATTGTTCAGGGCCATGAAATGTAAGTGGGGATGGAGGAGTGTCTATGCCATTCCAGCTTGGAGATATCTGGGACTTGGCTTTGGCCGTAGTATTTCCTACATGCTATGAAGAAAATATGAAGCGGTGATATATAACACAGAGCTCTGAGTCAGTACAGCCTTGTTTGGCTAAGCATATGTCATGGGTCATTTTTAAATCATATTGTGTGGAATGGTTGGGAGAATGCTTATGTTGGCCTTCAACAGATAGGGAATCCTCAAGCAGAAATGGGACACTTGGAAAAATTGAGGGCCAAGTCCTAATTTGATGTCCCAGCTTTGTAAGAGGGTATGGGTGCTCCTCACAAAGCTCCGAGGAAATGACAGGTTTTGCTGCTGATAAGCTGGTGGTGCCTTGCCTCTACTGCTGGCTGCGGGTCCTGAGTGCAAACCTTCTCAGGGCAAATCGCCCTGGGTGGGTGGCCTTGAGGGCCACCTTCTGGCAAATCCTGCATCTCAGCCCTGCCATTCAGCATGGGCTCAGTACCCACAGATTTCTGAGCTCTCCTTTTGATTTTTTCTTTTTCTTTTCTTTTTTTTTTTTTCTTTTTTTCTTTAAGTTGCTCTTTCTGCTTTGTTGTGTATTTTTATCTCAGGCAGCAAAGCAGTAGCTGTGGCAGGAGGGACACAGGAATGTGTTGCCCAGAGGTGGGAGTGCAGCAATGGAGGTGGTAGAACCGGTGTGCTAGAGGGAATACAGACTCCGGGGAGGCAGAAAGAGCGACTGAGCCAGAGGAATCCTGGTGGGCTGTGATAGACCATGTTACCTGGGAGCTGAGCCCCACCACTATCTCCTGCTTATGACAGGCAGGAAAGGCTGGTGGATGTTCAAGCACCAGTTCTTCCAAGTGGATTTGTGAGCACTTGTGATGAAAGTTTTTCACACTCTCCAGTCCAACTACAAAGCCTGGATGAACAGAAGGAGCACTGCTGGAGTAAAATTTAGTTATTTTGCTTTAAATGAAATTACACTTGAAAGCATTCAATGCCTCTCTTGGCTGGCTGTTCCAAGTGTGGTAAGTTTTACCACGAAAACCAGCCTTCATAGTATACTGACTTTCTTGTTGCAGTGCAGAGCAAGCTTCTCTTGTTTCTTCTTTTATCTGGGCTGTGATGGGAGCAAAAATCTCTTTACCTGGTGCATTGAAGACATTAAGAAACTGCCACTGGCCACAATCATTTGCTGTAATCCTCCTGGTACATTTAGCATTGGTAACTATGTATCTGTCTCCATTTTTCTCAATCTCTCTCCTTTTTTAGAAGAAAATGTCCAGCAGCTGAGATAGAAACATACAACATTTCTTTCTTCTTCTCTGTTGTACTGAAAGAGAAGATGAGGAGCAAAATAATTGTATGTGAACTCTCAATACAGCCTGTCAGGGCAGGGTGAGTTCATTAGTCCCCTTAGCAGTAAAAAAGGCAGTCATGTAAAACTGGCACAAGGGGGCAGGTGTGCACTATTGAAAATTCTTCATAGTTAGAAATTGTGTTTATGAATGATCAGAATTAGCTGCAGGACATAAACTGGTAACTGTCTTGTTCTGTGCATAAATAGTTATGTTGACCATCTTCTAAGAAAAATGGTGCTGTATATTTAATTAGAATGAAAACTCACATTTCTACATAAAACAAAAAGGTTTAACAATACAAATTGTTTACAAAATTTGATTTCCGGTACAGATCAATAGCAGAGACAACTAGGCAATAAAGATGTGTTTCCTTAATACTTTTTACTGGATCAGGTGAGATGAGCCCTTCAACTACTGTAATTCAACACTTAAAATATAAATATATGGGCACTGTGTTGTGGTCATGCTTAAAGGTATCCTAGTACTTAATCATATATACACGCTCCCTGAACAGTGATAATACTCAAACCTGTGATGATGCATATGGTGGAGTCTGGAGTTCATGGAGTTAAATGTGTGTACAATTGCTATATGTGACTGCAAGCAGAAAGCCAGTGCAGGAGGTGCAGTCAAAGAAGAGCTGCAGTAATCTCTTACAGCAGCAGAGGTTTCATTATGCTCTTAAGACAAATTAATCTGCTGTAGAGACATCTACTCATGCAGTGACAGCATTTTCTTCCCCAAACCTCTCCTTGCTGTGACATACACTGCATCTTCTTCACCTGATCTGTTCCACATTTAATCCAAAGCAAGTAAATATTTTTATATTTTTTATATTAAAAGACAAAACTCAAATGCTAGAGATAAAAGCAGTAATTTTATTTTATGTGATTCCATTGAAAATTAATTTCTATGGCTGCCTGGACTTAACACAGACTTTGTTGCTCAAGCAATGCCAACTTCAAAATCGTCTTCTATTCAGATTAATCTGGAATTTTTCAATATACAAGACATGGAGATAAAGCTTTGCAAGAACTGGTGTTTCACGGGAACTTCATTGTGGCTGATCTCGAATGTCATTAATACAAGTGAATACACTTATTACACATATACATGTATACAACAAGATATATACACATACACAACATGAGTTTACAATTCAGTGTTAATCTGGGAGACTATTTTTTAGTGGAAGAAACATGCATTCAACACTGTTTAAAATCTGACTGTTATATTGTTGTAATACCATGTGCCAGCAGATGATTAAAACTTAACTTGAAGCACTGGGGGCTCTGTTCAGCTGCAGACAATGCAAAGGTGAAAAGCTAATGCTTCCCTGCTGCCTTTCATGTTTCCAAGCACATTTCCCAGCCTCACTTGGATTGTCCCAGGTCAAAAATAAGTAAGTTTCTTTCCAAACAGGTGACATCTGACTGTCAGAGTCATCCCTGACTGATGTTCCCTATATATTTGGTATTTTCATTTTGCTACTGACCTGTATTACTGACGTGGTAAAACAGTTCCTTTGCCTTTATATAGGTGAGCATAGCTTGAATCTCTCTTCCACAGTTGCCAAATGCATTATTTTCTTAAAATTTCTTCATATTCCAGTCGCAAATAATTTCTGTTCTTCTCTGAATTTACTCCATTTTCTCTTTATTGCTCTCATTGTCTAAAATGTGTGCAAAGATTAAAAAGCTTCAGCAGAAGCACGGAAAGGAAGACAAGTTTCCCTTGCTTTAGAAGTGAAGCCAGTTATGCAGAGTAGCTGAGGTCCATGACTGTGATGTAGAGAAGAGCCTGTGAAGCATCTCCTCCACCAGACTTGATTTCTGCTCCTCTTGAGCATTTTTATGAAATCTGCTACTCCATGTTGATGATCAAAGCATTTGAGATGAAAGTGTATTCAAACTCAGGCCGATGTGGAAGTCTAGATGTGGCTGTGTGGCTTCAGCTCAGTAGAACCAAAGACTGGATTCAGCCCCTGGGAATAGACCTCTGGGAATCTCTCCATTGAAGACCTCCTTCTCCACACTCTCTCTGTGGCACCATGCAGGCTCCTCTCCTTTATTTTAGAGTGTACTACACTAATGATATGTAGTATATCTTTAGTGGCTGCTAAGTGGTAGGTTGGCACAAATGCCCTTTTCCGAGCTTTGAGTGTAGATGCTACTTATAAGGAATCTCTATAGTTCTTGAATTTTCAAAAGTAATTGCTTGTGGTTCATTAAATTCCTTAGTTATGTCCCTAGCTTCTTAGCCTGAATATCACCAGGATGCACTTTTTAACATTTTTCCATGCATTCTCTTTTCCAGTCATAACAACTATCTACTTCCACATAATTTTACTAGTAACAGTTCCAAAGCTGCTTTAACTTGTATTTTTGTTGGGGTTTTCTGGATCCCCCTCCGTCCCCCAAACAACAGTTTACCTAATTAATTCTAACTCTAGAAATACTAGATTCTTCCCACTGTGTTTTGTGAGCAGAAGACTTGAGAGCTTAAGTTTAATTCCAGCTTTTATATTTTGGTTATAGCTAGGTCATTGCCAAGATGTTATAGAGACACTGATTAAAATAAAAAGATACTTTACTGAAAGCAGGAAAACTGGGTACCTAAGTAAAGCTATTTAGCATGTCATAATCTTTTAAATGCCAGTTACCTGCTGTGTAAAACTGGGCGAAAAGTGGTTTCTTTGCAATGTAATCCATTCCCACAGGAAATGTGCTAACATTACAAAAGTAATTTCAAACTTTGTACTTTATTTACACAACATGATCAAGACCATATCCAACTACTTTGATGAAGATTTAATTTATGGTCTGCAAAGAGGAAGTATCTGTCATTGAAACAATTTCTCTGCTTCATCTTTCAACCCTAGTTGTTTTCTTTCTCAAGTTTCACTTGTTCATGTTTATAAACCCACATTTAATAAGACAGCTAATTTTAGCCAGGTTGATTATCTTTGTCTTGGCACATTGTAGAAGTTATTTCTGACCTCAGTCTCAGAAAACATGGAAAATTACTATTTCCTAAGTTTTAGTGGAAGATCTGTGATAAACATTACTGTATTTGCTGAGTGTTTGTAAAACATCAAATTATGTTCCACTAATGACTGTTTAATGCTGAAGTTCAGCACATCTCACAGCTGGGTATTAGCTAATGAACACAAGATGGTCTAAATATAATAGCTGTTTATCCTCTCAAGAAAAAAACACAAGTTTTATTCCAGAAAGCCTGGGTGAAGCTTTTAAACCAGACAGTTTTGCAGACATGTTGTCATTCCTCAAATTAAGAATATTTCTCCACTGCCTGTCCGTGCTCTAGGAGCTGTGAATGGTGATTCAGTAAAGGACCACCTTCTGTGGCTGGTTTGTTAAAAGGCCCTGACACAGTGATACTCTGCCATGCATAAAACCGGGTCACTGAAATTTTGCACATGCATTTTAGAGGAGGAAGGCTACTGTTCGTTGTGTTCTGACCCAGTTTGTGTTTGTGTCAATATTTTCTATTTCCAGAATTGTAATTATTTTCTATTTTTGTAATAATTTGTTACTTTCAGTGGAGATGACACTGATTTTGTTGATATACAATTTTGGAATACTAGATAGAGTCCAGGCTGCTGCTTTGACCACCTTTTTTGGGTACAGAGTCGGGCTGTTGAGGTCCTCATTACACTGGGATTCAACTGCTTCCCAAGATGGCTTGTTGCTATATTTTGTAAGCAACAAGTAATTCATAGAGAATTTTTAATGCATTTTGCTTAAATGGTTATCTCTGATGGTGTTACGACTTAGAAGTTATGCTATGAGAACCTTATATATGCAATGACTAGGAAATAAGTCTGGATGAAACCATACTGGATTTTCCAATGAAAACTTGGATTTGTTTCCTGAAGATTTTAGTGTCTATTTCTCCTGTTTTTATATCTGTGCTTTGAAAAGCTTTTCCTGAGCAGACAGACAAGTGATCTGCTCAGTCAGCCCCAGCCTTAAGCTCTGAGAGAAGTGACAGGCGGAAGGCAAGAAAACAGGACAATGGAACATGTATCTGTCTTGCACAGCTGAGAAGTGCTTGTGATATTTTTTCCCTTTTTTTGCTGGATCTTCGAACATCACCTGTCAAATAATTTAAGGGAATTCATTCTGTAACTCTTGTTGACTCCGTGCAGCAGAATTCAATGAGGATGTGACAGGTGTTTTGAAGTTGCACCACAAAGCTTGTGGTTCACCTCTTGCTTTTCTGACTGAAAACATCATCACTACCTGTTGTGGTTTAGGAACAGCATTCTGCAATTTAGTGCCCCCCCAGCTGAAACTCTCCCAAACCAGACACCACTCACTCGTTTTCCCCACCTTCCCCTTCTCCTTCCCACTCCAGAGATGGGGCTGAGGACTGGGGGCGCAAAAAAAAGGTGAATTTTACAGGTTGAGGTATGAAAAATTTACTGGAAACAGCAATAAAGTAAGAAAAGTAATAGTAACAGCAACAACAGTAATAGCAAAAGTATACAAAAAGAGGGTGATGTACATGGAAATAATTCTCAGCAACTGATCTGATGTGGTTTGACCCTGAGACAATGAACAATGGTGGCCTGTCCCTGTGACCAGATTTTTTCCCAACTGCAATCCCATGACCATCTTCTTCTCAAAGTGAGAATCCCTTACTTCCGCACTCCAGTGATGATGGAAGGTGGAACAGAATAACAAGACATGCCCACATGGCTCCAGGCTCCATCCCCTCATGGCTACTGGGAAAAAATTAACTCTGTCCTGGCTGAAAACCAGAGCACTGCCAAACAACTATCAGAGACAATGACTAATTTTCAGGCCCAGAACTGAAAAGCATATTATGGCCTGTAGATAGCTCTTCCAATAATTCATTTGAAATATTCAATGCTTCATTTTGCTGAAATGAATCATACACCTACATCTCTGCGTTTTGACTGAGATCTTTCTAGTAATGCTATGCATCAGATGTGAAATACAATATCTACAATGGCATAAAAGGAGAGTCTATTATATATATTGCGATTCATGAATCTGTAACGTCTTTCCTAGATATGACAAAGAAGGTGATCTATGCTGTCCAAAATGAAACCTAAAATAATGCCAAAAAGTAAAAGTCAATGCCAAAATATGCTTGGATACTTAAGATCAGGAGTCTTACTATATCTGAGAAGTGACTTATGTCAACTGCCTCCTTGGAGAACTACTGAGAATTGGAAGAAGGATTACAATTTATTAATAGCTTATTGTTGACGGAGTATCTTTTCTTGGCAATGTGTGTCATGGATGGCAAAACTAATTCCTCAGTGACTAATGTCTTCTAGCTCTCTTTTAAAATTGTCCATTATTGGTTAGTGGTTATTTCATGATTATCTGTTCGAAGAACATTATGGGGTGAAGTTTTCACCCTTTTACTTTCCTTATTTTCTTGTTCCTAGCAAGAGTTTGTATAGAAGTTGGATAAGTTGCATACAGTTTCTTACTTTTGTGTAAACCAAGGGAGGTTGGCACTTGACATTTTCACTTTTAAACAAGTCTTATGGTAAAAATGGTGCTTTAGTTGCTATTGAGAAGCTCTCTCTCAGCTAGTGTATTCCAATATATATATATGTGTGTATATATATACCAACCTCTCACCATTATAACACATAAGTGAAAAGCTAACTGGAACTTTGCTCTTTAGAATTAAATTTTGGATTTGTAGGACTAAGTGGAAAGCAGACATAACTTCAGTTCTGTGAGTTGTTTTACCTGACATGATCTATATTGGTGAAAAAAGGAGCTTGCTCATTTGCTCCACCCTATACACTCCTTACTATTATGCAGGCAGAAGTGTCTGTACAGCCATACAGTGAACCAAATCCAGCCACTGAGCATGACCACAGGTAACACACAAACAAAATCAGTTAGTTTTAACCTTGATCAATTCCCCATCCCATGTCCTGGGCCAGCTGATGGATGCAAGCTGATACTCAGTAGTAGAGAAAAAAAAATGAAAGAGAAAAAAAAAAATCTGTCAGAACTTAGTAGAAGATAAATTTCCAGATAGAAAACCTTTCTTCAGTGAGATTATATCACTGTTTTCATTGTTTCCCAGAGTGTAGCACATCTTTTTTTTTTTTTTTTTTAAATAAAAGAATCTAGTTAAGTGAGGGGTTTTTTGCTTGTTTGGTTGATTGGTAGGGTTTTTTTTTGTTGTTGTTGATTTGTTTTGTTTTAGTTTGGGTTTTTTTGTTGGTTGGTTTTTGTTTTGTTTGTTTGTTTTGTGTAAAAGGTTTTCCCCCATCTCCTAGGGTATTTACAATGAAGTTTATGTCTTGGTACAGAACTGTACTAGAAGCAGTAGTAAAACCTTTCTAGACATACTACTTTTCTATCAGCAGTTTAATTTCATCAGATGTAGGCTTACAGGAAGCTCTAGTGTGGTGTTTCACTGCAGATTGTCATGTTGCTGTCATGGCACATCTGTCCAATGTAGAAGAGGTTTGAGACGAAGCATAGCTGCTGTTTCACATGGTATGATATCAGTAAGAATTGCAAAGTAAATTTTCATGTGAAAGTAGAAACACAAGCATTAGAATTTAAATTCTTCTGGCAATGTTTTGAGCTTGTTCCTACTCTATAAGCCAAGAAGCCTGCTGTTTGAAGGAAGTTTGCTAGGATTGTTAAGCTGAAAATGGGAGGTTTTGCTGGGCAGCGTGGGTAAATGTATATGAAGTATGTTAGGTAAATGTATGTGAGGTATGTTAGGCCATTTTCTGCCTTGCAGCGGAAAAATGTTCTGTACCATCAATAAATATCTGCATCTTGTTTTATATAATCCCTACAATATTAATGGGATAACATTAGAGATATATTAAAAAATTAATGTATCATTTCATGTTAATGTTCATTGCTTTCAAGGTCTATATTTAGAAACAAGCATGTGCACCTTTTCTGCTTGGGCCAGCAGAGATAAGAACACAAGAAAATTATAGATGTTAGGTTGCATGTGTCCTCATTTCCCACACAGACATGATAATGCAAATTATAGAGCCAGCTCTGACTATAAGCATTGAAAAACAGGTAGGGAGTTTCCTCTCTCTCTGATGACAATTCTCTCCCTTCTTTGTTCCTAACCTGTGGGCATAAACTCATTAGCAATAATGGAGTTGTTACCTTCAGTATTTTATTTTTCTCCACAGGAACCTAAATACATTTTCTTCATCAAAGAAAAGATCATGAATGAGAATGACTACTTTATAAAACAAGACATTATAAAAGGAAAGGAAACAGTGTTTGAATGCCTAAACTTTCTGCAGGCAAACCCAATTAGCAATAAAGGAGCTTTGACTTTACAGGAAAGCTGTGACAGTAACTCTATTAGAATGAAAACCAGATTATTTTCAGACTTTATTCCTTTAAAAAATCTTATGTCCATTTGCATTTTTTTCACTATTGAATTTCCAACCTATTCATCAGGAGACAGACACTTTACACATTAAATTATGCTTTTGTGTTTATACATTCAATAGATCTTTTCACTCCTGTAAATCTACTATTAGTCCCATTACAACGTTTGCTTATGTCTTTTCTGTGTCAGGAAGCTTCTTTCTATTCAAGTCTGCATGAAGTAACAACATTTCCTAATTTCATACAGTCCTAGTATATCAGAGCAACCCACTGAGCAGTTGTTCAGCTGAATTAGCTGTATGAATTCATTGGTCCTTTGCCCATTGTACGTGCTTGGGCACTCAGTGCAGAAGGAGTCCCAACTTTCCCATCACAGCATTGCTGTTAGATGCTCCCTTCCCCCTTCTGCTCAGCAAATGAGCACATACCTAAAATGTCTTTGGTGATGATGAAGGCTTGCTGTCTTAATTTTAAACCTGACATACCCACTGTATGGTGTAATTCAGGCTTTACTTATCTCACATCTTGTGTCCTGGGATACAGGAGGGCAAGACTTCTTAAAGCATTGGCTGGTTCTTCCTCTTTCCGCTGTCATCCCAGCAAGTAAGCACCTCGTGAAATATTTATTTATGACTTCTTTTTTTTAGTTAAGCTATACTGTGGCCACAAGAGCTTAGAAATGCATACATTTAAATATATTTCAAGAATTTTAAAATTAGCATAACATATACAAAGTCCCTTGAGAGGTCTGAGTGAGATTCTCTCAGATTGCAGTTTAATGAAAGCACCAGAACTCCATAGTAGATTTTATGTCTGAAATATGAAGTTCCAAACTTACAGTCCATCCCCAGAATGACCATATATCATCATTAAATCTAGGCAAATAATGAGAAATTATTTGTAAACATGCCTTAATTGGATGCACACTACTGAGTCATTCTTTTAAAGCTTTGGTGAGAATCAGGCAGCAAAAAGAAGAGACTGAATGAGCTTTCAAGACTTAATTCTGTCAGCTAGGCTTTTTCAAATGGAGAAAAAAAGGAATGAACAGCCTATGCCTTTGCAAACTCAAAGCACGTCATTTTCCTCCAATTCATCACTTTGGCCAGACTCCCCTTTTATATATAAAGTGAATATCAAAGTTAGCATCCCTTGTCCCACTGTCAGTAGCAGTATTTTTGGTTGTATCAGATGATGTTTGTACAACATAATACTTTGCTGGCCTTGGAGCTCAGGCAGCAGCTGAACAACTATTAGGGCCAGTGTTAAATTTTACAGACTGCTCTAAAAGCACAGCCTTGAACCCTGTGCAGTGTGGAAGGCTGACAAGAGACATAGTATCTGAATCACAAATACCTCTAAACCCTTCTGCAGCAGAATGCAGCTTTTGAGAGATGTTGTAGGAAGCAGGGACAAAATACTGTCCTGAATTTAAATTTTGTGAGTCAAAGTAATTTTCAGTAGCTCTAGAAGGCAAGCATGCTTAGTATTGGAACTATTACAATAGAAGTGCATTTTCAGAGACAGCTATAGGTAATAGAGTCTGTAGGGCAAACAAGGATAGGCAATAGCACAACATTTTGAGATTTCATGCTGCCAATCACTCCAGAGAAACAGAACTTATCTAAGTTCCAAGAACTTCAGAAATAGGCATAATCTAATGTAGAGAGCATGAAAAAAGAATAAACTCCAAATTCTGCTAGCCAGCACTTTCAGCTTATGGCTAAACCATTAGTATTCCAGGAACAGAAGAAGAGGCCTCTTCTTGACAGCTGTTTCTATGGCTGCTCCTGCTCATTGTGTCCTCTTTTGATAGTAAATGGAGATGACTTTTAAAAGTGTCATAGCTGCCGCACTGGCTTAAACATCATAAAATAATAATAATGAATTTATTTTTTGACAATTGGATAATTTAAACAGTATTGTGTGATGGTCAGGTATAATAACACTTACAAGTTCTCTTTGCTTCATAGCTGTCAAACAGTCAATACAACATCCTTATGAGGTAGATGGGTAGGCTGCAGTGCTCTTCTTTTACAATGGGTAAAATAAGACAAAATGCAAATGACTGCCCAGGGCCACGCAATGAGCAAGTTGCAGAATTGGGATTAAAACTGTGGGAAATTTACATTTACTTCATTGGTGATACTTGTTCTGCATATATGGCCAATAAACCAAGAGGAATGTAAAATTCCCTGTTGACAGTGAGATGAAGTGTAGATTTGTTTTTTTCTTATGAACACCATATTTTCAATGGAACTGTAAATGTTTTATTTAAATGTTTTTAAATATTTAAATTTTTATTTTTATTAAAGCTGCTGTCTAGACTGTTACCTTTGCCAGCTCAATTTAAAACTAGACACTGAAGAAATAGTATCTACATCATGAACCAAAGTAAGCATGTCAGTAAAAAATTCATCAAGGACCTTTAAGTACCCAACTCTGCAGAGGGAATTTTTGTCTGCTCCCTTATATGATGTATCTTTGAGATGATGTAGAATATGTATTTTTATTGACAAAATCAGAGCATACTTATGAAGTCATTAATGGACATTGTGACTTTTTCATCCTCTGCTTTTTAGTGAAAAGAAGATGGAACTGATAACAAAGCAGAGTACTTGGTAAATAACCAGGTAGTAACTTTTTGATTAACCAGCTAACCTACAACTGTAAGATGCTGTGTATCTCTACATTTTATCTTGGTGGAATAAGGCATATCTGACTAATAGAGCACTCCATAAATGAATGGAAAGACAAAAGTCACGTGAGTAAAGGTATCCATTTGCTATAAAGTATCTTAATATAATAATTTTATTAAATGAATGCGCTTTTTTTCCACAGAGTGCTTATGTGTTGGGACTAATATGTTTCTAAGATCTGAATTAACTAATTTACAGCTATTTCAGAAACCTCCCGTTGACATGAGAGACTTTGATCTTTTGGGTCAGATTCTTATATTGAAAATTATATATGCCATCTGGAAGGGAGAAGTAATGTTTTTCAAATGGGCTGCTGGTAGAAAAACAATTTGTCTGTGTTCCAGGCAATGGTGTGAAGCATCTGCTGAATTCAGAGCACTTTACTAGCCAGGAAGTAGGAGTTGATGCATAGATGTCTCTCCTAGTTGTGCCGTTTTTCCTGCTTTGTCTTGCCCAGTCCTGCTGTACACTGTTATGATCTGTAGTGAAAACATATCCTCACTTTTCCTCTTTGAAAATATTTCAGTTAGATAACTTTGAAAATGTCATTTTAACTGCTTTACTGCATAGAGAGCACGTGCCATCACACCTGTACTTTACAAAAACTGCAAACAGCAACAGCTATGAAACCATTGGAAGCAGCTAGTCCTGTCATCTTGCATCATGATGCCGTAAGTCCTTGTGAGAGCAGGAACTGGGGAGGTAAACGTCTAGGTCCTGCATGCAAAATCTGTGTGGGGCATTCCCTGAGATTTAGGGAAGAAATGCTGTTACTACTCTATGTTACTATTACATATATAAGTCTATGGAGCAGAATGCAATCCACCCAAGGGTGCTGAGTGAGATAGTGAAGTCCTCACTGAGCCCCTTCCTGTCATTTACCAACAGCCTTGGCTAACTGTGAAGGTCCCAGTAAAACAGAGGTTAGAGAATGTGATACTCATTTACAAGAAAAGCTGAAACTACAGGCCTGTCAGCCTGACCTTGGTTCTGGTAAAGGTTGTGGAGCAGATCGTTTTCAGTGCCATTATGCAGCACATGCAGGACAACCAGGGGACAGCCAGCTTGGGTTTGTGAAAGGCAGGTTCTGTTTGACTAACCTGATCTATGACAAGGTGACCTGCTTGGTGGATGATGGAAAGGCTGTGGATATGTCTACCTGGACTTCAGTAAAACCTTTGACACCATTTCCCACAGCATTCTCCTGGAACGCTGTTTCCTGAAGAAACTGGCTGGTCATGGCAGATTGGATATTAGGAAAATTTCTTCACCAAAAGGATTATCCAGCATTGAAACGGGGTGCTCAGGGAAGTGGTTGAATCACCATCCCTGGGGGTATTTAAAAGGCAAGTAAGGGCAGTGCTTAGGGGCATGGTTTGGTGGTGGGCTTGTCAGTGCTGTGTTAATGGTTAGTCTCAATAATCCTAAAGATCTTTTCCAATCTAAAAAATTCCATGATTCTATTCCATGAACTGATGCAAAACACAGTGGTAAGTTGAACCTGGAGCTCTGGTCCTTTCACAGAAGGAAAAAAAAATAAAGTTGGTTGTATTTTAGTTTAGTACTTGATTCAGGGGCTTTACACACACACAGCTCACGTGCCCTGGGGTTTCCCACTTGACTTCCAGCTGCCAGCGCAGTGGGGCACAAGTCATAGAATCATAGAATCATAGAATTAACTGGGTTGGAAAAGACCTCTGAGATCATCAAGTCCAACCCTTGATCCAACCCCAC
>JAWMRA010000078.1:17475008-17558853 GCA_035584735.1 Pseudotriccus pelzelni
CCAATGCGCAGGCTGGAAGGTGTAAAGACCTTCCCCGGTTCTTCGTTCGCGAAGACTGGCCATTATTATTATTATTACTGTTATTTAACGTAGGCCCAAACTGGCAACCAGATTAAGCGAATTTTAAAAGGATTATGACCGACCCTTCAAAATGTTAAAACAAATAATTTGGAAGCCCAAAAGTATTTTGTGCATCACAACAGGAGAAAATTCGATGCAGTCAGGATTCAGTGTGTGGTGATGTTCAGAAGCTACCACTAAAGAATAACACGTGGATATTATTTATATAGATTGAACTAAACTCCAAAAGCTGAAAGTCAGCAAAAAGAGATTAATAACCTTGAATAGAAAAAAAGATTTGATTCCACAGGACTTTGCCACTGGAACTTTTACGCCCAGATGGACCGAAATCTCTAGGTCCTGAGAAGTTAAGCTTATTCTTTACTTGCTCAGCTGGGTGTTTGAGGTAGAAAATTAATTGAGAAGGCTCCTACTTTCTCACATGCTTTTTTTCCTACAACAGGACTAAGCAATAGCTTAGTCATGCTATCCATGCAGAAGACTGTAAAGAAGTGAATTTATATGTGGATCTTCAATAATTAATGCTTCAATTTTGCTTTTTTCAATGAAATAGCTAGTATTTCATTTGAATATATTATTGTTGTTGTTCTTACCCATATGTTGCTTGCGTTGTGACTTGGGTTTAATTCTAAATTCATTTGTTTTCTAGGATTGTCTAACCATCTTATTCCCTGTGCTCAGGGGCTGTATTTCTGAGAGTTTTAAAATTCTATTAAAACAAAAATAATTGGTTACTTGTAATATTAGAGTGTGCCTGTAGGTATAATCTAGTACAAGTTCCAAACCCCTAGGAATCATACAAATTAAAAAATGCACATACTGCTAAAATCCTCCGAGCCACTCCAAGTGTTATAAAACAAAGCTTTACAACAGCATCTTAGTATACACAGCAACTAGCTGAACTCTCTTAATATTTTGCTTGGAGGTTTAAAAAATAATTAAAAAACAAAAAAGCTATAATTTCTCTTTATTATGTATCTTTTCCACCTTCAGGTAAGGGGCAGCAAAGCTACCCAGGGGAGCAGGGCAGAGCTCCCTGAACAGAGCCACAACAAACCTACATCCTTTTAAAGGACTTTCCTTCAGTGAAAGAAGCCTAGAAGATAGATAGAAGCAAATAAAGCTGTTTCAGTGTAAAGAGCTCCATTAAATGCTTGAATGACCCTTACTAATGAATAAAGCTCTCTGGGATGGAGCAGTAAGTCAGTAAAGCAGGTGCTATGCTGAGGGGCAGACACTGGAATGTAATTGCCAGTTAGGTTGCCTTTTTCTACCCATTCAAGATAATCACTTCAGTGTCCATAATGCATCTTTGTGGAAGTTATTGCCACAAATCAAGAGTTTTAAGCCCTTTAGCAATAGCTGAAATTGTTCAGTTTGGAGACAGGAGGGAGAACACTGAGGAAATACAAATAGCAGAACAGAGGCAATTCAGTTCTGTTACAGTCTTTGTGAGAAACAAATGGGCTGACCTGGATTAACAGAGCTAATATTACACAGTGCTTCATCTTTCTCCAGTAGTTTCCATCTGAGCTTCAGCATTTCCTTGAGGGAGGAGAACATTTATTTCTCTTTTGTGTTTGGAGAGCTAAGGAACAAGAAATGAAAGTGATTTGTCCAAAGCTGTACAGGTTTCAAAATGAGCTGAATACATAACTCTCAAACCTGGGCTCCCTTTCTCTAAGCTCACCAGCACTTTCAGAAAGATAACAGTAGTATTGAACACATGGAGTGTTCAATCAAGAATAAAAAGATTAGTTGATTGCTTTAAGAAAAAAATAAAATCACAAAAAATTTGTGAGAAGGAAAGTGTCAAAGAATTTGTTCACACTAAATAAAACTAAATTAAAACTTGAATTTCATATTGATATTTATGTATATAAGACAGGTTTATTTAGGTACTTTTGGTGCTGTTTTTGTGATGTTTTTAAGTGTTTAAACCAGAGATTTTTCCACTGAAACAAAACGACAGGAACTTTTTAATTAAAATCATACTTGATGCATAAAAGTTGTCACTTTCATACTTCCTGCATAAAAAATCAACACTCATTAGTCCTCAGAAATTGTTACTTTTTTATTACAAATTTGATTCAATTTCTTTTTCAATAGGAAAACTTGCATCATAAAAAGGACGAGTGACTTATAACATTGGCTATTTTGTTTGGATCCATGCTGTAAGTAGCTTGGTATCTTACTAAAGCACTGTGATAGTGCAGTTCAGCAAACAATCCCATCCTTGCTTGGAATATGAAGGAGCTATAGAGCAAGACTGACACTGGGAGTCCTTGCCATACACCTATTCATTTCCCAAATCAACTCACCTTCAAAAAACTCTCCAGAATAAGGCTCCACTGAAATAAAGCCTCCATCATTCTTCCATGATGTCAATCCTATTCACAAAGGCAGAAAAGCAAAACTGGTGAACTCAAAGCCACGAGAACTTTCTCACCTTCATATATACAAACCTCTGCCCCAATATTTTTGAAATTAACTTAAAGTTAGCTATTAGTAATTTCATATTTCACTTTCTTCATGTTTTAATTTGAATTTGTGCAGATTAAAATGTATCATAGGAGTCTCTGATAACTCCAGGTAACAATATCAACCAGGTAACAACATCAACCAGGTAACAACAACAGCAGATTATTCCTTTGAGAGTCAATTCCTAGTTTCTTCTGTTTTGTTGTTGTTTTATTTTTATCTAGAATGGTTCAATTGCTGCTTCTTGGGGAGAGGAAAAGATTCCACTCCTCCAATATATATTAGAAGACATGTACAACAAGAACTTAAATTCTATCCCAGAATTTCTCTTGGAATTTGGGATAAATAATTTTACCCTGTGTTTCCATTGCTTTGTCTCCAAAATGCATGTACCTTGCATGGATTTATCAGCTTTGGGGAACCCTACTGAAGAATCTGCTTTTAAAATACGCTACATTCTATTAAAACCTTTTGAGCATTTGATTACAACAGGAGTGCTTGTATGCATATAAATTCTCTGTGACATGCACATCTCTGCTGTGCCTGATCAGAGCACTGTACATGTGTGCTTTGGTGATACCTATCACAGTATCAATAATTCAGTTAATCCAGATATTTTCTTAAACCTTCATTTTTCTCGTCAGCTGCTACTCCTGTTTTATCTGGCACCCTGCTGTGTGCATAAACACTAATTACTGGTCTTCTCTCTCAGCACCTCCAGACCTTTCAGTCATGATCAAACTTCTGGTGTCCCAAGTTTCCTTTCAAATCATAAGGTGGCTGTTTCATGGCAGCTGAAATCTCTGCTCTCTTAAAACTAAATAATATCCTTCAGGTTTGGAAATGGAGAAAGTATGGCAATGATCAGCGATTCACAGTGTGGGATTTTTAAACACTTCATTTTCATCTACTTGAAGTATTTTATGTCTTTGAAATAAAGAATTTAAGATGTGATGAATTACCTTTCTGCCTAACAGCAGTGTGTCTTGCATTAATGATCAATTACACCTACATCCAAGAACAGACTTGAGCTAAGAAAAGTAATAGGATTTAAACTCAAAATTACACTGAATAGAATTGTAACACTTTTGCACCTCTTTTCACTTATATGAGAAGATCTTGCACCTGATACCATAATTCTATATTTAACACAAAGTAACATTTTCTAAGTTTACAGCTGGACTCAGTGATCTCAAGGGTCTTTTCAACACTAAATGATTCCATGATTTTTCCAAGAAAAAAACCATGGCCAGCTAATTCTTTCTGGGTAACAGCTAGATAACCCAAGTAGCTAAGCTTTTGGGCTTCTGTGTTCAGTTTTTCCTTTAGTTTATGTTAATTTCCTCATGTCATTTGGTGTGCCTCTTTTCTCCTCTGCAGAAAGAGGACACTACTTTATCTTTGTCAACACAGTCCTGCAAGTCCTACTCAATAGTATTGGTAAATCACTCTTGGTATCTTCAAGTGCAAAGTACTCCAAATACTCTGGTCAATAGTTTGCTGTTACACAGAAGAAATGTACCCTGCACTGCCAGCTGTCCTTCAAGATGGATAGATTTCAGTGATTTTTCTTCCCCACTGAATCCCTAAGTGTACTCATTAAATCACTAAAGTGTTAAACATTTTTGAAACTTTGTGGCTTTCTTTCTCTAAATACGGTTGGAATCTTTATTGACTTTTTAATGTAACAATGCTTGTCCCCTGTTCAACATTAATTTGAAGAAAAAAAAGCTGGAGATAGTAAGGACACAGAGAAGTACTATAAAAGAGAGCATTAAACTAGGGGAAAAGAAGGTTTAATGCAATTTTACATTAAACATATTAATTACTTTTTTCAGTAGAATAATAAGAGTAATTTGATTGTTTCACAGATTCCTATTGGAAGATGGTATGTTTGACCATACATCTCTTTTAGTCTAATATTCATAAAGGCAATCAAAGAAGTAATTTCTCAAAAATAAAAGATCTTCATAGAAACTACCCAAAAAAGTAGCAGGGTGTCAATTTTTTCATGAACATTTTTTTGAGTTGATAAACTTCCATCTAGTGCAAGGTGCTAGATTCAATACAACAAAGCCTGTGTGAGTCTAATTGGCCCATGATATACACAAGGCTTGGTGGAATGATCCTTCCTGGCTAAAGAAAACTATGAATACATCTTACCTCCAGCATTATGCATGGATTCAGTAGCAACATCCTTCCTAAAAACTCACCTAAGATATAGCTCCTCCATCTTTTAATGAAATTTTTAACTCAAAAATATTTAGTACAGATTTTCAAAATGACAGACCACTTAAACGACTGGATTGTGATTCTATAACTTCTAAAGCATCCCTTGAAAAAGTCCACCTCATATTCCCATGCTTTCAGCTTAATAATGCAATCCTTACTCAGGCAAAACTCCAGCTGTTCGCGTGCAATAAGGCCTGAGAGGGGAAAATGACTCATGGCCCTTCTGTGAACAAATGGACATCTACATTTCTTTCCTGAAATAGCAGGCTGAATGGTATAAAGTGGATTCATTATCAGCCAGGTTGACAGTTCTGCCTGTCACTGTAATGAAAATTGTTTGGCAGCCCTAGGGGCTAGCATATCATCCCACTTACATGGTTTGAACTTAAGTCTAAATGCCAGGTATCTGCCAGGCTGATGACCATTAGTGCTGTGTAACAAATGAAAAGTCAAACAAAGTCTGTTTCTGAGAATATATACACAAGAAAATATTTAGTTGTATTAAGATATTATTGAGACTTTCTTTTCTTTTGAATGTATATTGCCTTCCTGCTTTGAATCAGGCACTGAAGTTTGGAAGAGAAGTTGAGGGATTTCTTTTGCAATCAGAGTGGGGGCCTTTATGGACCTTACAAAATTTGTCATTTAGCTAACAAGTCTGCAAAACTGAAACTCTCATGCTTTGCAAGGACATATTTTAGCAACCTGAAACTTTCAAAGGCCTCAGCTCTAATGAAAATTTTCCATCCTCTTTGGGAGTCTTTTGTTGAGTCTGTGCCCTGTTCACACTTGTGGGTTTACAAAAAGGAGTGTTTAGACTACATGTGCACCCACAATATACCTGATGAAGGCATTTCCATGGCTTCATTCACCACTACCTTTTTGTAATCTTTGAGTGATGTGTTTGGACAGATTTATATTCTGCTCCTTTTTCCTCTAATCGCACCTGTGAACTAAGATGGTACTAAGTTCCCCATACACCCGTGGTTCTTGAAAGACAAAAAATCTTAATTTAGAAAATTGTTAACAAATTAAACATATTAAAATATTACCCCTACAGTTAGTTACCACTGGAATAAGGAAGAATGAGAGTGCTTTAGGGATATCCAAGGAATCCAGGAGGAATGAACATATAAGGGTTTCACTATAACACACACGTATTTTGGATAGACTACTCGGACACCCTTTTTGAAAAACCAAATACTATTTTGTACTCTCCCATATTCGCTATCTATTAAATGGATAATTTATTTTTAGTAGGTTTCCTGCTGGCACTAGGAGTGACGACATGAAGGATCACTGAAACAAAGAGCATAGGTGGGGTTTTTCATGTGTCCATATGCACTTTAGCCAGCATTTTCAGAATCTCAGCCTTCTTGTCTCCAATTAGCAAGCCGACTTGTGTGAGCAGATGGAAAGCACATCTGTTTTATTTCCGTCAATGACCTTATTTTAAAGCAATTAAATATTCCTACATAGTATGTGTGATGTAAGTAGTGGAGTTACATGCAAGTGCACCAAAACTGGAAATTAAAACAAGTGATTAATCAACAGACTGACTATTTCCATTTCTGAAACTGAGAGATATAAAAGAAGGAAATCATTACTACAGAAAACAAACTTTTTTAATGATTTCCATAACAAAAAAGATGCATTATACTTTTATTATAAATAAATATATCTATATAAGCTGAATAAATCAGTATAAACTTCTGTTATTTCTTACAGCTTAAGTCTTGCAACTTCACACGTTAGAACCCAAAACTCAGTACCAAGCCAGAGTACTATAAAATCCCAATCTTCAGGGAAGAGCCAGATAGCCACAATTCTCATTAATATTTTTTCTAAGAGTATCAGTTATTCTTCACATACATGAAGTGATCAGGATCTGGTCCTGGTAGGAGGCAGCCCTTGTGATTATATGCTTCTTATAGAAAGTGCTGTCATGTAGCCAATAGATCAACTACATAGATTTGAAGGTGGGTGATGAAATTTTATTCTCTGTGACAGTGAGTGTTTAAAAAGCAGCTAATGATACTGCCCAAGAGGTAGAAGGCTAAAAAGAGAAAATTATGAAAGCATGTGAAATCTTGGACCCTTAGTTTTTTATTAGTCTTGCTTTTCTGGGCCATTTTCCCCCAATGAATGCTATGCAACATCAAGGATGAGTAATTCTTATTCTCTTATTCTTATTGCAACCTTTATCTATCTCTAAGACTTAAGAGAAATTTATACAAGTTTTCAGTGTATTTAGTGGAGCACATTGCACCTCTTGAAATAATTAATAGCATCACAAGAAATCCTTGTAAAAACACATGCCTGCTTCTCATGCAGAATTCACTTTTCCCTCAGTATAGTTCTGCAAAGAGTATGCTGAGCATTAAATGAGTTCCTCATCACCCAGGGCAAGGTCAGTGAGACTGCCACTGCTGTCCCAAGCAAAATAATAGAGCTATCAATAACAGTTAGATCAGGGTTAATAAGTGGAAGATAATGAGGGGGAATGGGAGGTCACATTGAAACACGCTGCAAACTCCTTGGCTTACAAAGATGTTCTCCAGCAAGTCTGGCTCTTATTTCTACCTTGTCCGTAGAAGAATCTATTTTTTACTATGCATTTAAACTGATTCAATCTTCATCAGATGTTCGTTTTCCTGTCAGCTTCAGGCATATAACGGCCAAATCCTGCTGCATAATTGAGTTCCTGTAGTTCAGAAAAAAAGTCAAAATGAGACAAGAACTGAGTGAATATTGTAGTACACATCACAGAATCACAGAATCATTAGAGTTGGAAGGGACCCCTGGAGATCACATAGTTCAACCCCTGCTGCCAAGGCAGGGTCACCTACAGCAGTTTACACAGGAACAAATCCATGCGGGCTTGGAATGTCTCAGGAGAGGGGAAGACTCCCTGGGCAGCCTGTTCCAGTGCTCTGCCACTCTCAATGTAAAGAATTTCTTCTTCATGCTGAGGTGGAACTTTTTTCATTTTAGTTTGCATTTTAGTTGTCCATTACTCTTTATCCTGTCAGTGGGCACCACTGAAAAGAGTCTGGCAGCATCCCCTTGACACCCGCCTTTGAATATGGATATAGATAGCTTTGTCCCAAGTTCCACTGGTTAAGAATGAGACAGAAATATCTAGATTTTTTTTCTTTCAGTGCATTGCACAAAGACAGATATTTCATCCTCACAACTATGAAAGCCTGAGATTCAAGGGGTCCAGTTTGTCTTGCAGAGTACGCTTGACAAGGTTACAGCAGACATATCACCCTATGGAGCACACATTTGTATAGAATCACAGAATCATAGAGTTAGCTAGGTTGGAAGAGACTTCTGAGATCATCAAGTCCAACCCTTGATCCAACCCCACTGTGATTACTAGACCATGTCATTCAGTGCCACATCCAGCCTCATCTTAAATACCTCCAGGGACGGTGAATCCACCACCTCTCTGGGCAGGCCATTCCAGTGCCTGATCACTCTCTCTGTAAAGAATTTCTTTCTAATATCCAACCTAAACCTCCCCTGGCAGAGCTTAAGCCCGTACCCTCTTGCCCTACTGCTGATTGCCTGGGAGAAGAGACCAACTCCCATCTGGTTACAACTTCCTCTCAGGTAGTTGGAGAGAGTCCCTCTTAAATCCTCTGTCTTATCTATAGCCCTAAATAAATAAACTCTGCCCTAAGAATCAGCCATGCAACTCTTGGCTTCAGTTAAGTTGATCACCATAAGGGTCCCTCTATAGTCAACGTAACGAGCAGAGTTGTAGGATGAGATTTGTCTGACCTGTTTCAAATGTCTACCTTAGGATGAGAAGAATTGCACCCTGGAGTCTAGTGAGCATTAACTCATTCTGCATTGGCTGAAGTGGGCTGGGAAGGCTGGCTCTGGTGTGTTTACACTAGAGACGTGTGTTGTTAATCATATGAATCTTGTTGAGTGTGACTGAGCACAGAGCAGCCTGAAGCAGTCTGGGGCAGCTGATCTATCACTTTGTTATTGGTTTCTTGGGATGCCACTTTGCATTATGTTGAATTAAATTGCAGAATCCCTTCTGTCTGCAAGCCGGGCTGCAAGGAGGAAGCTTGCCACAGGATTCCCCAGGTGCAGCATATTCAGTAGCTCTGCAGGAAATTTTAATTCCTTTTTTGGCCATTGCAGAACCAGAGGAAATTTAAGTATAGGATTCAGAATTCAGGTAGTTCTCCTGCAAAGCTGGGCAAGAACTTATAATCAGTTCAGCTGCTGCTTTCAGGCAGAAATTATTGATCTATACCACTGATTAATATGGCTGCTGACTTAACCAATATTAACAGGCCTTGCTGAAGAGATATTATTACATTAGAAGTGATTAAAAATACATTCCAAGCAGCAATGATTCTTGGAATACTTGTTATTGAAATGTTGACAACATTGATGTCAGGATTTTAATTTCCTGCTTGATAATTAAACTTCTGCCTGGCACAGATTTCCTCTGGGTCTGCTGTGTGGGATCTAGAAATTGCTTCTAAGTTACTGAGTAGAATTATATTCATGTAATGGTCAGTGAAAGATTGCCATTAATGCTTTTGTCTTGGTAATGTTTCACAAAGATGAGCCTAAAGTTACAAAAAGCAGCTGCCAGCTGAGGAGAAAAATTCATGTTCTACAGTCTTTGAATCTTCTGGCTTGTCTTCAGTTTCAGGGTAAGATGCTTTAGGGTACTCTATGCTGTGAGATTCTCATTTGACATTGTGGGAGGAGGAGAGATTGGCTAAGGAAAAGAAAGGAGCTTTATAAAAGAAAACAACATCAAAGAATGATGAACTCCTTGCAGATGTCAGTGTAGTACGACACATTTTACATGAATTATTGGTGTTGTCAACACTTCTTCTGGACTGCAGGGAAAAATGCACTCTGCTTCAGTTCACTGTTTAATTCTTCATTTTCTTTAAAATGAATGAAATAAAAGGCAGCTTATTAAAGCGGAAGTGTTGTTTGTATGTCTGGAGGCTGCCATAGAAGGATAACTTCTATTTTACTGGTTTTCTAATATTTTTTTAAATTTTTTAAAGACTTTTTAATTAAAATGTCTTTAGTATGGCTTTCGAGAAGGAGGGTTGTAGTAACACACTGCATGTCTTTGCATAGCTTTCCAAATCCTCTTCTGGATAAGTTTTTTTGACCAATATCAGTCCAATAAAGCAAAAAGGGCAAGTGTTCTGAAGAATCATAATTTTTAAGAAAGCATACAGCCAAGCTGAAAAGAAAGACCCTGTGACATGCAAATTGAGGGAGAGAATTTGGACACCAGGTAATCCATATGCAACAGAGAAAGTAATGGCTATCCTGGTTTTTGAGAAAACATCATTTTTCGCTCACACTTTGTTAGATAAGGGTTTCATTAAGAGTTTCTAGGAAGCTGATGCCCTCAACAGTCAAACTGAAAGGACACAGGTAGGGCACAGGCATTGTCATACCTGCCAGGTGTGTCTCATATATTCTAGAGCATATCACATGGCACTAAATGCCTATGCTTGAGCACCTACATTTTGCCCTACCAGTGCTAAACTTGGTTAGTGCCTCCTGGGATTATATGCACCCTTTTATGCCAGTTTTACAACACCACACCTGAGTACAAAATACATCCCTAAACATCATCTTCCTATTCTCAAAAGGCCAAGTTGAGGAGAATGGAAAATGGAATTTTTTTGTAATGTGAACTTATTGCCTTAGCTGTTTTCCATGTTATTTTGTAATTTATTATGAGCATTTCAGTCTCTGCCTAAGAAAATGTCATTCTAACTGGCTAGTGCAAATTGTATTTTTCCAGTCATAAATGGGAGAGGCAGTATAGAAAATCTATGCCTCTCATTATGTAAATCTTAATGCCATGTTTCTAGGGATTTAGGAGTGGCTGGGTTTAATCTTGGAATGGAATGTTCTAATATTCTGTATGTAGATGTTATAGGTAATTTATAAAGATATATATTTTTAATTGATTACTAGATTGGGGCTTTATGGAACAGTTTTGCCATCGTTGTTCAGAGTGACATTGCATAATTCTGTAATTTTAAATTCAGAAGGACAGAGTCTTCTTGTTCTTTTGATAACTGCATAGTTAACAGGTGTATTGTAGACTATTAATTCTTCCACAGAAAATACCTTATAGCTTTTTTTGTGTCAGGCTGAAAATGAATGGCTAAAATTGAAAGGGGTGAAGGAGAATGTTCATAATTATGCAAATACAACTTTGCAATGAAAGGAAGAGATTTTGCTCTCTAGTGGGATATGATAAGAGTTTATGTAGCAGACGTTTGGAAGATTGTGTAGATAAATGATAATGATATACACTCTTTGGGATTTAAATCTGCAGCTCATCCATTTTAGCAGGACTCTTTGGATAGAGGACGCTTTTCAGACCTTTGTTTACAGTTCAGGAAGTTGAACATCTGATTGAGCCAAGTTATCCCACTGAGCTACAGAAAGGCCAGTTTTTGGTGGCTGACACCACACAGAAACCAGCATGGCTGTCATCACATCCAGCTGCCTTTGATGCCTCAGGTCTGTTAACTTTGTCTTATTTATAGCTTCACAGAGCAGGACTTTACTTCATCATGAGTCTGATAAGAGGTCTGAACTCTTGCTTCTTGATCAGTAATAAAAACATTTATATTGCATTGTCAAAATATCTTCTTGTGTCAGGGTTAGTGTGTAAATATATGCATATTCTGTGTGTGCAGAATTATATATCATAGGCTTGCTTCAATAGATCCTGTGTCATGACATAGAAAGCCTAGAAAGTTTTGGTTTTTTATGTCATCATAAAATTAAAAATTATTTAGATTAATGAGGACAGATTTTAATGTTTAAGTTGTTGATATATATGAATGTATATTACTGGAAAAAGTTCAATATCCACTCAAACAGAAGACACATCCAGTCTTTTGAGGAAGACAGAAACGGTGTATCTAGGGAAGAGTTAGTGAACTCAGTTTAAAGCTGTCAACATATAAGATCCTCCCAGTAGACTTTATTAAATATTTTGACAGGATTCAAAGTCAGGATTAACACTTCCACTTTGTTGCAAAAAGAAAGCAGAGGATCAGGTTCCTTGGGCTGCTCTGGCAGCTTTGCACTGTGTCAGCAACACAAAGCAATAACAAAGCTTGTTTAACTGGCCTGTTAAACTTGGTTTACTACAGCTGCTTTGCATCGCTGGAGTGGTACAGACAGCTGGCACCCACCGGTGAATCCGGCTCTACATGCGTGGCAGTTCTGTTGCTGGTGCTGGTAGCAGCAAGGTGGCTGTGAATGACCCCAGTGTGAACTGCATGAATGATATTTGGTAATGGTAGGGTTGCACTGCTGGCATGGAAGCCTCTGTCTCTTGTGCCTCTGTCTTCTTTTCATGGCTTCACTAGTCTGAAGTGGCTGACACAGCATCACTGTGTGTGCATCAGCCCTTACCAAAGTGCTGTTTTGTTCTTCCATGATATTTTCATGACCTAAATCAAAGACATGCCAAAGCTGTATGTGACTTGGAGGCAAACCCATGGGCTTGATTTGGGACAAGGACAGGTAATCTTGTACGCTTTCCCTGGATATTTTTTTTTCAATATTTTCTTCCTAATATAAATATATTTGCTCTGGTTTTGTGAATTTTTTTGTGCAGTGCACGTGTCCTCCTTACAGGCAGGGTTGTAGACAAATCCTTTAAGTCCATGATGCTGAATGTCTCTCATGCATTTTTTAACTTGCTTTGTTAAATTTAACATTCTTAAATAATGGCTTCAATGGCTTCCTCTGGGCATAGGATGCTGGCTGTGTCCCAGGCTGGAGGCTGGTAACACCTTTGAAAATCTCTTGCAGGGATCTCCTATCCCATAATGTTCATTGGTTTGTTTACAGACTGGATGAATTGCAATAAGTTTTACATCCACAAATGCTGTCAACCTTCAGCTATTTACATGCTCAGTAATGAGGCAGCTAAAAAGTTACTTTCAGAAGAAAGTCTCTAAGTTCCAAGAAATCATCTTTTGGCTGAGCAGTGATGACTTCAATTAAACTGAACTAAAATGGAGAGAGAACGCACTGGAAAAGCATATGGGACCTTGTTCCTCATCCTCTGAAAATCCCATTCATCAAAGTGCATAGCAGCTCGCTGGTCTCCTTGCTAAGCTGGAGCAACTGGGAAATGACAGTCTTTAAGATTGCCTTTTCTCACCTCCAGCTTCTCGAGAAACAGCCCTTCTTTTTGAGCAAAGAGCTATCCACAGCAAATACTGAATGAGCACATTCGTCACAGCAAGCCATTTGTCAGCTCCAGTTGGGATTACTGTATAATGCTCTTCCTGCTGGTACACAATATGGCTCAGGCTACCACATACTCCTGTTCCCATAGTGATTGCTGGACTCCTGGTGACTGTTTAGTGCCCTGGGTCACTCTTCAGAGCTATCAGTGTAGCAAATCTCAGTTATTTCAAAGGGTATTTTCCAGTTTGATTTTTTAACTGTCTTAACTGTCATGACCAAGAAATAAGGACAAGGTTTAAATAAGGACAAGGTTTACAAGTACCTGGATCAAAGTTTTCTCTGCAGAAAAAAATAATAATTAGCTATTAAACCAAATTTTAGAGCGGAATAGATGAGTCAAGCATCCTACTGTTTTCTAAAGGTGGCTGCATAATGTTGCTCTCTCTAACATGGTGAGAATGATGCTCTCAATCTCTTAGCATCGACAACCCTTTGTATCGCAAATCCACTCAAATGAGAGATAAGAAAATATGGTAAGTATAAAACAGCCAACACAAAACCCGACATAGAAGGATAGTCTTAACAGCATCTTGACAATGGAAACAGAAAAAAATGTTGAATAGTGCACAAAGTCACCTAGATATCTTAGACATCGATACAGAGTGCAAGATAATTAGACACAGTGATGATGGGTAGTGAATAGCGCAATAGGTTGATAATTCTGGTATCTCTTTTGTAACTTACATGCAATGCTGTTGGCTGACATTTAGGTAGGATGTTTTTGTGGTTATATACATGTGTAAGAAAGAGAGAACAGAGTAAAGTGAGTGACCAAATCTCTTGTGTTAAAACAAGTTTGCTGACAAGGCAAAGAAATGTGTGAAAAACCCTTCAGCAAACATTTAGTATGCTGTTTTTCACTGGAGGACAGCTGGTACACAGATGGCTTGGGATCAGAGGAGTACAAAGCTGTATTAAGCCATGCATTCTTCCCCTTGTGAGTCGACATGTACGCATTGTAGCTGTAAGCAAAGTTCTCTCCTGCCATCCCAACCCAAATGCGTGGGACAAGGCAGATCATGAGGAAGGGATTGGATTGTTGCCTAACCGTCTTTTTGACCCTCTTGGTTAATTATATCAGGTTTTGGAGTACAGCATCATCTTTGAAAGTTGGCTTGGGCTATCGGCAATTCAGAAGAGCTTTGTCTACTGCCTGCAGTGTTTCTCAAGTAGGTTGGAATGCAAATTATTTTGGTGACTATATATTTTTTCTAAAAATCCAAAATGCAAAATGAATATTTCAGATGAAGAGTCCCAGCTGATTAAAGCTGTTACCAGTCCAATTTTTCAAAGGTTCTTCAAAAAGAAAAGGATTCTGCTTATTTTACTTGTCCATAAGAGTTGCACGGAAGTCTTTGTGTACTGAGATTCTCTGTAGAGAGACTGCAATGAAAGGGAGCAGATTTCCACATTCTACATATGTGCCAAAGGTAGATAAGGGAAAATAGTTTTCTCCATGTTAGGTTTTCCTGCTGGGACACAGTTACTTGCCATACAGTGAAATCTGTAGGGTCGTGCCTCCTGTTTTGTTCTAACCTCACCTGAGATTGAATGGCCTGCCTGGTTCTTTGTGCTTTCTTGCTGCCATCTTTGCACATTTGGGGCACTTGTCTTATTGCAATGATTAGAGGCAGCGGAGGGTAGAAGGATGGATTGTAAGTAGTCAAAAGAGTGCCTCTGAGCAGGTATCATTGACTCTGTGATAACAGACTTTCACATCCACGGGCTCAAAGGCTCGTGAGTTTTACAGTGGATGGTAATGGCCAGTGATGCTATCCAGATTCCCATCATAAAATGCCATGCTCTGTGTTTCTGGTTGTGTTTCATCCGTTGCTTTCTATTGACCTCTCTATTCCAAGAAATATGTACATGCAATTCTGACTCTAAATATAAAATAGCTGAAGTGTCATTTTCTATGTACTTAAAAAATATGAATGCAATGGCACTTGCTGTGGGTAGCTGCTGATTTTTATCAACTAATCTTGTATTTATGAACAATGTGTTTGTGACATATACAAGGAACCCTAAAAAACCTGCAATCTTAATCTGAAATTAATATTTTTTCCAAAATGCTGCCCTGAAAAACAGATTATCTAGGATGTGTTTCACAGATTTATTATCCAAGCCACAAAAGAATAATTTTTCACATTATTATTTTTTAATTTGTTTGTTTTCCCCAAAGATTTGTGATTTGTACAATCAAACAAGAGGAAAAGAGTCTCTCTCTGGTCTTAATAGTTTATAGTGAGTTAGGCACCACCCTGGAGAGTCATAATTATTTTGATGGAAAATTTTTGTAGAATGTGGAATTATTCATTGCATCCCTCCCAATTATTGAAAATATGAATAATCTCATAATTATATTCCTTTCTTTTTAAAGCATTCAATAATTTTTCTCATATTATTCCTAGCAGCCAAAGCATCCTAGAGTCACAATCCACTTTACAAGTGTCACTAATTGAGTGAACCGGAGCAGACTTTGCAGTGATTCATATCAACTGCTTTGTGCTTTGGATCAGCCTTTTTGGTTCATATCTCTATAGGGTATCTCTAGGGTCACAAACCACTTGATATTTAAACAGCTAAGAATATATTTGCTTGTATTGTTATTATAATTCCACTTGAAATTATGGTAAATACATTTGCCAAGGTAGGCAGAAGTAATATTTCATACAAATCAAGCCCTAGTCATACCTGAAGTAATGTAGTTGTGTAATATTATTTTGAATAATGTATCTCTATCACAAGTACAGTTTTTACAGTTTATAGTACAACAGGAGTCTCTTAGTCTCTTAGCTGGTTGGAGTAGCTGTGGTAATTGAAACATAAAGAAGTGAAAATTGAGCAGCTATTCCTCTTACTTTGAAAAAAGAATGTAAACAAAACCAAAATCATCTCTCAGACTGCAGATTGAGAAGATGTGGCTATATATTACAAAAATCACAGCAGGCTTTTTTTCTTGTTGTCTGGAATAAGTTTGTAAATGGAGGTAGTTTATAACTTTATTTTGTGCCCCTAGAATTTTAAAAGAATCTGCAGTTTTTAATTTATAGTTCACCTTCCCTTACTAAAGTCAGAAGCTTTTCTCTTACTTTTGCTCTCTGCTTCTAAAACTATAAATTCATTTATAGCTACAAGCTATTAGAAATGTTCCTAGCACCGAATAATTTAGTAATTCTCAGCCAAAATTTTACCACTAAAAAGAGGAATGTTGTTATAAGGTTACTTTAAAGCAACATTGGGGAAACAGGTGTTAAACTTGAATTGTACTAAGTGTTTAAAGGTTCCAAGTGGAATTGCTCTTGCCTAAGTTTAGACATCTATAGTAGAAACATATGTTTGTTGCCAGTGGTCAGTGGAGACCAACAACAATTTCTGGAGTATGTTTCAGCTGGTCTTTTTTAGATCTTCCCTGGCAATGAATTTCAATCCAAATGTTGTTCCCCACTGACATAAAGAGCAATCTGACCTGCAGGTTTGGAAGGGAATGCCAGACATTTGCATTGAACACATTTACATTTGGGGGCAGAAGACCCACTCTGTCTCACACCTTTTTCTTCTATTTTGAATTCCCATCCTATTGCATACTTCTGTGTTATATTGCACAAACTATAACATTTGTCTTTAATCAAGCTAGGTAGTAGGAGTACTCATCATGTTTTAGGTAAGGCTGAACATGAAGCTAAACTATCAGGGTTGATTGACCAGAATGGTGCACAGCATTTTTAAAAATCCTGCTTTTGAAAAGACATTTTCTTGAAGAGATTTCTTCAGAAATATAGGTATATGTGTAAAATTGGCATTTAAACATTTGGGCAGCAAAATGTAAGGCTTTGGTTGTTTATACCCACGGGCTATTAACCTTAGAATCAATAACACTGATTTTTCACAGAGTCTGCAAAACAAACTTAAGACAGCAATTTCCAAATAAGTGCGTATTAAAAAAGCACCTTAGCCTGTATGCTGCAACATAATAACTGACTTCCAAAGAGTGGTAGATATGGGCATATTTATGTAAAATATTCACTTTACTCTGACATTGTTTGAGGTATTAATAATAGCTTCATTAAGCTCGGCAGACACTCTTTAAACTGCATTTAAACTGCAACAGTTTAATCAGCCAATGAGTATTTAATTGTCTATTGTCAAAGCATGTGTGATGAAGTCCATACAAATTAATGGCCATATACAGTCTCTGAATCAGTGCAGTAGAAAGTATCTGTGATAAGCAGAGTATTAAAGATTAATATTAAAGCTTTGGTAAGGGAAAATATGTCAAAACCTGACTTCACTTAAATGGGTCTGAAAGTTAAATTCCTTATGTGTTCCCTCTCTCATAAACAATGCATTCTTTTAATCCCTCTGCCACATTTTGAAAGGAAGTATTCAGGAAAAAAGTTACATAGATGCATCACTGAATGTTATCTAAATCTGATAACCCTGAATCCTATGGAAACTCTTCCTACATTGTTTTAATGTGTCTGGTATGTAAAAGCTTTGAGCTGTCTTTTGGCAAGAAGAAGCATATTATTCTTGTAGAAGTGATCTTTAAAGTTTTGCTTTCTCAAGAAAATGACAAAAGCTCTGTCCAACTAATTAGAAGAGCTTCTTACTTTTTTATACTTTCATACATAGAGCTTCCTCAGCACAAAACAAGCAGAGTGTGCTGGATAAGTATGACAAATGCATAAGGAATAAAAAGCAGAAAGGCAGAAATAATTCTTAATGTTAAAAAAAGTCTGTGTAGAAAACAGAGACAAAATAAATATTTCATCAAATATGAGAAAACAAGTAACAAATGTGAGCAAACTGAAAAAACTGTTAAGTGAAAAGTTACATGACATGAAAATTTATTGATGAAGCTGAAGAAGTCTGAGATAACGTGAGAAACAAGTTCATTAGTGGCCGGTTTAGAATGTTAACCAGTCTACAGGTTTCTTGTTCATATCCTTGAATTTGAAACTGATGTCCAATTTCATGTTAAATTATTTTAAGTTGTTTCATTAATTGAGGTATTGCTCTGATAATACCTCCATCATTATGACTTCAACTCGAATATATAGATTTCCTCAGAATGGTAATTTACTTCATTAAATTGCAGATAATACCAGAAAAAAAGGCTATTAAATAACCATTTATTAAATGATAGCTTGAGCTGACAAGACTAAATCTGATTGTGCATATTTTTCTTAAACCTGAGTGTCTATATTTTCTGTCAGTAATGAATCCTGGTTTTGAAACCCAGGTACTACTTTTTATATTGGGCAATAAATAATGATTGGTAAATCCTCTTGTAAGGAGAAGCCAAATTACCTTCTTGATTTTAATTCAGTGATAAGATTTAATTAATAGGAGAATTTAGATTAATGTAAAATAGCTCGGAAAATGCAGGATATGGATGACGACAAAGAAGTGGACTTCTGCAAAGTATTCACGTTGTCCAAATGTAACCAAGTCTTATTGATCCTGTTTTTCAGTGTCTGTATAGAAAATACCATAGAATAACAGAAAGATCTGTGTTGAAAGAATCCTCTCATGGACTTGAAGATCAATCATCTCTCAAAGCAGGGGTGACTTTAAGTATAGATTGGGATGCTCAGGGCCAATCCAGTTTGAAAATCTCCAGGAATGGCAGTTCCACAGTCTGTCTGAGCATCCCATTCCAGAGGCTTAGCCACTCACATGTTAAAGCATATTTTCCTATGTGTAATAAGAATTTCCCTTTTTACAGCTTCTAACCATCACCTCTTGTCCTTTGGCTCTGCACCACAGTGGAACTCTATATATCTTCTCTATATATCTTCATGTTGTCTGTGACTGCAGCTAGATTTCTTTTTTAGCCCTCTCTTCACAAGGCTTAACAAAATCTGATTCTTTAAAGCGTTCCAGAATTTTTGATCTAACATTAAATACAAACCCAGGATTCCATACACAACATTAAATAGATTTCAGTTGTACATTAAGTATCTTCAGAAAAACCTGTGCAGTGGCCACCTGAGCCCATGAGAGTGTAGATAATGTGCATCTGCATTTGCTCCATCGCACAGGTTGTGCCCAGTTGCCTCATTTCAAGAATTAGGCCATTCACCAAGTGCTCTTTTAAAGGAGGATTTCTCTCTCCCTCTCTCTTTGTATGTGTGTGTGTGTGTGTGTGATGCAGTGTCTTTGACTGGAGAGACTGATAAAGGACTCCTATCTAAGCACACAGAACATTCACTTAGAGGTTAGAACTGTTAGAAAAGTAGCTGTATCATAGTATCACAAAGTAGTAATTTAGGTCAGAAGGAACCTCTGGAGCCATCTAGTCCAGTGCCTGGCACAACACAGGCCTTACCATCCTGTTAAAACTAGGCTCGATGAATGCACGTCGGTGTTGCCCAATAGCCCTGGGACTAGGGCACACTGAAGAGTTCAAGTTTGTCCCCTCCTGCCTCCAGGGTGTTTCTGACCCACAAATCTCCCTCTGGACAGGTCTACAAAGACCTAGCTGTAGGCTACAGAAGCATAGGGGCACCTTCTTGAGTGGAAACTATGCAGCAGGCAAAAAGGAATCAAGCTGCACATTTTGTATGAGTGGATTAAACAGCTCAGGGAAATGCTGTCAGGTGTTGGAAAGTCAGTGTTTACTCTTAAATCCTCTAAATGGGCAACTGTGTGGCTTTGACCTCCTGTTGCCCCAAACAGTTCTCCTATTTCATTTGGGAGCTAGTGCAGTCCAGGGACTTTTCCCAGCTGTCAGTTTTTGTATGGTCATCTCATTTTGGAAGTTAGAAAAGTTTAGAGGCATGGACCTGGCTTGTTGTCTGCCACATGACGTCAGGGCCAGGCAGTGGCCAGACATCTATTTTACTTACATATTGTCTTAGAGAAAGATGGTGTGTGTGAGAGGAAGCATGATTCACTCCTGGGGCTCACTGTCAAGATTGCCCTGGACTCTTGTCTCTCTCTCCTGAGTAGTTCCTGCATTTTACATTAGATGGTTGGTTGCTAAACTGTAGCAGGAGAAGCTGTGAGCACACCTACAGATACACTAGTCCCGGCTAAGGGCCATAAACTCTGGGTTACAAAGTCAAATCCTTAGTTGCCATTGCTTCCTTTTTTTTCCAACCCAGTAAAGTTTCATTTTCAATTCATACCCAATAGGATCTTTGTTCCCATTCATAAACATTTAGAATTGACAGTCTGAGGGCTTTTCTGGGAGGTGGTAATTGCCTTATCTCTGTCGGCAGAGAAGCTTATTGAAGCCTTGCTTCCCACTGCCAAGGTGAGCACAGGAAGAAGTAGGAGCTTATATGAAAGCTACAAATGGTGTATCCTTCTCTGTGGCATTTTAAAGGAAAATAGAGGACACTCCAATTCGTGGAGGAGGTGTGCACTGGAAATATCAGATCACTTATCAAAGAGACTTAAATAGGGACATGACTGTCACCTGAATCAAATCAGGTGTAGAGAATGAAGTTAGCTGCTTCTCAGCCTTACAGGCTTGCTAGTCTGCACAAGTCCAGGGAGAGGGCTGGGGGTCTGTTTTGTTAGTTGAATGTGGTTTTTGGGGTGAGAGTTTGGGTGCAGACACTTATGTAGGCATGTCTCTGGCTCTCTGTTCTGAAGCACTTCCCAAACCTATCCCTGCCAAAGAAACCACGAGTACCTTCTCTGTCCAGGATGGCATGTTGTCTGTCTTGTACCTGACATAGCCTGCAGTGTCTAGTGTTGTGTCTGGAAGACTGTGTGGTAATGCTGTAAGCCATGAAGGTAGCTGGGATTTGAAACATTAGATTCTTAAAAAGTAAGGTGGCTATATTTACATCTATATCTAATAATCAACAGAATCAATTTGGTTTTAAAGCATTTGCTTAGGTCCTGCAAATGAAAATGCTTGCCTAACTGTTTTTAGGATTTTACCTTTCAAAATCTTGGCTGGAATTGCAAGTACATGTGAAAGAACAAACTGAGCCTTCTAAACATGGCAATCAGCCATTACCAGTTGCTGAGAGCCCATGTGACAAAAGTGGTGCCAAGACCCGAGCTGTGAAACAGTTCAGCTCAGTAGCAATCATCACCTGCAGCTGCTTGTCAACTTGTTGAATCTAATGTGATAATGAGAAATGCACTGGTCTTGACATTAAATACTTGTGCAGACATCCAGCAAGAGGATGTTTAGGAAGTTTTGGGATGAGAAAACAGAGATGAGGAATGAAAGCTTGTTTTCTTTGTGCTCGTGGCAAACTTCAGTGAAGTGTAAGGAACTGACAAGGTAATGATTGGGTAACAGATGATAATGAGTCTATTTGGTGTTGCTGAGCTGTACAGGCTAAGAAAATTAACATATTCTTTTGAGAATGGGATGTGGCTTTAAAAGACTGATGAGAAGTATCACTCTTTGGCATGCAGACCAAGCTGTGCTGTTGAAACGGAAGGTTTTGTAATACAGATCTAGCCCCCTGCCCCTAGGAAAACATGAAGAATAAGGGTACCTGTTTGAGTCCTTTTGGTTTAAACCACCATCCAATCACCTAAGATGAAGTAATAGAACAATGTTGATGCAATTTAGTTGTTGGTTTTTTTTCTCCAACAGAACATTTTTTTCTGAATTTTGCATTTCTTGAAATCATGCAACCATGTAGTTAAGTTTTCTTCGTGAATGAATATAGTAATTCAAGTAAATTCTGTCAATATAGGATGATCACAATGAATCTTATACTTTTGGTCAGAAAGCTCTGAGTTGTTTTAGAATGAATAAAATGTAGCATCAAATCTTCATATATAAATGCATTTATTAACACTTCTGCATTTAGTTTAAAAGGATCTGGGAAACACAGAAATAATTTCCCAAGTTTCATTTCTAGTGTTATTACTGTCAAACAAAACCAGCTGGAACTGCACTACTTCTTCTCTTCGGGGTGGTGAAAATCTTTGAAAATGTTTGTTGTGAGATTTCCGAAGATCAATCTACAAAGAGCAAGAAATCTTATAAGATTTACTGAAAGGATATCAAGCATAAATATTGTGGACTGGATTCACTCTCATCTACAGACAATTTCACACATGACTAGAATTAACACACACCTCTGAACACAACCCTATGTGGCTGATAGCTATGTCTCATAAAATTTCAAGCAGCAAGATTTTTGACACTGACTTTCTAAAACTTTTCACAATACTGTCTCTTTAGGCACCCATCATTTTAATTTTTTTATTGGGCACCAAGTAGCTTTGTTTTTCCAATCTTCTATTTCTTTTTCCAAAAGCCACAGCTGTAGCTTGTTAACAACATCTTGGAAAGACATGGTTACTAAACACTATTTAGTCTTTCTATGTATTGAATTTAATTGCTTTGGGTTTATATTAAGTAACTAAACAAGAATTAAAATGATTTAAAAGATTATGTATTTTATGGGTGTTCTGTGAACTCACAAAACTATTATAGATACCGCATATACTGTAGATACTAGGTTTTAGATGTTGTGTAGCTGGATTATTAGTACAGATAATTATTACTATGTTGTTTCTGGAAGTGTTCATAATATGCTGTTAGTTTGCAAGCAGAATAAGAAATGCAGCAATTTCAGCTACAGCTCTTGAAAATCTCTTGAGCTCAGGATGTTGCTAACAAGCTACAATCCTAACTGGCGGAAGAAAAAAAGCATGCTTGATATTTGGTGTGAGAGAGAGAATCCAAAGCTAACAGGAAATTTATTGGCTTCTGTTCACATAGGTCCATACTCTGGCAATTCTGATTCGCTTGGGATTTAAGTAGATCTTCACATGCAAACTAAAATTCCATTGAATCCACAGAGTTGCTTTTAAAATGTGTTTTCAGGTCTTTGAAGCTTTTGATCTGCATTCAAGTGAAATTTGAGCCAACTTTTGACATGTGGCTTCCAAACTCTTGGGTAAACGTGAGCTTCCTTTGTGGAACCTGATAGTAGAGCTGGAGCACTGTGAAACCTGGCTTAGGACTGTTTCACAGCACGTAAAATTAAGCATGGCTTGAGTCTAAGGTGTGCTGCACTTGATTTCATCAATAAATTTTTTTAAGTTTTTGTTTTTTCTTTTTTAATTTTTCTGTTTAGAGAAGAGCACTAAAACATTGGACTAAATGGGGTGTCTCAAAAATAACCAAACTTATCATGTGTCTGAAGCAGGAGTTAAATAATCAGTGTTTGACCTACTCGAGGCTGGGACTGGATAATGCTTTTGTTCGTATGCCTTGATTGCTACCAATAGGCAAGGAAGAAAAAAATTACATCACAGGAAAATAAAAAAGGATATTTAAGGAACGTGTGAAGGAAAGCAATTTCTTAACTGTACTGTAGCTATTCAGTCTACCTTCAAGCCCTGTTAATTCACTCTAAATCACGCACTAAACATATGGTATGCACAGATGGCTCATGCAGCTGCTCAGGCCTAGAATCCAGGTGGGTGTTTCTCTGAAGTTTTATCATATTTTTTTTCAAAATTGTGTTCTGATTTTTAATGAGGAAGTTCCTGAGAATGCAGTAATAAAAAATGTCTCAGGTTAAGAATGTTGGGCAACAGACAGTATTCTTGTTTGGGGCTAATTTGCACTTTTCTTTGGTGTCAGGCCCTTGACCTGAAATAGGGACCATCAGGGCACTTTTCTCAATGGGTATTTCAGTGTGTTGTTCAGGCTCTTACACAATTGCTTAACATATATCCTGAATACAGGTGCTGAGATTCCTGTACTAGCTCACCACCACACAAAGCGTGTAAAGATACATACGTAAGGAACAACACTAACTAGATTTATTTTCCTAGATGAAAAGATACCAGTGACAAAGGACTAACAATAGAGCAGGTGGCCAGTGGGAGTTCTTTGAATCAGATAGAAGTTATTTAGAGATTTTGTATATGCTATGTGTTCATTCCTAGACTAAGTGATGCTTCTGGGCAGTGTTCTTTTCCTTTGTAGAGAGCAGACTGAATCAAATATGTCCTAAGAAACACATGATCATACTGGCTTGCCTTGTTCTTTCTCTGTAGATGGCTCTGTTCTATTCTCAGTCAATAAATTACTTGATATAAATCATGGATGTTAGGAGACTTTAGTTCTGAGATTTCCTGCATCATCACCCTAACTTGATTCTTGCCTTCTCTTCAGGGCTCTTTAATGTTTAGAAGTGTACCTGAAGGAGATCTGTAGTTGTTCTCTACATATATCCTTCTCATTACACTGGTATTGCCTATTTTATTATCCTTGCTTGGGTTACATGAAAGAGTCACTAGTGCCGTGCTGTCTGAAGATCAGTCTCACAGAGCTGGAACCAAGCTGCTCTGCTTCCAGCGGGCTGCAGCCTGGAGGGATGCTGCATTCGAGTTCACTGAGGCACTGTGGTCTGAAAGTTGTGGCTGGCTAAAGGCTTTAGAAGCACAATTAGATTAAATATATGTCTGATATTACCATTACTGAAATAAAGTCACAGCTTTCACTACGCGATTATGTTCAGATAACTGCTCTTAAGATTAAAAAACTGAAGTCCAAAAATTTCAGTCCTTGGGATCTCTCTGAGAAGCTGTCTAATTCTAGAGCTGTGTGAATAAAATACATAGTCAAAGTCACTAGTAAAAATGTATAACAGAACTAGTTGAACATCCATTTTCTCCTCACTCTTGGACTTGAGAATCTTGATCAAAGGAAGGTTTCTTCCTGAAGTTCAGAAAATGATGAGCAAAGCTCATGATCTAATAATTTGGTGATATAAAAGTGATCAATCTGCTTCTCTTCCCCTTACCTGCTCTGTGTGCACCCTTGCAAACTGTACCTTGCACTAGTTCTGGAGTTTGTCAGAGTATTGATTCATTTCAATGAATTTGACAGAAAACTAACAGCAGTAAAACAAGTATTTTACTCATTTCAGCTGTTCAGTGGGGGACGAGATAAATGTCAGAAGAAGGGAGAGGAGAAGAGGAAGGAGAGTAGGCTTAGAGCCATCATTCACGGGAGCAGTTGGCAAGTAAATCTGAAGTCGGCTCAGCTGCCTCACTAAAGCTCATCTTAGGGAGAAGAGGCCTCGGAGAGGGATGACATTGAGGACTTGAAGTGTTTCTCTGTTAGCTGACTTGGTTTACTTTATACTTTGTTCTTGAGGATTTAATTCTGATGTGCTTTTCTCCCTTTACTCATTGATTGTGTATAGGAATTTCTACCATGGAAGTTAATGTTAGGCAATGAGGCGCTCAACTTTGCCGTTCTCAACTGCATCCCAGATCTGTGTCTATCTTCTCTGTGGGGGTGGACAGTGAAGTTTTCTTTGGGCTTCTCTGAGGCAAAAAGACTAAAATTTAATTCATGCTTTTCCTGAATCTGCAGGGGATTAGTAGAAAAAGGACAATCAAACCAGAGAGAGGAGATTGCTTGGTATAAATAAAAAGAAAAAATACCTAAAAGCAAGGAAGTTATCCTCCAGCTGAAGATCTTATCTCTTTTATTTCATTTTTGACTCAAAACATTCAGATTGGAATTTTTGTTTACCTGTATTGAAATCTATGCTGCAATTTTAAACATATCTTGATTGAAAACTAAAGGAAGATCTCAAGATCCAGGCTTTTGTTAATTTAATTTGAGTCCTTTCAGACTGAATTTGAGTCCTTTTAGATGAAATCACTTCTAGATGAAATTGCTTCAAAATATGGTTCCTTTCAGCTCTTCAGTAAAATTTAATTAAGGGGCTCAATCTAAAATATTGGATGTATTTAGAGTAAACATTTTGATTATCCCTTTCAAAATAAACCAATTCTCTAAGGAAAAGATGAAAAGATAGCTGTATGACTATAGTGTAATAATAATAACCTAGTTCATGGACCAGGGAAATATGTGTTATAGGAAATCTTCCAAACCTGGAATTGTTAGTTGTAAAAGAAGTGAAAGATACAGGAAGGCGCTTTAGGTGAAATATTTTGCTGCACAATAATAGAATCCAGATACTGTTGAGAATAAAAGCCTTCAGATCATAAGTGACCTTGTTAAATTAGAAAATAGAAGATTTGTTGTCTGTTTCTACAGTAATATTGAAATGTGTCTTGGGGAAATATTGGTCACAAAATTTTATCTCGTTATTATTGTTTTACTTCTGTTTACATCACTTTTTTTCTTTTTAAGTTGAATTGAGATTTTTAAATGAATTTGTCTATGAAAATATGCTTCAGACTAGGAATGTGCAGTGTGTAAGAGGCATTAGGGCTGTGTATGCACTAAGTGTTTGTGCATCCATGGTGAGATGAAAGGACACTAAAGTTATTTAGAATCTTATAGCTCAAAAATTATTTTTGATTCTTGTTCGCTGAGCTTCTAATTCACATTTTAGGACTATTAAAGAGGTAGCTTTCAGTACAAGATTCATATACACTTTTTTGACCTTGAGATTAGCTCAGTTGCTTACAGCATGGTGCTAAAACCAAGAAAGTTTTGGGTTCAATCCTTATATGGGTTTGAGAGTTCAATTATCTTAGAATTCAACTTAGTGATCTTTGTGAGTCCCTTCCAACTGTGAAATTTCTCTGTGAAATTTAATATCTAACATGAGATACATTCAGATTTTTCATCTGTTTTGTACAGATTTGAGAAGAAAAAGACATAAAAGTTCAAAGGATCATAATTATATTCATGTGATAGTACTTTAAGTGTGTGTTGATAAAGCATCTATGCATACTGCGTTTCAGGGCAAAATATCTAAAAAAATACCAATACTGAACATGAAATAAAAGCTTCCATCTCAAAACTAAGTTCAATTCTTTTTGAACCTTTGCAAAAGCTTAGCAGACTTCTCCTCATTATATTTGTCTTTCTAAATATCTGCTTTTGTACTATTTCCAAACAACTGGAAGTGTAAAACACAATACCTTCTCTCCTGAGGTTTTCAGGCCAGCTTTGCTCACTTCAGAGTATAAGAGGGCTCGGACTTGATTTTTGGGTAGCATAATGGTTTAGATGAGAAAAAATATTTTTGTGTGCCTATACAAACCAAATTTTAGCTTAGTTTAGGACTCTAAACACATTTATTCATCCAGAGTATGGGCAGAATATAAAGTGGTGATTGCACAAAAGCCTCAGGAATCAGTGATTCTAGGCACACCCGTGGATTTAGACTAGCTTTTCAACCTCTCAGCTCTAATTTAAAAATAAGCCACAAATGTTCTTTGCGTTACCCAGTTACATTCTATAAGTTAATGATGGCTTCAAACCACTATGCAAAGCTGCAGACCTTTTGGATTTATTCCCCAGAAATCAGTTATTGAGCTGAGGTGGCAGTGAATGGCTCAACATTTTGGTTTTTTATGGTCAATGAACGAAGTCTGATGAAACTTTGCAAATAGGAATACATGACAGGAGGGTACAGGGGGACTATCATCACCAGCACCGAAGCTTGGATGCTGTCATACACTCGAACAAAAGCAGTGCTTGCAAGTGCTGCTGTTGGCTACAAAGGAATTTCTAATCCCATCTGAAGTTCATCCAGAACCTTGCAGTAGAATAACAAAGTAAGCTTCTAGCAAAAGAGCTAATCACCTTTGGGACAACAAAATGTAAACAAAGAAATGCTCTTAAAAAATTATGATTGAAGCCCCATAGGCTTTAAGGACTTGGCAGCTAGCTTTACAAACAAACAGAAACCAATACCAGTGTGTCCCTTGGGCTGGGAATTAAATTTATAATGACTCAGATTAACTCTTTTGCTTTTAATATAAATCTCAAGCCTGCATAATAAGGTATACTTAGCATCCTAGAGTCGTTTACATTGGGAAAGACCTCTTAGATCGTGGAGTCCAACAGAGCACTGCCAAGTCCACCACTGAATCATGTCCCTAAGTGCTGGGATGGTGACTCAACCACTGTGGCAGCCTGTTTCACTGCTTGGCAGCCCTTTCTGTGAAGAAATTTCTCCTAATACCCAATCTAACTCAAGCTGCAGTGCAGCTGCGGTGGAGCAAGTTGTTTTCTGTAGAGTTAAATGAGCAGACAGGATATCCTCCATGCAGAAAACCATCATGTTTTCTACCTCACTACCTACTTCAGATCCACTGACGGCTGAAAAAGTATTAGGAAACGTGTAGAAGCTCATTAAACAGGGGACACACTTGGAGTGAAGCATAATACCGCTGAATTCCCTATTTCTGCCATAAGAGAGACATAAATTGGATAGTTCTGTCAAATTTGAGGTTGCCTCCTATAAAATACATAAGAGCAAATCAGATTGCTTTTAGACTATCATGCATGTGTCTACTGATTTACCCAGTGGAGTTAATTTTAGATCCTGTGACTAGAGGATGAGGAAAGAGAGAAAGAATTCCAGCTGAGTGCAGAGTGAAGATGACTGGCATCAAATGCCAAATTCCTCATGCTGGCTTTGAATCAGGTATGCCTTGCACCAAGGCAGGAGCTGTAGCATAATAGCTTTCTAAGGACAATAGAGCTTAGGAAAGGACACTGGGTTAAGAGGAAAGGGAAAACAGAGAAAAGCTAGGTTATCATGTGCACTAAAAGAGAAGAAAATAATTCTCTGGAGATATGTCTTGTGACAAATTTGTATAGCATTGAATCTGAACGAACCGACTGTGTATTCCAGGAACCTAATAGAGGTCTTAAGGAGTACACAGAATACTTCATTAAATGGTTTCTCTCTTCTACAGTCTCACAAGCCTTTCATAAAATCCCTTAGCAGCAACATTAGACCAAGACCTACCAAATTGATGGGGTTAAGGTGTGCTTATTTCTGACCGTGTGTCAAAGAATAATATGGTGTGGTGTCTGGCCACTTTTGATTCCTTATCTCAGCAAGCCAGTGCACACTTACAGCTTTCTTTCCTGGAGACACCCCTCAGCAGGACTTCAGAACAGGACTTAGATTTGTGCTGCAGGTTCCTAGTGAGACTTATTGACGATTCTACCCTACCAGTTACCTGATTTTTAGTGTACAAATATAGTAAAATTATATAGAAATGCATGTATTACCAAGAAACATGTATGTATGCACGTCTAATCATAACGTGGCTAAATATGCAGAGTTGATTCTTTCCTCCAAAATTCTACCGGGTGTCTCTGTAAAAGGTTTAGTTTAAATTGACTTTAAATTTGCTCTCACGGTGGGCTTCAGAAAGAAGCAAAACTAATGGAGGATGTACTGCATACAGTACTGAGGCTCTGCTGCAGGGATATACTAAACATAACATGAGTAATTAGTTATTATTAAACTCCTGTCCAGTCTAATGATTGGGTTTGGAACAGAAAAATACGTGGCAGGGAACTGCTGCTCTTGGGAGGGGAAAAGGCAATAGACCAGCAGACAGCCTTCATTTTTCAGAATGCTTTAGAGAGCAATGCTGAAACAATGTTCTGTATAAGTGACTTTGGAAAAATTGCTTTTAAAATCAAGTCATAAACATTTTTAATGCATGAAATAAGATGGAAGTCTGTGACCCAATTTCTGAAGTGGCATAGATGTAATTTATACTAAGGATATGCAAGTTACATGCAAAATTGTAGGATTTTTGATTTGCATCAAGTGGGTAAAACTCCTTAGGGAGACAATTGCATCATTAGGGAGGTTTGAGTGTGACCATTTTCATATGAGCGTGGTGCATTTGTGGGTGGGAGGTATAGGGGTTGCTGATGTAATTATGATGATATAATGGAGAGCAAAGTTGTAATGTGGGCGTGAGAACCTACTTTCACCCAATGAATGAATGCAAACACACTCAAAAAGTTGAACTGTAGCACCTTATTGTCAAAAAGTAATTTATCTCTTAGATGAGCTAAATCATCTCGATGTTCCCATGATGTCCAGGTGTGGTAGGCATCTAACAGAGCCACTACAGGTGAATGTCTAAAGCAACATGGATTATATGAAGACCCTCTTCACAGTAAGGTCCTGCCCTAGCATTTCTGTGTAGGTTTGCTAACAGTTTTGCTAGCATTCCTCCGTAATAGTTCCAGCTTATCATAGACCACCCTATCAGAATACAGAAAGACACAGATATTGTGTATATACTTGACACAGAAAGTAATGGCACAGGGTTCCCTTAGAGTATGCAAAAATTTGACTTCTGTTGCACTCATCTTGTTACAATTGACACCAGCTATCTGTTCCTTCAATGCCCAGTGATTCTTTTCTGTCATGTTAGACTTTCAAGGATTGCTACAAAAGGCAAATTTTTAGAAACTATTGTTAAAAGAAAATCTGGACATTATACATTTGCTGTGTCCTCAGTAGCTATGTATTGTGGAACTCAAAGCCCAACTCTGCCTCTTAGCTGTTTGCACATGCAGCAGTTGTAAATGTGGCATTATGTGAGACAAATCCTCTGTACTTGGAGCTGAGAAAGCCGTTTGTTTCATTTCATTTAAGCTAGTGATCTCATAAAGCCTTTGCACCTGATGAAAATGACTCACAGATTAATAGTCTTTTATTTTTAATGAAGCTATTGTTTAATAAAGTCAGTTTAATCTGCAATCATATCCACATGAACTAGGTAAACTGGAATAGTTTAGGCAAGGAAGGAGAATACATTATTCTCTTAAACTACCCTGTCATTCTGTCAATCAATTTCCCTACCTTCACATGTTCTAATGACTTGATTCTATGAGTTTGGGAACATATCCTGCAAATCTTATTTGCAGCAGTTCATATTACTATATATTTTTTAATTGCTTTTATAATTATTTACTTCATTCCTTGCCAGGTGATAGACATTTCTGGACATGGGCAGTAATATTCTGTGCCTGCACCTCTAATTTGTGTATTCAGCTCTCAGAGGCAAATTTTTGAGATAATAAAATACTGCAGCAAAATTACTATTCCTGAACCTAAATTTTTTTAAGCTGAACTCAGTTTTGTTAAGATATAAACCTTTCTAGATGTGCCATGATAACAGAACAGAAAACATGCTCTTACAGTAGAAGGAATTTTCTTGACAAGTATGTTGACAGTGAATTATGGATCCCTTTGGAATGGCACATAAAGTCTTCATTTACCTGTTATAATTAGATGAGTGTATGTCACTTTTTTCTGATTGTTGGAGGAATTTTTGTATTAAGAAGGAAAACAAGCATTGACCTCATAAGGCCTTATTAACCACAAGACCAGATGATATATTGATGGAACAGCAGCCGTGTCCTCAGATTTATTGGACCTGCTAGTTCTCTCTTTGTACTTCTTGTAGAGGAGATCAGAGGCAATGAGAGATGCTGGCCTTTGAAGCCACACTTTTTCTGCCTTGGAAAGATGATGTCAGATTGCTTGGGAAATGTAATTCCTATTTCCCAAATGGTTAGGACCTAGTTCCTTCTGTCAAACGCAGCTGGAATTGCCCAACATTTCAAAAGCTGTGTGAGGAAGATGACACAGATGGGGTCTGATGGATGGGCAGAGTGACTGACAGGTTCCCCCATACAGCCTCTGTGCTCCTTTCTCACCTGAAAGCAGGATGATGGCGTTCCCCCACCAGTCAGGGATGAACAAGGTGCTTTTGGTCCTAAGGGATAGCAGGTATGAAACATTAAACTTTACAAGGACATGAAAAGACATAAAAAGTTCTGACACAAAAATTTTTTTGCCCTGTAGTTTTCCTTAAAATGAATTATTGTTACTGTGAATATCCCTTTTGTTCACATTCTTGTCCTGCCTGTCTCTGGATCTCAGCTAATAAACTGTTGGCTACTTGGCAAAAATCTTCGCAAACCTCTCTGAGATGGATTTTCACACTGTTTCTCATCTCTGGAGTGCCTGCTCAGCCTCTGTGAAAAAATAATTATAGCAAAGTTAATTGGGTTACTATAGATTTATACGTTGGTGTAGAAAATACAGTCACCTTTTATTTTCCAGGTTTCACTTTTTTGTAATCTGGTGGGGGGTGATGAACCTTAGTCACTGATCCAGAGCACATTCATTCTGTCTCTGGCCTTGCTTGTCTTAGGTAGTTTTTCTTAAAAGAAATATTATTTTGCTACCAAAACAGTCAATTCAGTGAAAAGTGGGAATGAGATATGAAAAAAGTCAGAATCAGTAAAAAATAAAATACCTTAAGTGAAGTCACTAGTAGAAGCTCTGTTTATTACTGTATTTGCCAAGGCACTCTATAAGTGGTCGTGATCCCCTAGCTCCTGGTAGTTTGGTAGCTTGCAGGAAGAAACTGTTTGAGATTATAACGAGAATGTGTTTGTTCAGATTTTTTTTTCCTTTCTGCTTTTTTTTTTTCCTCCTTTTCTATTAGTCAACTTTATTGGGCCCTATAATATGCCCAGGAATTTGATTTTTTTCCTAGAGCTCTGGAATCTGTGATGTAGAAATCCTCTTCAGTTTCTATGGAATCTGATGGGAACTGAAGGGATCTTTATGCCAGCAGCTAGACCATGGCTTTATACCCTGTATTTCCTTTTTTTCCCTCACCACCAGCAGCGAAGAAATCATCCAAAGTAGCTGCATGTTTGGTGCTGCAGGCAATACAATGTCTCTAGAAACTTCTGAAAGCACAAGAGTAAACATGATAGCTTCTGGGTATGTTCCAAGACTAAAAAAACAAACCCCTTCTGCATCTCTTCAGTCTCCTTCTGTTTGTAGACATGAACATTGTCAACAGCATTTGCTTCACTCAGGGGAGCATATGCATCGCAATATGGCCTTTAATTACTCAGTTGTAAACTATTCCTCAAGTAATATGGAATTGTATCCATATTGCTCTGTAACCTCAGATCACTGTTTGCAGCTCTGCATGAGCCCCTTGTGTAAGAAGTATGTGGAATTGCATAGTAATGTTATAAAATATTTACACATTTTAATGCTGTATGTAGACAACGTTAATTTTCAGTTTAAAAAAAAGCTCAGTGTTGCAAGGCTGCTGTTTGCAGTATATTTTTCTATCCACATAGCAGAGCTTTGGTGTGTGTGTTGCCTTTGGAGGACAGATCCTCACTGAGGTCTCAAAAGCTGCAACAGGTGGCTGTATGACCTGAGGAAGGTTCTGGGAAGTAGCTGTGAATATGAATACATTTTTCAATTGTGATGATCATATGCCCCATTGTGGATTTATGTTGAAAAACTGCAAATGTTACCTTAAGTTTGTCTCCTTCTGGAATTCCTAATGATGGGTTTCTATTAGTCTGTTGATTTTAGTGACACTGTTTGAAACACAGGCCTTAATTCTTCCATCTAGACATGCTTGCACAGACCTACTTATGCAGAATTCTGCAGGGCTTAAATCTTACACTGCAATAGGCCATGGTTTTTTCTTTCTTTTTTTTTTTTTTCCAATGCCTCCTCTTTAAGTTAAGAATGGACACATTTAAAATACTTAAGAATCAAATGCATGACCTCCCATTTCATGTGCAGAGTGTCAAGACATTGCAGAGTATTTTAGGGATGAAAATGGGTAGTGGTAAAAGGAAATGCTGATGTATCCAAAACTCTGCAGTCCCAAAGGATGCCACTGTAATATAATTTTGCTAGAGATTAAAGCAAGATGGGAAGGGTCTCTACTGCCTGTCATACTGCACTAACAACAAACACAGCACATTTTAAAATGATTAATGGTGAGAGGATAAAAAACCTATTAATTTTAACAGATGTTAATAAACAGTATTTAATAGGAAGAAGGCTGTACAGGATGTCTGATATTTATTTATGTCTAGTCAGGACTACAAAAAGAGAAGAGTATAAATTATTCCTGACATCTTGATTCTCAACAGAATTCTGTTGCATGTAGAAAGGCTATGCAATATCTTTAGTTTATTATAAGCTATGTGACCTGTGCGTGTGGTTATGAAATGAAGTGTTGACAAATGCTTTCCTCTAAGCAGAAACCAGTGCTGTCAGCCTGGAAATGTGGAATTGCTGTGCTTCAGCTGGCACTAACTCTTAGGTTCTGTTCCGTCATTTTTAGGTGTTGGCTGTAATGAAAAAATGCATGTTTAAAGAGAGATGCTTTTATCAAACCAGGCAGTAGGGCACTGCAAATTGTGTGCATGGCTGAGGATAAAGAAAAGGGGTAAGAAAGGCAGGGAGGGAGTGGTTACAACTTTGTTTTTCCCTCAGAACCTTTGTGCTGGTATGGAAAAGGAGTGGTATCCCCAAAAACACTCCATACAAATAGAAAAACTAAAACCATCAAGACTGTTATACATGGACACATGGAGAAAAGCTGCAGATGAATTGTGGTGTGTAAAAGGAGGAGAAACCAGAATCTTAGTGGTATAAGTCAACACAGCCCTGTGTCAGTCGATGAATAAATATTGAAGGAACAAATTGAGGGAGGACGGTGCCTGATTGCTCAGCATGCACCCTGAATTGTGGGGCAGTGAGGATGCTGCATGCACTGAAGGTGTGGGTCTGGTGTAAAAAGAAGGGACAGAACCAAAGGAAAGCAGTTAACATGATGAAATCCTCTCTTCCCCCTGCCCTGTGTTTATACAACACTCACAGTTAGACCTTATGAGCAGGCCTGGCTACAGAGCTGTGGGCTGGAGTCCAGCCTGTTGACTGCACAGAGCCAGGTACTGCTCAGGGGGAATCTGGTACTAAATAGTTCATGTTTAGATGCTTCGCTCTTGCCACTCTCCATGGTTGCTATAGAAGGAAACTCTGCTTTTCTTGGCTCAAGTATCTCTTGTCAATTGACTTTTTATGAGTTGAATCTATTTACAATAAATCTCCCACTCACAATAAATATGCAATCTTTGTCTAAGAACATGCTCTGTGTAAAGACATGACACTTATATTCATGAAATGAAAAAAATAGCACATTCTGCTATATTATTAACACCTGAACTTGCTGTGAGTAGTAACACATTAAGTAGCAAAAGCAGGAAGAGATTGAGATGGGGACACAGGGAGTACTGGGCAGGCATCCTAAGGAGGAGAAGTCCTAGATAATACCAGAGTGGCTATTCAAGTTCCTAGAGGGGCTATTTCCCTACTACAGAACAGGTTTCTGGGAGGAAACACCTAAGGAGAAAGATGATGTATGTTATTTTCCACTATTTTGATTACAAAACCTTCAGCAATTCCTAATGCAGACAGAGCTCCAAGTTGTTATCCTTGCTGTCTCAAAAATTAAGTCTAACTTCCACTACAGTCTCACCACCGTGATTCTTATACAAGCTGCTCTCAAAATTTCATTACTCTTTTGTCTCCAGGACTATGTTCTTTTCTTCAATAATCTATTTCAGAGCACCTTATCTCCTCCTGATCCTTCACAGTTCTCCATGGTGCTCCCATTTCCCCTTAACATCCTCCTACTGAAGCCCTTTTGTCCTTCATACTTCACAGACTTCTCACTCCAGGTACTCTGTCAGTACCTATTCTCTTAAATGTACTCGTGGTGGCTGCCATCTCCTGCTGCTATGCATGTAGCTGATATTGTGGGGTTTTTTTGGGGGGGAAAGGAATAAGGAAGGACTTAAACTCACCCGCTTTCTCAACTCCAGAAGCAGCTAGAAATTATTAAAAGAAAAAAATCATATAGTAGAGACCTCAGGGATATATCTAGGGAAGCGTAGACATACTGTAATCTCAGAAGTCCCCAGGGCTTGCCAAAGTGCACTGAAGCTGCATACCAGAACAGCTCTTGGAGAGAGAAGGATGACAGCAGGAAGATAAATGATGTGAGGACCACCTCGTTACCCGCTTCTCTCACTGTTAGCAGCAAAACTTGCTAAAGTGAATCACAGTCCTGTTATCAAGACTCTGCGTGGTCCAGCACTCATCCAAAAGGAACACCTCAAACACTTCACTTGGTTCGCTGCTACAGTCTTATAATGTTCATTCAATTTCCAAAAGAAGCCTTCTTTTTTGCCATGTCTTTGTCTTCTCCTGTATCACAGGGCCAAACTCTGGGAGCATATATAATGCAGTTGATCTATCGAATGACACAGCCTCAGTTCCTTAATGGTCTCTCAGTTGCCCATGGGGAAGAAAATAGCTGGGACCAGACTGCAGTTGCCCAAAGTAGACAGAAGGCCAGCTCATCCTCACAGACTGTAATTCAATCTCAGCGCAGACATAAAAGAAATTGATCAATATTTACATTTAGGTTTTATTCCCTGTGATTTAGGTCTTCAGTCCTTGGTATTGCCTCAGACACTTCAGCTTACAGGCTGGCTGGGAATGCACTGTCCCAGCACTAATAGGGCCTCGAGTGGATGGCTGTAATTTTTTAAAATCCAGGAGGAATCTCATACTCTGTTACACGCACTTCTCAAAGTCTTTTTTTTTTTTTTTTTTTAATGCAGATTTGGAAGCCTCTATGCAGGTTCCCTGGTACAGGTGCTTTTGAGCAATGCTCTGAGCAGAGCTCTGGGACAAGGCATATCCCATCAGTAATGAGCTACATTTGCATAGCAGACTAGTCTAAATTTTTCTTCGAATAGCAAGGAACAGGCAATCACTACTAGCCTGGGGTCAGAGAGAAACTTCCTCTCAAGGCTATGCCATTCTATGTTTGTCTTGCATTTTCCTCCTGAAGCAGGTGGTGAGGCATTGTTAGAGTAGGATATCAGATTTGACAGCCCCAGGGCAATGTGTGCTCTTTTGTTTCTCTTCTTTCTGCCTCTGAGGCAGCTAGAGGTGGAGTACCTGTTTTTCATTCTCTCAGAGCCCAGGAAGGGTCTGTAGCACATAGAATATTGCTTTTCACTGTAGTAGGGTTTCTTATTTCTGTTCCACACCAACAATCTTGAATTCTTTAGTGAAAAGTGTTGTAAGAGTTTGCAGTGCCTGGTGACCACCTAAACAGGGAGAATGACCACACACACAAAACCAGCTGAGAGACAGAACATTTGGCGAATGGGAGAAACTATTTTAATATGAAGAGGACAGACACCATGGTCTCCCAGGTGGGAAGGGCAGGCAGCTGGAGGGAACTGCACTTTTGCACAAAGTTTGACTTTCAGGCTTTCATCTTCATGCATGTCTGAACATGTGGACTGTCTTCCACCTGAATAGGTGAACGTCCCATCTGCCAGAACTTGTGTGGTCATCTTCAAAGAGGACAGTGCTGGGGTGCTGCATGCCACACAACAAGGCAATCAGACCTGAGGCCACACACAAGCTTTGTCCAGAATTCCCTACAGAGTGCAAACCTGCATTACTGAGCCTTAATTCTATTTTCACTTATCATCTCCAGCTGTTTCAGCCTGCGGTACTAGCTCTTTTATTAGTAACAGCTGCATCAAATTTTAGAGGCAATGCTCTTGTTAATTTTGCCTGAAGCAGATTCTGAGTGGCTTGAAATATCTCTAATCTAATTGTGCATTTAATATTTGTGTTAACATTCAACAGCAAAAATGAAGACCAGAATTATACTCAAATACTGAGAAAGAAGAAAATATTAAGTAAGTGGGCTACCTTTAGCTTTTGTCTTTCTGCTACTGTATTTGTTTTGGGATTTATGAACATAATAAATTTCAAGGACTAAGTGGAGTCTATTCAGTCTATTAAGGCTCATTTTCTTTTAATACTCTAATCCCCTCAGGATACCATTTGCCCTAATTGTTTCTCAAATGATCCTCCAGTGTTTAAGCTTCAGCCTCCGACTCATAAGCTATTCTGCATACACTTGTGGCTCTGTGCAAAGAAAAATAGGACACACGACATCTGTTTCAAATTTGGTTTTCTTTGCTTTGCAATTATGCCCCTTGTCCTCTTATCTGTCTCCCAGAAAAAAATGGTAAGTCCATCTGACATTAACTATATTGTTTAAGATTTCAATATACCAAAATTAAGTCTCCTCAGACTACATTTTTATATCTATAAATTCATATTTTATGGTCTCTTCTCATACTTCTTTGTCCTCAGATCAATAGGGCTGCCCTCCTTTTGAACTGTACAAACATTACAAACATTAGGCAGACCCATGAAGTTGTCCTGGCCAGAAGGATAGATTGCACTGCAGGGAGAGTGCAGCCAGACTGTGCTTTTTCCACTCACAACTTGTTAGACTGGTGACTTTAATTCCATATACACTTTCACTTTTTTTTCCTTAAAAATGTTTTTATTTTAAAATTCATTTGCATTGTTTGGATTAATCTCATTCACAAGGAAATAGTTATTTTTAACTGTTCAATATTTTAAAAGAATAATATTATTATAACTTTATAATAACATTATAATTTTGTTTCCATGTAGTAACATTATAATTTTATTTCCATATAAATCTTATTGAAATGTGACAAAAGATCTTTTAAAAAAATCCAGTCTGTGATTCTGGTAAAGCAACTTATTTCTCTGTATTTTCTAAGTGTTTTGCCCAGTCTGATTTGAAGTGTCTCCAAGTTCTCTGATTTTGGTTGGAAACTATTTCAGTCTTATAGAACTTAACTTCAGAGAGGATATTTCTCTAACATTCGGTCTGAATTTCCCCTTAAATTCATGTCACTGCTGATATGTGTATTTTCATGTATTGTACTAGAGGATGCCTCACATCCATAGCAAGAGCCCCTTCCCTTGCCCTTGTTTAGCCAAGCTACACATGCTCTGACCATTCATATTTCTGCTTTCTGAGCTTCCCCCAGGTGCCCCTGGCGGTGACTGAGCACCCCTAACTGAGTGTAAACATGCAGGGCAATAGCACCGGAGCCTGTCCTGCAGCTGTGCCAGCTGCTAGCAGCAAAAAGACAATGAAGCCATCACAATTTACAGGAACTATAGATTTGCTCCCAGGTCTTACATTGTGCATCCCTGATACTGTATTGCGATATGATGCCTCCATTGAGGCACTCGAAAACTGCTCAAGTATTTCCTATAGTTACCCCTCCTTGCCAGTATGTCTTACAAACAACACTCTATCACTTAAACTTCTGGTATAATGTTGATACTTCCCACATTTCTCACTGATATTATTTCATATATGGGATTAGGGTCTCCTCTCAACAACCACACAAGAGCAGGTGTTCATTTTAATGTGTCTACTTATGGGATTTTTTTAACACATTTCTATGATTTCCAGATTTGTCCTTTGTTATTTCCTTACCAGAACCGGTTTTTGATGCACTTTCCCAGGTACTTAACACAAATTTTATATTATACAATACTATGTTGTACTACATGTATTAAGTTTATATCATATTTATACTTTACATTTCTATACAATACTATGTCTCAACCTTTAAACTTTATCGACTTAAATTTTTTTGCAGTTCTGGATGATAGACAAAAAAACTTCACCTGGTTGTGAACAGTTGTTTTTATTTCTGGTTTGCATTTTTGGTGCAAAAATTTTAGATTACAGTAGGGTTTTTTATTCAAGCTGTTGATTTTCATTTAGATAAACCTTAGTCAAACACAGTATTTACTGTAGGCAAACGTAGAATTCAAACTTTAACATTTAATCAGTAACTTTATGAAATGATACAAAAATTCCTATGCTCTGGTTTTATGCTCAGATTTTTCCACTGAAAGAAAGAAAGAGAGAAGGAAAAGCATTAAGTGGCGAGTGGTGGAAGAAAGTCTGTCATCAATTTATATCTTCTCACTCAGGAGAGATAGAAAAATAGGAAAAATGCAGAGGATTTGGAAAACATGTATATATTCTATTCTTTCTTCTTTTCCTCATTGAGAAATGAGGAAAATAATGAAGTAAAAATGAGAAGAGTCAATTTTTCTATTTTTTTTAAATGAGTGCTTTCAATTTTTTGTCTTAAAATAGGAGGATTTAAAAATAGAGTTTTTTCTTACTGATGGTATTTTGAACACAGTATGGAAAATACTGATCAATTTTCAGTAGCTCCTACTGAAACCATATGTCAAACACTACTCAAGATATGGGGATATTTATGTAAAGTGCAACTGTATGGCTGAGGTGTCCTTTCTCAGGCTCTTTTCTATTCCCCACCCTCTTTTCCTAAAATGCCAATGTGACTTTTGTTAGCAGTAATCATTCATTGACATAGTTACCAACAAATGGGAAGGTGTTGTGCCTGCTTGCACTGTGAGGGACAGTCAAACGCGGTTTGTCAGAATGCAAGCAGTGCAACAGCCGTGGCTGTTCAATGAAATAAGTAGCAGAGAGCAAGTGGAGTGGAAAATATGGTGATAGGTTCTGTGACACTGATTTTACAGCCACACACCTTAGTCTTGAATCGTTCTGTTTGCTGAGTCTGTGGGGAAGTTTCCAGCTTCAGGATATATAATTTTCTCCCTGCTGCTCTTAGTTGACAAATGTCTCTGGTGGCGAGTCTATGAAACCTGATAGACTGATTGGCCTTAATGGGAATGCTGTGCTGCCTAGAGACTGCTCTGGGGCTTTCCAGCCGCTGCAGCAGCCTGCTTCAGCTGAGCACCATACTTGGCTCTGTGTCTCACTCTGCCAAAGTTCAGGATTCAACCAGAGCTTAGGTCTCAGTATCCCTGAGCCTTTTTCTTTATTACACCAGAGAAAATCGATTGTAGTAACACAAAAATGTGGGTCATGAATGTACGTCCTCTTTCCTTCTCCTTGAAGTGACAAATTTAGATGATTAATCTCTACAGTCTATTTCTAGCTTTGGCTTCCAAACAGAGAATGTCAGAGAAAGTCGTATACATATTCTTTACACTAAGTGACAAGAGGCAGAAGACAGATAAATGAATATCTTCTACTTTCAGAGCTAAAAATAAGTAACAATAGCACTATTAAAATGAGAAGTGTATGAGCTCACACGGATTAAACAATAGTGAATAAATACAGAGCAACTGCTGTGAAAGCTTTGTGAATAGTAGGAAAAGCTTCTCTAGGTGTATTTAAAAAGTGAATGGGAAGTGTGTGAGGGAACACGGATAAAGCAAATCAGTATACCTAAGTGATAGGGACAGGGCATTTGCAGGCACTGTGCTGAAGGCAAACTAGTGAAAGAAGACCAGAGAGCAGAAAAAAACCTTTTTCTCATCAAAAAGCAGTGATCAAGGAAGGAAAACAGCTGGTAAGAGGAAGAGAGAACAGTATCGCTGGTGATCAGTTGTCTTTACAAAAGAGGGGTCAACTATCACGTAGTAGGGTTTTTAGTACAAGAGGGAAGGACAGCTGGTGGTGAGTGAAAGCACCTCATAGATATCCAACATTTTATCCCAGCTGCTGTAAAGCTTACAAACCCCAACACCCTTTAGTTATGTAGAGAACTTGAAACTCAAGTCCACTCAGGAATTTTCAGACTACTCCTTCAAAATTCAGTGAGAGCATAAAAGTTTCTTTTCAGAAGCAGCTTTTCCAAGACACTAATGGGATTAAATGCTCAACTCCTACTGACTCTTAATGTAAGTTAGGCATCTGACTTCCCTTTATGCCTTTGGAAAACTCCTTGTTAATCTTCACAGTTTACAATTTGCCCTCTGAGACTGCTCTCGCTTAAAATAAATAGACTGATCCTCCTGAGAGTCTGAAGGGCTGTACATATTGTAAAATCCCCACAGGAATGCAGTATATGTGGTGAGGGAGAATTCTTCTTCATTATTTTGCTCAGGATCTCTTATACAGTTTCATGCATAAATAAGAAAGCCTAAGCATCCACCAGTTCAACTAATAAATGAAAGTAAAGATGCAGAGCAAAGTGTCTCAATCTTATGGTCCTCTGTGAAGAGAGCAAAGCTAAATCACTATGGTAGTATACGATACATGATTAAAAAATTCTGATGTTATTTAATGGTATTACCCAGATAAAAAAATCTCCACCACATCCTGCAAACTGAACACCTGCTCGTGATTCCTGCTTAAAGAGAAGCTAAGTTGAGGGACGCCCTTGCCCAAAGGTCACATATGATGAAGAACCACTTTTATTGCCTCTTTCTAGACTTATGAAGACACAAAAGCCTCTACAGTTTTGAAATAAGCTGCACTACTTGAGCTCAGGCCCTCATTTGCAATCATCTTTGCTGCTTCAAGAATTTATGTGGGGTTTTTTTTCTCCAAGGTATATTACTCATGACTTGATTAGTGGCCATATCACCTCCTGAACTAACATTATTCTTCACTAAGCCATAGACAGATGTGTGTTCTCCACACTTAGTGGAGACTTCTCTGTTCCTGTTACAAATAAGAGCAAGAACAGGTTAGAGAGGCAGTGTATGGAAGCACAATGAAGAACAGAGAGGCACCAGCCAGGAAAGGAGCTGGAAAAGGAAATGCATATTGCCTGTGTCAATTAAATACCAGCCAAACTAAAGGTAGTTCAAACTTCTAAACTTGATGATCTCTGAAGATAGTGAAGCAAGCTTGGATAGATCATCCCCATTAAAGTTTGAGTGATAACAAAAATCAGTGAAGTCACGAACATTCCAGATTTGGAGAGATTTGTCTTCAGACTGGGGAAACCTGAGCACAGACAGACCAACTCTGAGATGAGATTAAGGGTGCTGTTTTACAAAACATAATGAAACTGATAACTGAACAGAAAGAGCAGGTGCAGCTTGGAGGAAAAGAGCACTGCCTCTTCCCAAAGACAGCAGACACCCAGTGAGATTCTCAGCAAGAAATGAATTGAAGTCCTTACATTTTTTTTAAGGTCAAACACTGATGTTTCTCTCTTTCTGAATTTAGAAACAGAAAATATTTTACAGAGACTGGGATTGTATCAGTCACATAGATTTTTGCAGACTTTGGGAGGAAAGAGACAATCCTCTTGCTGGTAGACCAGAGCCGTCAGCCTTTCATAGCCTGAAGTATTTGTTGGTACCTGAGAAGCAAGTCAGTGGAAGCCAAATTTACATTTGTGATTTTCTTGGTCCATGGAGATCTGAACTAAACTGATTTTACACAGTTTTGCCTGAAGATTTAGCAAGATTCCTTAACTGTGATTATTTTTCTACATGTCATATCATGGAAAATAACTTCACAAACACTGACCAATTTATATAATTATTTCTATTTCTGATTAGTTTGTTCGGAATGAAAGTGAGGTTCTCTTTACATACTTCTGAAATTATGAATCTGTCTGAGCAATCAGTGCTGTTAGTTTTCAAGTGTGTGACTAGGTCCCTGGGGGGATGGTTTCTGACTTTTGTGTCTGCCAGCCTAACAACAAAAGCAATTGTTTTCAGAAGATGAAGACTCTGCATATTTAGCTAGCTATATTTAGCACAACTGCAACATTTGCAAGCCTTTTCATTATTTATTAATTATTCATGTGTCACCACACATATATTAATGTGCGTTTTTCGCAAACCAGATTAAAAAAATATAGCAATATGGAACATAGTTTAGAAGTACAGCAATAAAGAAAAAAGGCACAGCTAATTTTACAAGTAGTGAAGATTCTCACTTTGAAGAATATGTGTGTCTGGTGATCTATGTTGTGGTGAATCAGAACAAATCCTTAGAGCAATGATTATACTTTTGCTCTGATGGCAGAACATGTTGATAAGTCCCATTCAGAACACCTGAAAAGTCAAGCAGATACTTCTCTGGAATTAAAAGATTAAAACAATGTGTAGATGTTGAACACTGCTGATTTGTAGTTATCCTTTCTTTCTCTGGATAGACTGTGCATAATGCAACATGGTGCCAAGATACTCGAGTTAGCTCTGAACTTGCTACTTGGGGCACTACAAGTTGTGTAGGTATTTCAGGCCTTGTCTTTGCATGGGTTTCTTATCAAATTCAGCTACACTGCAAGGTGTGCTCACAGCTATGCTGTTTCTGGCAGCACAGTAACTCTCCGTGTACTGGGTGTGTCCCTCTATTCCTGCACAGCTTGAGCTGATGAGATGAGCTTACTTATCCCTACAAAACAGCACTGCTACAGTAACATTTCTGAAACACGTGGTATTCTCAGTGGTATCGGGTTTCCACTGCTGAAACAACAATTGCTCTGCATCAGATTTGGAAAATAGACAGGGATAATGGCTCCTTTCTACAGTGGTTGCCATTGAATAAGTCATCATGTATTAGCAACTCCCGCAGAGCAAGAAGACTAGGATACCTAACTTGCTTGGCTATAGCAATAGGGGCTTTAATACTTTACTGCATGATTAATTTAATGTAGTCTCATGCATTGAATACACCTGACTAGGTGCAAAGTTGTCTTGAACTTTGCAAAGGAATAGAGAAGAGTGAAGAAATATTTTGCTGCAGTGGGATAGAAGAGGATAATACACGTCAGTGGAACGTCTTTCAACTAATTATTCTTACCCTTGCCAGTTAATTTTTGCCCTTCAAGAAAACTGTTACTGATGTTAATTTTGGCTTTAAATGTTGCTAGAAAGTGTTAATGGCTTCTCAGAGTGTCCACAGCTGCACTTAGAATGGAGATCGAAAATCATTTTGGTCAAAGAAGGGAAGGATCTTTCTTTTGCTGTCTGAGGTATATGCTGAGTGCATAGATACCAGCTTACTGCAATTTATGTTCCATTTAACAGCTGGACCCAGATCATGTACCCTCTGCCAATAGCTGTTTCCATAGGTCCCAGAGACAGAGTTCAGAGGCTTTATTGTATTTTTTCCATTTGCACACTCAAAGTGTTATTTTACTCCTTAGTAAGACTTATTTTGGATTAGGATTTCTTGTGCCACTTCAGAATAGAGTAAGGATGACTGACTCCTTATATTTATCTTTGGCTAGAAATTAAGCTTCAGAATTAAAATGATTTTACATCTCTCTTGCACCTCTATTGAAGAATCCAAGTCTCAAGCTTGCGGTTCTGGGTTATACAAAGAACACAAAATAATACTGATGGGGAGTGGGAATCTACTGAAATTATCAAACATCTATTACTACCCAATTTACATAAAATATATTTTACTGAAATGAAATGCTTTCCTCATTAAAATTGTTCTCCTTAAATGGGGCATATCTTTTATGGCTTTTTGGCAAACTGTTAAGAAAATATGTTTATGCTATTAGTCCCAGTCTAGGGGCTCTATTAAGTTTTGCATTTTATTCTATCCTAATAGAACCAGTGATGACCACTGTATCTGCATTTAAGAACATGCAGAGCAAAAGGATTAACTAAATTTTCATCAGAGGCCATATTATAATATCTTACAAAATGCTGTCCACAACCAGAAAATACTAGAAAACTGGCATAACTGCCCTGACTGTAAGTATTTTCCAGAGTTGTGTTTCTGGGGTTTCTGGGGTTTTTTTGGTTTGGTTTTTTTGTTTTTTTTTTTTTTTTTTTTGGTTTTTTCGTTTTTATTTTTTTTTTTGAAAAATAAACTACTGGATTATAAAGTTCAAATATTTTCTTTAAGTTGCTTATAGCAGGACTGGCAACAGAAAATATGACTCTTAGAAGAAAGGTTGCCTGACTTAACTCAGAACTCAACCTTTAATGGCTCTTCACAAGCTGTAGGTAAAATATCATTTTCCATCAGAATTTCAGTTTCAAGGCTGGTAGTCCAGAGACAGATGTTTCCCTATACTAACTACAAAGTATTTCCTCTACTGATGGGCACTTTCAGAGAACATTGGAGCTGAAATTCTCATCATTCCCTTCAGCCAATCTATATTTTAATCTAAATTTTCAGATTTTTTCATATTTGTCTCAGAAATGCCGAACCTCAGCATTCTGTTAGAAGAAATGGATCAAAAAGAGGTGAGTCCTTTGACCTGCTGTGACAGTCATATATAAGATGATGGGGTAATTAAGCAGGAAATACCCTTGCAAGCTGATAGAATACTGATGGATTTCAATAAGACTGGCTCATAGAAAAATATATAACCCTAAGACAAAACTACTGCAACTCTTCAATCAGGGTACTATTTCCACTTCAGCATATGGATGTGGAAGTTGGAAATGTCAAAGGGAGAAACAGATGTTTAAATGGATTGAAAATGAACATCTCAGGCAAGAACTAAATAGCAAATGAAAAGAATCTACAACAAATGCTCAGATTTATTAGAAATTTCAAAAATCCCTTAAGGCTGCCTGGAAAAGAAAGTGGAAATATTTAGAACGTATTAAGGGTGAAGCCAATGACAACCTATCATTAGGCATCTGGGAAACCGGGAGGATCCAATGCAAAGGATCTGCTAAAAATCCTTAGGAAGGAAAAACTTTCAGGAAGATAAGAATAGAGAAGCAGAGAGTACATACTTATGGGACAATATAGATATTATGTACAATGTGAGCCTGGGATGAGAGAAGGACTTGGTCAGGAATATGATAGAAAGAGGAGAGCATATCATAGACTCCAAAGTAGAGCAGAAGTTTTTCAGCTCTGAATTAAAGCAGTTTGAGCAAGAGAAAAAAGTGACTTGTGTTTGTTATTCATATTCTTACGTAGATCTTCTTTAGAGGATTCAGACAAATATTTGGGATTTTCTTTACCCTGGAGCATACAGAAGAATTAGGTCTAAGGAAATTATTATTTAATCTTTTTTTTTTGTCTGGTGGAAGGTATTCATGAAGGATTTGTGTCTGTGTGCCAGTGCAGATGGTCTTGTCAAACTGTGCCTAGTAATTAATACTCAATCAACACACAATGTCTAGTTTAGGGCTCTGCAGGTATGTTTTTAAAATTTATTTAATTGAATTAATTTTTTTTAAATCAATAAACTGCTTGAAGAAAATGTACCTCTTGACTTCTTCTTTGAAGGTCTTACATGAACATCCTGTCTCACTTCTCATAAAGCTTTAATTCCTGAAAGGATATTTGATAAAGCTTTGGTTTTATAAAAATGATGACCTCATATTCCAGTGCGGTTGTGTCTGGGGGTCTGAGGTGCATTTTCAGAAAATGGAGTAATAGCAATTTGTGTGAAGCTGCCTCCCTAAAGGTGGAAGCAGAAGAGAGAGAGATATTTTAGAGGAATATTTTTTTCCCTTCCTAACTATGACTGTGCATGGACTATGAAACCAAGCCATGAGCTTTGTTTTCTGTTTCATTCCCAAGTTCACCTTTTCCCCCTTCTCCCTGTCTCTCTCTCTCCCTCAGCAGGAGTTTGACATCTCTCTGGACTGGGGGGAACTTGAGTTACAGACTGAGTTTTGTCTGCTGAATTGCTATGCCCTGAAGGAATACTGTGAACCACTGCCACACTAGTACTCATTTCTTACTAATCTTTTCAGTGTATCACATTCCATATATTTTGAGTTTCTAATCGAAAAAAACCTTTATTATGCTTCATCATTTTTGTTATGTAGATTTCTCCCTCCCACAGATCAGCCTGAGATGCAGTTCCTCCCCCATGGTTGCCTCAGAAAGCCATAGGTCCTTGTGTGTGCTTTTGACCCTTGCAGCTTTCACAGCAGTAACCAAAATGTAGCAGTCAGCATGAGGTAAAACAGAAGGAAAACACTCCTGCTCAGCAGTGTCTGGACTCTGAAGCTGCCCTACACCTGAGCTCAGCAGGCTTTGGAAGTCACTCTGGCTCTTTGGCAATGCCCAAAATCAGGAATTGAGTCTATACAAGTGTTTTAGTTTTGATAATGAATGAACATCTGAAATTAGTCTCCCACTGAGCCCTCTAAGAGACCTTCTGAAACTTAACTTCCCATGGGCTATGAGATGGTGCAGCTGAGAGCGCGTCAGCCCAATTACTTCTGAAAGGGTTGAAGGCTGGATGATGTTTGCCCCTTTCTGGATATTGTGGTATCTGTAAACTCAGAATTTTCACAGGAGGACTCACACTGGACTGCAGCAAACATTTCTAATGGAGGCTTTATCCCTTGAAAGCTGGTATCTGCCTGCCTTAAGGCAAACACATGAGCAGACTAACAATGAAAAGGTAAATATCCTTCTCTATGCTTTTGCACTTTGAGTGCTGCCAGTGACACACAGCCTTTTTAAAGCAAAGTATTGGTTTGTTAGGACCAAAGACTGACAGAGAAATCATAGGATAAGCCACTAATCTATCTATATGATTTCTACCTCCTTCCAAGTCTCATTGTTTTTGTAGTTCAGAGAAAGACTGTTCCTCCCCATTCTTCACTCTTGGCACCCCTTGGTCTGTTTCATTTAAACATCCCTATTTTAAGCACTATTTTTAGTATTTTTTAATGTTTCTTTCTTTGTAAGATTGTCTCTAGAGATTGAAATGGGATAGGATGCTTAAAGACAAGAGTTTTAACTATCATCTTTCAAGTTTTATGCTGATTATTTATATGTGAGAAAGTGTTGCATTACCTTTTTTTTTTTTTTTCTTTTTTTTTCTGGAGCTGTCACAAATAATTTGAGGACTGATAGGAAATATTACACTATAAATAATAGCTAAACAGAATCCTTAATTTATTGAATAGGAAGTAGTCCTATCTGCTACAGCATTATCCTATGGAACATGAATTAAACACTTGAAAAAGGAAAAATAACAGATGTATAATATTTATCTATGCTATTCCATTTTTAGCTTCTTTATTTAAAGATGTTGGATTCTCATTCCACAGACAATTTGAAATGTGGATTTAATTAGTTGGTTTATAGTAATTGTAGCCTGATAGTAATAGAATTTTTGTTGAATATGCTGCAACATAAACCAATGACATCTGGGCACTGTATAGATAACAGGATGTGAAGTATTCTGTTATTAGGATTGTTTGTTATTCTTTAGAGTATTTCCTCAATTGATTGTACATAGTCTCTGTGGCATAGAGCATTCTTTGACCTGGTCTTTCTTGTTTTGTTTTGTTTTGTTTTGGGTTTTGGTGGGTTTTTTGTTTGTTTGTTTTCATTGAAAAGTTTTTTATTTAGACATACTTTGAGGCCAAGGCTCTATGATATAATACTGGAGTTGAGGCACCTGTTTCCTCGGATTGTGTTCTCAAATTGTGCATTTCACACAGGTGTTATGTGGTGATTATACAGGCTTGAATCACTCCTGGGACCACGTAGCAGGCACATGCCAGGCAGAGACTTCCTCTTCTCCAAGATTTTATTAAAAGCACATTTGGGAAAATGAAAACAAAGCAATAAGGAGCCATCCCTGTGAAATGGCATTCTCTAGATGAGATAACTCAGAAAAAAATTAAAGTACTCCCAGCATATCCAGATCTTATCCACCTCAAATCTGCTTTCTGGAACCTGGAACATTGTATAGAAACAGAATTGTGAAGAAACAGCACTGTGAGGAAACAGAAAAGGTATAAGTTTCTGTAAAGTCCAGGATTTAGGGAAAAATCTGAAAATTGTGTTTACTTACAGTAATATGGGATACTGGCAGCTATTGTTGTTTCATAGCTTCAAGCATGCTACGCTTGTGTTATGTACATTTAATGAGCTCCAGACAGTGTACATGCCCTTCATCCAGAATCCTGTCACCCTTTCTTGAGTATTTTCTCCCTACATGCTATCTCAAATAAAGGTGTTATCTGGTTGGAATGACTGGAAAATGGTTGGAAAAGGGTGACTACTGAAAAGGAGAGTTATGTGTTGTCAAAAAAATGCTTCTGTCATTAGAGAGGCTGCTCGGGTCTAATGTCCATGACATACACAGAAGTTGGGCGGTTTTATTAGAACTCTGACTGCCAAAAGTTGTACTATCATTAGGCAGAGATCATTCTTCTGGATACTGAACAGTGGGAAAGCTGTAAGCAGAGGGTGCATTATAAACCCATTTTATTGCTAACCTGTGTTAGCACCAAGCTTGCAGTCAGGCTACAAGTAGCTTTACTCTCTGGCTGTAAGGGTGAGTGGAGGAAAAGTTTGGTTTGCAGTAATTAGCAACAGGTATTGAGGTGTGTATGACAGGCATGATTACCCTTAGTCAACAAATCGAGGTAACAGGTGTATCTTTAGCATAACGTGTTACAAAATATAGAATGTATTCACTTCTTGCTTCATTATTGATTTGGAATGACAAACCTTGTGATAAGACTTTTTTTTTTTTTTTTTGGTGTTTATGTTCAGCTGAGTGTATCTGTGTGTTATTGCCAATATTCCTCTCAACTTTTTTTCCTCTAATCAAGTCATGGGATTGGAGAGCTGCTACCCTGGCGGAGAAGAGGTGGTCAGCTTGTTTCCCAGACAAACCAGGAATTGATGGGCAACCACAGGAGTGAAAGGGTAATTCTGAAGTGTACTGTCATCTTGTGCTGGCCTTATCCCTCACACAGTAAAATCTGTGACTGAAGTAAAGCCTAGAGAGTTATGGGGTGTTTTGTTAATTTTTTTTTTTTTTTTTTAAATTGTGTTCTGGGGTGTTTTTGTAAGTTAGAAAATGTTCAGAAACTTGGTGACAAGGACATACAAAAACAAATGGCTTAGGAAAATGAAGAAGTGGTGAAAGACTACTTGTTATTCAAAAAGAATAAAAATAGCGATAGTGAAAAGGACACACAAAAGCGTGGAAGATTTTCAATTTAATGAGAATGGTAAGAATATGAAACACAACTCCAGCATGAGCAGTACTGTTTTTATACATGTGTTTTCAGAGACAGTAGTAAGTGATGATCTTTCCCTGAATTCTAGTGGGAAAAGTGACTTTTATGTCATGAAGAGATTAAAATTTTCTGCAGACACTGGGCGAATTTCACTATGAAGATTTAGCAAAAACCTTATAAGTGAAAGATTGGTTTATTTAGTAGGAGAACTAAGAGAAAAGTGAGACATTCTAGCTATCCTTAACAAATCCCAACAACTTCTTTCCCTGTTGAATTGACTTTTGTGGAAAAAGTGAGAAACTGATTTGCTTAATCATTTATGAGAGCCTGAGAGCAGAGATCTAGTCAACCAACGAACAAGGTGCACTACTTGATTTGAAAAAAAGCCCACCCTTCACATTTTAAAAAAGTTTTCTTTACCTTTCAGTATATAGGAAGAGAGACTATCTATAAATATAGAAGAGATAACAATTTATAAATTGTGAAAGGTAAGTGTTTATTTAGGGTCTTTGTGTTTATATGTGCCTTAATAATTTTCAGTCTGAAAATTATATCAAAAGGCTCTGTTGAGTACAATAATGCTGAGAAAAAAATGCTACTTTAAACAGGGAGATTAGAACACTTATTTCACTTTAAGGGAACTTTTGTCCATCTGAAACAGACATGACAGGTGTACAGATTGTACCTTATATTTAAAGACTGTCTCATAAAATATTATACTTCTCATCATCATATTAAGTAGCAGAAGAGATTCTCTACTATGGTTATGTGATCTTTAATATGTTACAATTCTGGTTGGGTTAGAAGGAATATTTTGTACTTTGGAAACAAACAATAATATTCTATTTTTTTTTTCCAGTAGTACACTGACCAAAGTGAATTGTGAATTTACAGAGATATCTTGACCATACTTGAATGAATTATTTAGGAGCCACCAAACAGGTTAGACCCTGTTCATTCGTAACAGTGAGCGCCTAATTGAGTTTGGAGTGGCCAAACACAATCTACAAGATAAGTACTTCAGCTGCTGAGGCGAGCTGAGACACAGCCTTTTGCTACTTATGGGTTACCTGGAGAGATTATTTCAGATAAAGGTTCCCAGTCTGTTCCTGAAGAGTTTCAAATACTCCAAAGAAGAAATTCACTGAAGTACACTCCATCTATTGCTTATTAGCTAGCAGCACCAGATAGATTATCAGAACACTTTTGCAGACACTTTCAGAAGGCCCTAGGGGGGAAAAAACAAAGTCGATAATCGGCCACACAGAAATTTGTGGCAAAGTTATTTCTCAAATGTCAGATATGAATTAGATTTGATTTATTGGACTGTGTTTTAGCAAAACATCTAGGAAACCAGTAGAGTAGATGTATTTTTAAAGCCTGAGTAAACATACCTTGACTAAGGAGTCAGTTCAGGGAAGGATGTTTTGCAGGTGGTAGATGTTGCTTGGTGGATGCTTTCTGTAGCAGAATTAAAATGACAGATAATGAAGAAATGGGATGACCATGTACTTCAACACAGAAACATCCAGAAAGGGAACAGATTTGCTAGTATTGAGGAAGTTTTTAGAAAAAGAAAAATAAGATACATGTATTGCTACAGAGACATGAAGGCAAATATTTACATTTTGATGTAGAGGACACTAAAGATACTTCTGGTCGAGAAATCTATGATCATAATGAAATATAATGCTTTACAAGTCCAATGATACAAGTACTTAAAAAATTTGATTGTACATACCTACTTCAATTCTATTCTACTGTAATTATATGAAGTATATGTAATTCATTTATACATAGTGGGTAAATACAGTAGACGTGAAACACAACTGCGGTGGTTTTAATTTTCATACGTGTTATCACTGTTGCAAAAGGAGCCACTCTGTGAGGAAACACTGCCACAATGAGCACCAGAGGAGAAACACCTTGCTTCCTCCAAGGGCCTGACATTTGTTCTTTCTTACCTGGCTGCTTCATTCAATCTAAAATGAATATCATCATGACTTATGGCACATGACATTCTCTCTGTGCATGAACTGTAGCCAGTGCCATTGGCAATCTTAGAAGTCAACCAGTCATCGCTTTACTTGTGAGAACTTTCAGAACCTATAAAATGACTTTGTTTTGGGAAATAGCAGAGTTTTCATTTTTCGTTAAGGACCAGTCATAGAGGAAACCAGAGGCATCAGTATGTCGTCTCCAATTTTAAAAAGTGCTGAGCAGACAACATTTGACATTTAAAAAGAAAAAAAAGCGCCATAACTTAAACCGGAAGATTTAAATGTCATCCTTTTGTTTTTTACCTTGAAGTGTTAAATCTTCCAAAGAATAACCCAAGTTTGCAGCAGGCAAATGAGTGAGGTAGAGTGCAAGAAGTCTTTTGTTTTTCTTATTAGTGACACCTTACATTTTGTGTGACATCTTTTACCCAATGAAGATCATTGCTATTACTGAACAGGTTTGGTTTTTTAATTCTGTTTTTGTGAAGCTTGATTGAATATTAAGCCATGACAGACATAAATTACATTTAATAATCATGCTACACAAGCATTTAAATCTGTCACACAGCAAGCACAAGTGTCTAAGAAGCATTTTTAAGCACTATATTTATTCTAAAACATGATAATGTCTTACATTAGGTTAAATATATTGCATTGAGTGACTTGTGAGATTTGCTAAACCAAGGGAAAGAGGGTTTTGAAATGATAAGAGTTAGAAATAAAAGAAAATTATAGCTTTGCACATCAGATTGTTGTGTACAAGACCCTTTGTAACAGAGATATGAGCACTAAATCATTTGATGCATCCAGTTGGAGGAAATGAGCTGTGTGATCAAATTGAAACTTAAATAAGTAAATATGAATATTTATGAGATATCTGGAAGTAAGAAATAGCCTTGTGATGAAAACTATTGTTACTTGCTACTTCAGTGGAGTAGGTTTTGTAGGTTGCTGTCACCTTGGTGGGTATCTATTTGCCTGTTAAGTGCATAGGACAGGTCCTCCCTGGCACAAGAACAGGAGAATCTGATGCTTTTGCAGAGGCATTTCTTACAGATGAACTCTGCAAAACCCACACTGGCATGCTTTACTGGTCACAACTGTCAGAAGCAGAGAAAATCTGCAGACTAATAGGTGGGACTTGGGAGTAGAAAGAGATGCTTTGTCTCTCATATGACATCAAAGCTATGTCAGAAAGTAAGTAAAAAAGAAATATTTCTGTAAATAGTTCATCCATAACAGGGGTAACTATAGCCTGAGAGGATTTTTGTCTTTGTAGTATCACAGAAATCACTGGTGTGAGACTGGAGTTCTACTCTCAAATATTCCTCTCTGTGACCGATCCCGAATTTTTTGTTCACTGAGGCAGAATTTCTGTAACCACTACTGTGGAGAACAATGTGTCTTGAAAGACTCTTGGAAGAGTGTGTTTTACTGTAATTTTCATGTGTCCAATCTCTCTTTTTGCCTTTCATACAAGAGGCAAAACCTGCACAATAGAGGTCTGACATGGTGGTGATAAGACTGATGGTAAGCAAACAGGCCTTTTTTTTTTTTTTTCTATATTTAGGCATATTATTTTTGTATCAACAGGCATTATAAATGTTTCCATTTGAGTCTATCAGTGTATTAAACCAGAGTCTGAGCTGTCAAAAATGCTGATTGCTGGTACCAAAAATGAAATATTGTGGAATTATCATGAATTAGGAAAACAAGTCTTGAGCAGTGAGGTATTCAAAAAAATAATGTTTACACTGAAGCCTTGGATCGGTGATTTCCCCTCAAAGTTTGCAAGTTCTCATTAGAACTGTTTCTAAGGTATTGGCTTTAGAAATCTGCTGTGGGATATCTGATGCTGACAGCACCCTGAAGCTGATAATTTAGAGTGGAAAAAAGAAGAGCTCCACGGTGTTTAACTGTGTTTATGATCCCCTCATAGCCTCATCTCAGGCCTTCCTCACCAACCATTGCCCCACAGTAGTGACCCATTGTTCTCCTGGAGGTGGTAATTTACTGTCAACACCACACACTGTCTCTCCTAAGAAACGTAAGTAACTCCAAAATTTCTCTGTATTTCTGTATTTTATAGCTTTATAAAGGTTAATTGGATCCTTGCTCTAACAATAAGAAAATTTCTTCACTGAAAAATTTTGCCTACTATGCCATTCATGTTCCATTTTTATAGTTGGGAGTTCAAGTCAAGTTCATGTCACAAAGTAAAAAAGTGAAGTTGAACATTGTTTAAATTTCCTCTGGCTATTTAGATAGGTAATAGAAGCAAAGGCTGATAGCACTTTTTTAGCAACATAAGCAGAAAACTTTAGAGGATAATAGAGATTTTCTAGATAAAGAAATTGTGGCAGCAAGTTTAACGCTTCACTAATAAAAACAAGTCATAGTTCTACTTTATGGTTAGATTCACTGTAGGAATCCACATGGTTGGTGATAGGACTGAACTGGTGTTAAGAAAATCCACTCCAGACCAGATTTTATTTCAGTCTGTGTTTTCATGTTAAATTAGGGTTCCAGCTTGCACTTCCATCCACACATTTGATTGTCTACACTGCCTGCTTATTGATTTATACTCCAACAAATATCTGGAGCAAACCAGCCAATTTACCAGGTGGAGAAACATAGTCACAGAAAATTGCGTCTTGTCTTCTCAGGCTGGGGCAACTCCAGTTTCAAGCCACAGGGCATAAACTGTGGCTTATTCTTTGCAACAATTAACTAAGTACAGATTAGAACAGCGTAGCAAATCTCCCTGCAAATCCCCACCAAGGGAGTCTGGTACTGTGATTTCTCTCGGGATTGCATCTGAACAATACTCCTTTCTTTTCCTTCTTTCCCTCTGCACACCAATGCTTCTGATTTTTACCAAGACAGCAAAGAGACAGAACAGAAATGGAATGAGGCTGAAATGTTGCCTTGCTTATCTTCTTTAGAGTGCTCAGGATTATGCAGGAGACAAAAAAACCCCCAAAAAACAACCAACCCTCAAGAATTTTAAAACCAGTGTTGACTTTTTTCCAGACATTTCTAAGATTATAACATTTGATTTTGAACAGAGCCCGAGGTCAGCAGTGTTTTTTTCAGCTAATTTCCTGTATTCCAGTAATTTTACTTCTTATTCCAGTTAATGCCAGAAAATACAATTGCACAATCTGCAAATATGAATTTAACTTCTAACCCTATAATAGAATTTGTCAGTCAAGTACATGAATATTTTGTCACATGGGTTGATGGACCTTCCAGACAATTTTTTCCATCTCTCTCAGAAAACTTTACCTCTTTTTTTTGCATCTCCAAAGGAATCAATGCCTTTTATTTCAGATTATCATGGAATTATTGAATTTCTGGTGCACACCCTCTCATTAAACTCATTATACTTTAACTCTTGCCAAAACATGGGGATTGAGAACTGCTGGAAGTGTAGCCCCATTTCCAAACAACATCTCACTTGGTGATGTTAGCAGTACAGGGTGACAAATCGCTCAGATTGCCCACAGGGTGTATCATACTCTGAAAGAGTTAAGGGTTGAGATGATTTCTACAATGATGTTTGTAGGAAATTTTCTGCTCACTGACAATTAAAGTAGTTTCCAGGCATTATGGTTTTTTTGGTTTTGTTTTGTTTTGTTTTGGGTTTTTTTTTTTTTGGTCTATACAACCTTTTAAATAAGAGATTGATTCTATCCCTGAAAATATGTAAAATGAAACAAGCTCTGGGCATGTGTAAGGTGTGATTAGAGGTTACTGTTTTTTAAATTTAAAGTCTGCTCTCCCTGACCTTCAACAGGAATGAGTTACTCATAAAGCCTGTGTGACTCCAGAGTCTAAAAATACACCTGTAATGTACATCTGAATTGCAGAATATATGGTGTCAAACGGAAAAATATTATCCCCTTTAGACTCCACTCTGTGAATAAAAATTGGGTAACAGCTCTTTAACATCCTTGTTAGAAATCTCTGCTCTGATAAGAATTTTTTCTGCCTATGAGTCAAATTTTCTCAGTGGAGGAAAGGAAATATGATCTTGTGTTCTTTGAAAACTCACCTTTTCTAAATATTTAAAAAGAGAGTTAATTAAAAAAAATCCTGATACATTCTTATATTTATGGAAATGCTTGTGTTGAGGGTGGGAGAATACTGTCTATTTTCATCTTCTCATCTCCTGAGGAAGTAAGAAAGAGAGAAAGTAACTTCCATTTCTTAAAATGATACCTTTCACAAAATAACTTTCTCTTTAACTACAGATATTTGTCCTATCTGAAAACTGATAAATAAGTATAGGGAATTTAACCTGAATTCTTTCTCTTTACTTACTACTGCAAGTAAGATTTTTAAATGTGTAGGGTTTGTTTCTTTTTCTTTTCAATTACATTACAATTTATTTGGCCTAAAAAATTTTGGTTCATATTTCTGTGTGGAAAATTGCCAATTTCTAAATGAATATATTTACACTATGTCTTTAGACTAATTTTAGAAGTAATTGAATGCTGAAAAAACCCCATTCTTCCAAAATGACCAGATTCTAATGGGTTAAATTCAACGTTATGTCCTGTTCCAAGTATGTCTCCTCTTTTGAAAAGCAGCTGAATTTTAGTGTCAACAAGCACTGGGAATAAAACACCCGTGTTCATATCAATTAGCTGATTTGGATTGAAATGTCTTCTTAGGACAAGGGAACAGGTGGTAATCATCTGGACAAAATCACTCTTGGATGTAAGTGGGAGCCTAAGCCTATCAAGGAAGAGAGGATGTGAAACTTTTATGTCATCAGGTAAACCAAAATTATTTATAATAATAATAATAATAAAAAAGGATTACACAAAGGTTACATTTGAAATTTTAGAAATAATTTTTATAGCTTGAAAACTTTTTGCTTTCTAGGGATGTAGTTTTCCATAATATTTTCAAAAAAGTAGCATTCTATCTTTCTATGGATGGTGTATTCCAGTGTTTTCAATTGTATTTCATTTAAACAACAATCTTTAATGCCAGTGGTCTCCTATTATCATTAACCCTAAAAACAAAATGCAGCAAGTTGACTCTTGACTTTGTTCCAACTCAGCCATTATGTCTAATGCGTTTCGTATTCCAGATCTATTGAGCTGTTCTTGTCTATTTGTATTGTAGGTTACATATTGGGGATACTGTTTTATTAAAACATATTAGGTCAGAAGCATCCAAAAAGATAAACCACCTAATCTTGTGATTACTTTTAAAACTAGAGTTGAAAGAACATCTAATGCTCCTTTGAATTATATCTGCTTAAAAACTGTAGGAGTTAAAAACCTCCCGTGCTCTTCGTAGTGAAATGTGAAGTCTGAAATTTAAACTGAAGGAATTAGGCTGAGTTCAAAGTATAAAAACTGCAAAAGTGTTAAGGGTAAGTAAAGCTCAGTTATTCAGCAAGAAAACAAAAAGCGTATCAGCTCAGGAGAGAAGAGATAGGAACAGGAATAAATTAAAAAATATTAAATAAAAGCCTGTTTTTTTGTTTGTTTTGTTTCTTTTTCCCTAAAAAGATGTTTGTCTTTCAAAGGCTCTTACAGTCTGAAAACCTAGCATTTTGGCACTCATTTGTCAGTAGATATTGAATTTTGTGTGCCCCATGCACCCAAGCTACTGGAGTGGAAGCTGCAGGGTGCTGGGGTCCAGTGCAGCACACACTGGTGCGTGGCACAAAGGCAGTGCTGATGCTGCCCTCGGGACATGCCTGTATTTCCTTTAGGTGTTTCATCTTCATTTTACTTTGCAGCACATCCCATGGACAGCCTGGACTCCTCTGGCAAAGGAAGGGATTGCTAAAAATTAGGAGGCTGGTATTTGTAAGGGGCTATGGCTGGGAATCCTGGATGTGCCTTTTGGCCTTTCCTTCTGTTTGACTCATTCCCTCATGCCAAGACCAGTGCTTGGCTCAAGGTGGAATGACCAAAAAATGGTCTTCATTGTTTAGGTAATCCTTTGTCTACCAGACACTGGAACCAACCGTAGCTCTGACCATGTTGCAGCTGGCAACAGTAGTTCCTTAATATTTTGTGTAACAACCTCAAGTAGGCTTCCGTGGAAGCAGCCTGGACACCGAAGTGTGAGCTGGGGTGAAGAGGACCATAAGACCCGGCCTCTCACCATGCAAGCCTGTCATCCTACAGCAAACACTTGGTGCCAGGAAGCAAGGGGAGGAGACCTGTTCTGCAGATTGAGCTGTGGCCCTCCTACCAAACATTTTTATAACTGTTAGTTTGCCTGTCTTCCGAGCTGTATTATCTCAGTGCTTAGGTGAGGTGAAATGTGTTAGGTGATGTTCTAGTAGAAGTAACGCTGTGTCCTGAGCCAGCCCTCAGCTGGGTTTCTGAGCTCCCAAGAGGAGTCAGAACTCAACCATGTCCTGCTGGTTAGTGCAGTGGGTTTTGGGCATCCCTTGCATAGTACCTTCTTTTCCCTGGGAATCTACAGAAACATCAGTTCCCGGCTTTGGGTTTGGACTTCTCGCCCCCAAACACAAGTATTATATGTAAAAAAACCCAACACCCACAAAACACTGTCTAGAGGCCAGATTGAACTCCAGGGCTTTGAATTCAGGATGTCTTGACTTAGTACTCAACTTGTTGATATGGCATAGCTAAACTGCTGGATATTTAGTTACACAACAAATATAATATTACTGTGAACTACTATGTGTGTAAATCATAATGACAGAATCCATTTATTTAAAAAAAGAATTGATGAAAGGGATAAAAGAAAACTTTGCAAAGAGCTACGGATTTGATTAATATTTTTGTGGGGAAGGAGGAGAATCACTGCTATATCAGCACTAGAGAAGTCTATCAAGACAGCTTGATTAATGGAAAAATATTACCTGAATGTGTAAGCACAGAGATAAGATGGATTTTTGTAATCCTGAAGTTTCATAAAATGCCAGCTAGAAGATTAGAAAGACATGGTGTTAGTTTCTTTCTAAAAGTTTTGTAGATGAATCTCCTGTAGGAAAATTCACAGTAAGTCATTTCAGTTCTGAGTAAGATGAGGGTAAAACTAGGATACATTTTTTACCATGTATACAACATCTTAAACAATACATAAGTTTGTACACAGTTCATTGCGAATTACTGATAAATTACCTTCTTCGATAAAATTTATCTTCTGTAAGATAAATTCTTATTTTTGACTCATTACTTCCTGCTTACAGAGACCTCATTAAATAGCAAAAAATATAGAAAGCATAACATATCAGGAGCTTTTCTCGTACTTTTACAGACTAAAATGTTTCTACTAGATTTCTTGGTATATCTGGGTTTGTTTCTCTGTAAAAGAATACAAAATAAAAATTCATTGGCTAAAATTACGAGACCTGAGCTCATCTGAATTTATTTCTATGAACAACTGGGGAAGTTAGAAATCAAATAATTCCTGATATTTTGAAGCGGATAATTTCTGTTCTGGGCGTCAAAAGTTTTATGATTTAACAATTATTTTTGCTTACAATTAAATAAAGAAAATATAGGTACGTGTTAACTACTTTAAATATTGCCATATTCATAAAGCTGTGCAATATCAGCCTATCTTCAGATAATGAATCATGACATGATCCTGAGTTCTTAGCTCCCACATCTGTTTGCTGGTACCATGGATTGCACACCATCTGCATACTTAGTGATTTCCAAATCCTAAACTTAGTTTTGGTATGAGATGAGGCACAGATAGGCATGTGTGCACTGTCAGTAGCAACTGAGACAGATGGGAAAGCTGCACATCAAATGCTGTAAAAAGCAAGCATAATTTGGTGTGAGTGTAACATTTTGGGGGAAAATGAATAAATTTATTAACTCTTTTGAGAAGCCCATCAATAAGCTGGTGAATTCACCTGGAGAAGACTAATTGGCTCACATCTGCTCCTGCTGCTGCTTATCTTGAAATTATTCTGTTTATGGGAATCCTAATCGTATTAAAACTTTACCTGTCATGAGTCTGTCTTGACTCTTACAGCTATCACTGGAGATCTTGCTTAACTGTCCCACAGACACTGGCACTTCTAGGCATATGCCTGGTGTGACCAGAGGCTGCCTTTCCCTGTGTCTTTTTTCTGTAATCCTGCTGTGGCTTGGCATTTAGTATCAAGAGCCCAGCTACAACCCCCTGCAAAACACACAGGGTCTCTGCACTCATATTGCTATGATAGTACAAGCTCTTAGGGAGTACTGATGAGTATTTAAACTTGGTTTTAGAAATTTAATTTGTATGTACCAAGATTAACTGGCTGGATACTTTATGATGCACCCTGCATAGCCAGGACTTTTATTCACTTAGCACTCTATCTTTTTTTCTGGGTTGTTTTGGCACAGGACAGATCAAATCAAATTGAAGGTTTAATCAAACTGAAAATTTCAGGTAGGATGTTCAAGAATTTGAGGGTAATATATTTGCAAAATAAGTGTCCTCGGAGAAAAGATTTTTTTTTTTTGTAATTATTTTTTTTTGGTTGCTTACTGCGGCTAAAATTGGGAAACATTTATTTACTGGAATGTTTGCAAAAAAATACTTACACTTCTAAAAGAATTTGAGCTCTCTTTAGAAAACCTGAATGTCTACATTTGTGGAAATCTCTGTTCAAGAGCTTAAATTTCACAGTCCAAACCAGTCATAATTAATTGCAAGAAGAATTTCACGACCTTCAATCACTTTCATCTGCTGTGTGGCACCTGGGTAGCTGTTTTTTTACCGCGACCCTGCTTGCTTTCAACATAGCTAAGAAAGGCATGACAGGTATTTCAAAAGTATGGTAGTGGTTTTTTTTCAATATATAATAAAAAGCACTTTTATATACCTCTGATTTTTGCAGGGGTGGTGGTGTGTGTGATAGAGGGATTAGTAGTGATAAACAGCCTGTGAGCGCAGCCTGTGAGCAATGGTCACACTTAAGCCAACAAGAACTCCCTGACGAAGAAAAGCATGGCTGGAAAGCAAGGGAGAAATACAAAGCAATTGCAACCTCTTACGCTGTTGGGAATGGTGTGTGTGTATCTGAAACCATTAGTATGCTGTTTAAAAAGCAGGGGTTAAACTCTGCCATAAGATTTTGGCATCTGGCTCTGATTGGAGTCAATGGGAGTCCTCTGTATGCATCTGAGGGCACAGTATGACCCTTCCTGCTTGTTTTCACTCACTATATTTTTATGGTATGGCACCTCTGAGCAGGGCCAATCTCAACTGCTTATTCATTTTAAAGGCCACCTGTAAGGAAAGCTATTCTTGTGTTTCCTTTCATTCTCTGAGCAGTCCTCAGCCTTCTTTCATGACTTGCTTCCTTGTTGATTTATTAAGTTACTAAGGCTCAGATCACAGTCTATAAAAATTAAAACTTCAATCTGAAAGAAAAAATAACCAAATAGATAATGTAAGTACAAGATAATAGCACAAGCAGCCACGGGGCAGACATAGCATATTTTATTTTCAGATATCTTCTCAAAGATAAGGAGCAGTTCAATCAAATTAAAAATGTGGAGAGATTTTCCTTCAAGCCACATTGAGCAATCAAGTCTGAAAAACAAGCCATACTGTGCTCCTGAAGCAGATAATACTATCAGTGATGAGGTATTACTATTAGGAGTAAATGGCTCCTATAAAATAATAAACTGATTTAATGGGCCAAATGATGATAATGTACCTTTCATGGATATGCCAGAGGCAGAAATTTTTTCATCAGGATTGGAGTCTTAACTTGCCATTCCTACTGCAAAGCTCCAGAAGGCTTGAAACTGATGGCAGTGTTGTGATTACCATGATGGAAGCTGAAGTGAGACCCTGGAAACTGAGTGTTCTACAGCCTGTTTAAGTATTCTTTGAGGTGGGCAATGCTTGCCTTTTGTTCTGTGCTAAAGCTTGTGTGGTTGCAGGATCTCTGGCCTTACAACTGAGACTACTGCTAAGCAAAACTCCTTTTGACAAAGGTGGTACAGGCTTAGCACATTTATAAGAATGACTCATGAAATATTTTATATTAAATTAAAATATTGCTCAAGCCCTGGTTTTCTGTCCTGTAGCCCTGAATTTGTTGTTGTACATTGCTCTTGTACCTTTTCTTGTTTTAAAGCTGTGTGAAGGCTCCCAGTTTCAGAAGTCATAGACACACAAAACCTACATTGTGGATCGCCAGATACTATTAGTGATACAATATCTAAATGTGCTGCCATGTAACTTAAGTTTTGGCTTTTTTCTGGTAAAAATTTCATTAAATAGACAGAAAGGTACCATCCTTGCAGTGGGCTTTTTTATTATTCTATTTTACTATTATCCATGCTATACTACAGAGCAGAGTTTAGTTCTGTTTCCTCTGTCTCCTTGGAAACATTCATGTCTGACAGGTAGAAGTTCATGTTAAGTGTGTGAAAGGAATTTGGGAGCCTATTCTGCAGATTAGATTTTTTTTTGGCCTCTTTTGTTTTGTTTTTATTTTCAGTTGTAGAAAAACTGTAAGACCCTTGCTAGAGCCTTGATTAATGTCGCAAAAGACTCATGAATATTTTTTCTTTGGAGGCAAGACAAATATTTTCATTGCAAAATATTTGGTTTGTGCAGATATATCACCAAGTTCAGCAATAATTCAAATAAAATGTTTTAGTTTCCTAGGAAGTTTTGTTGTGGGAATCCAAGCTTCTTCTGAAACTTTTTTTAGTGTCCTCATATATCTTTCTTGCTATAAAAGTAATATATTTGTGGAAATAAAAAAACAGATGAAAAAACACTGTCAAAGGAGTTTGGAGAGTTCAAAATAGGTATAATGGATAAATCTGCCTTCCATATATTAATAAGGTAGAAAGAATGAAAAATTATTTACTCCCAGTTTCAAAAACATGAGATCCAAAGCATAAAACCAGAAAGGTTTTCAGGAAGTATCACCCCACCTTTTAATCTTCAACTTTATTTTCTCAGCATGACATTTTGCAACTGAAAATTGCTCATAAGACAGGTAAAAAGTATTTCCTAATGCTTATTCTAGCAATTTATTATCTCATGGGAGACTCACTATGCGTTTGCTATTAAGTTATCTTTCTCAGGCTGGTTTGTTGGGTTTTTTTGTGTGTTGAGATTTATACATGTGAACTAATTTCTCTGGTATTGCAAAACTTGGTCTGTCGTCTCTGGCTCTTTGATTAGAGAAACATATAACAAAGACACACATATTCCCACAAGAATATGAAAAGTGTTGGCTGAAAAAACTTCATTATTGATAACATTCAGGGAGCATTATGTTAACAGAGAATACATGATAATTGCTTATTTAGGTTCACATTTCTGGTATGTTTCCCTTACAATTTCTTGAATGTTTACACAGGATTGTGCATTTTCTATGAAACTGGCCATGCACAATATATTTTCCTTGCAAATCATCTTCAAAAAACTCACCACTGCTTCGCACTTTTGTGAAGGGCTCGATTATGTCACACTGGCAGTGTTAAGTGTGTTTATAACATAATGTTATCAGTAAAAGCTACCTATTTAGGCAAAGGCTCTAGGGAATCATCAGGAATCATATTCTGACAAACAGGTATCAAAATGGCTCATATCCCAGCAGCTGTTGGGAGTATTACATGGAGGCCTAAAGCACAGGAGGAGGATACAGGCTCTGCTTGATTAATCAATGCTTGGAGGAAGAGAGACTACTTTTCTTTGGAGATTGCAGTGTCTGTATTAATTGTTTAATCTGGTTTGACAAAAACCTGATTAAGTAATGGAACAAGAGAGAAAATGTACGTTTGGGGAATTTTTATTAAGATGAGTATATGGTTTACTGGATCTCTAGACTAGTAAAAACCCTCTATCTGCTTTTCTCTGCAGAGAAAATTTGTAATTCTTGATCAGTGATTGTGCTGAGCTTTCCGTTCACAGACCTACAAGTCTTCAAGGGGAAAGCAGAAATATAGCATGTCTCCTTGATGCAGAGAAATGCAGTCTACCTTGGAGGTTAATACCTCAGAAGAGTCCTTGGATTCAGCATGTTCACACGTGGTTGGTAGTGACATTTTCTACCTATATGTCTGAGGTCTCCTGGGTGACTGATTAATATAGATGGTCTGTTATGTGCTTTCACCAGGGAATTTTTGAATTTCTTAACTGATTCTCTCGCTCAGATTACCTGAAAGGAAAAAAAGAAGCCGTCCTGATAATCTGTTTTCCCTAGATCCCTTGCTCGCATTGTCATAAGAGCAAATGTATATTTTAGTGGTGTAAATGCTTTTCCACTGATCAGTACATCTGTCAGCATAGCAATGCTTCCTTTTCATGCTTGGATTTTTGACTTGTTCCACTATAACTGATAATAGTTATCTCTGCACAGATTAATGGACTTCCATACCCCCTAATTAGTATATTGCTCATACAAATGGTACATATGTCCCTAACTTTTAAAATTACTTGAATAAAAAAAGACATTTATTGTTCAATAGCTACTCAGACATCTTTCTGTGATTCTTCCTCCCCACTATCTATCTCCACTGCATATTTTGAATGATACAACTTGAAAGCTTGTATTTGAAAAGCATATATAAAGGAAACTATAAAGGAAACTTCCCAGTCTGATCATTCAAAAGACTTTCTGTCAGTATTGTGATGTCTGTAGCAAACTACTTCAATTTATAAAGAGAAATAACATTATTTTTAAATGACAATGCAATTCAGTCAATCTGGATTCTTAACACAGTTGGTGGGCTTTTTCACACTTGCCCCCTGTGATCCTACAATTAGAAAGTGTGCAATTATTTCATTAAGAGATTCATAAAAGAATCCATTGGAGTTTTTTTAAACACTAGTTCTTCAGTCTTAGCATCTATTTGTTGATCTGAATAAGAAAAGGTGCAGTCTTATGCAGGAGTTTCATCCCAGCATACTGAAGATAATGGGAACTCTTTCATGAACGGAAATGGGAGCAGCAGCAAGGTTGTGCAACACTCCCTGCATACAAATTACCTAACTCGTTTCAAAAAAGATGAGGACAGGAAATCAGAACTGCAATAAGGAACAACATTTTTACTAATAATAGAAGTTCCTTCAATGTTGCTTGGATTTGGATGTGAGGATGAAGGTTTCCCTGCTTTCTGCTGTGTTTATGGCAGCAACGGGAGTACTGCTTTAACTGACATTGCCCACTTCCATTTTATGAGACAGTTAAGAAATGCTTATAAATTTTGCCAAAACTTTACTCAGTTTGGTTGATATATTCCATGTCAGATGTCTGCCTGAGACAAAACACCTCTGTGTCAAGCAGAGGGCTGAGGAAGTACATTGCTTTGCCACATTGCCTTTGAAGTGCTCTAGCCCCATATCCAAAACTGAATGGGAATTTAAATTCATTCTTTGTCATTACCTCCATACCTTAACAAGAGAAATAAGAAGAGGACGGTATTTCTGCTACAGCTTGTCCAAGGAAAATCAATACCTTCCCCACAGCCCCAATTTAATGCAATTCAAGTGGATTGTGATTTTGATTTTATTGATATAAATACTGGATTTCTGTGCTTCACCCAGTAACCTGATAATATGGTCCTGTACTTTGCAGAAATATGAATTCCTCCAGGACAGGAAAAAGCTTTTTCTTTCCTAACCCTTTTTTTTTCCCCTGATCAGTGATCTGTCGCATCCTAAAAGTAAAGAAATGAAAATAAACTGCAACAGTGAAGTGCTATTCTGGACCTATAAAAATTACTACAACAGCTTCACCCTCTAGGAAAATACCAAATGAACTCATTGAAGAGATCCTGCAATTGAAAGATGGAGATTTTTTTTGGTCTGATGATTGAAACCGATGAGCTCTTGTCACAAAGTTATCTTGATGAGACAGGCTGAGTGGGAAGTTTCAACTCAGGGGATGACAAGATAAAGAAGGGGCAGGACGTCAGGACCATCATTTCCACAGTGCAGGGATTTTGACTCAGTAGGTCGTCAGAGACCTAAGATGGTGGGCTGGTAGGAAGTTTCCAACAACCTTATCAAAAATCTGTTCAAACAGCTTTTTTTTTTGTTGTTTGTTTTTGGGGTTTGTTTGTTTTGTTTTGTTTGTGTTTGGTTTAGTTTGTTGGTTTGTTTGTTCCCCCCCCCCAAAAAAAAAAGTACTGTATTCAACAAAAGAGCAAATTCTGAAGGAAAATGTTTTGTTGGATTTTTTCCCCCCAACTAGCTCTAGAATGTGAAATTATAATATAAAGGTCAGATTCAAGATGATGCAACAAGGAGGAGTACTAATTTATTTCTAAGGGGAAAGAATGAAACCTCAAATATGGAAAATTATTTAAGACATTGATGCTCTTCTGCTATGCAGAACCTAGTTAGCACTGACCAGAAAGTTACCGATTCAGACTCTTTAGATCCACAATCATGAATGAATTGGTGCTGTATTTGCTGAATGGCTTTTACGAAATTAATATTACGAAAATGTATTGCCTTCAGTATGATCAATGTTGTGGCAGGAAGAAAGGATGAGAAATGTATAGAGCAATTTGCTTTCACTTGCAGAAAAAACAGAGTTGCATTGAAAATCTATCAGGAGAAAATTAAAGAAAGGCTGGAATAAGCAGCCACGTTAGTCTTCTTCAGTAGCAATACTGAAACTGAAAAAGTGAGGGCTTTGAAAATTTGAAATGCTAATGAGTAACAGGAAAGAATAGGCAGTTTAATTTAATTTTGATACCATATACAAAATGATGTTCTATCTTAACAGAATAGACCATGTGACACAATTTCTCTTTCTATTTGTAGCACAAGATTGTTCCTTGCATTTTACAAAAGAGTGCTGCTTTGTTACACCTTAGTAACCATCCTTACTGAGATACAAACATTGATCTCTATCTTGTTTCATATACATTTTAGTGAATTTCATAGGTTTTGCATTCGGGTCTTAATTATTTTCACACAAAATACTCTGCATACAAGGGGGGGGGAATCTGAATGTATTGCCTCAGTGATTTTGCTGCATAAATCTGCTACCATGGAAGATTTAAATAGATTGCATTTTTAATTTGCAATGAACCAAAGATAAAAATTAAGTATGAAAATTATTTTTCTGTATTTGGAGACTGATATTAAAAAAATAGAGATCTTAATTTCTCATGAAAAGGCAGTAGTGGCTGTTTTCAGTAGGAAAATGAATAACAAATTGTTCTTCCAACAGTTTATGTTAATTATTTTTATTTAAAATTATATAGATTAACAGGCTTTATCAAGCACATGGCAGTCTGCCTGTTTCCAGGCTAAAGAAAATGGATATTTAAATATGAAAGCACAGTGCTGAATTTCTGAAAGAAAAAGGGACCAGATCCAGTAAACCACTTGAACTGGATCTGGAGAGACTGCAGTGTCAGAAAGCTGAGGCTGCCTAACCCAGTCTTTAGGCAACAACTCTGTAAGCGAAAATGGTGCCATTCTAAGGCTCCCTTTTACAACACTTAAGAGAACACGCGTAGCTCAGAATACGATGCAAACCCGTCACCCTACTTGGATTGGAAGCTGCTGAAATCCATGTAGAGATGGCTCGTGCAAGACAAAAAATGGAAACACTGAGCACAGGTGTGTTTCTGGAACATCACTGTCTTCCACAATGTGGATGCCTCTGGTCCCTTCAAATCCAAAAGCCCGATGTCCACTTGAAGACAGGTATCTATAATCTTCCTTCCAAAGGAGTTAAGTTCTCTCTCCTTACAGGAAGGAAAGTTAGTTATTTCTACAGCTGCATATATCTTCTTGCCTTGTCTCTTGGAGCAATCACTCGGGCAGTGCTTCAGGCTGTGGAGATTTAAACCCATGGCTCACTCTCCTAGGTTCTTTTGGCGGGTGAGGACAGTTCATCATGCCTTAGGAGAGGGAAAGAGAGGAGAAATAACTACAGACCTGTAGACTAATGCTTATCTTACTCATCTCAGAGAATAGTGTTCAGTTTTTTAGGCTGTTTGTGACATTAATCATTCACTCTAAGAAGTAGTTCTGGGCTTAAGTGCTCTCAAGCATTAGGATATTTGAGGGAGAGAAGTACATTTGGATCTTCACAGGCAAAACAAGGAACCGTGAGTGCCATAATGACTAATTAGCTGCACAAAAGAACAAGTTACAAGCTGCAGGAAACCACCCATGATGACTATCAGACATGGCTAGTTTGAGTTCAGAAAATAACATTTTGAGCTTAAAAGTCCCTATTTTTCATGTCTCTTTTCATTACGGGAAAACTTTGGGATTGGACCATGGGAGCTCTGATACAAATTCTAGATAACACTATAGCAATTTTATCAATAAAATGTTATTATACAGAATACATTACCAAAAAAAGGGTCATATTAGGCCATCAAGTGGACATGTATAGAATTTGTGTTGAGCCTTTTTTACAAATAATGTATCTATTCCTAAACATACCTATATGAACACAGAAGCCAGCCAATTCTCTGTATATACAGTCTCATAGAAGTTTCTGGATGTACTGACAATATGAAATGTAAGGAAAAATAAGGAAAAGCTGTACAAAAGTGTCTTTCAAATCAAGTTTGCTACAAACCACACTGCACTTTTGATTTTTGCTTCTTTGTACTACGGAGTTCCTAGTACTCCAAATAATCATCCTCAGAACTGTCTTTGCATGGATGTGTTTTCCCATTGACATTAATGAGGCCGCTTATGCACATAAAATTAAGCACAGTTATGAATATATGCAGAATCAGTGCTCTACATAGTTGTCTTTGGTCACTTGATAATATTGATGAAGATTATTAATTCACATACAAGACACCTGGGTACAGCACAGCAGTGAAGTTGCAGAACATGTCTCTCTTTAAGCCTCTCTTAAAGGCTGTTGTGGCATTTACCTGTGTCTTTCTTAACTGGAAATTTATAAGCAGTCTGAATTGTTCTACTATTTAATATTCTCTGCTTTATTACATATTGTAAATGATAGTGGCGGATTCCCCCTTTTTTTTTTTTTTGTTCTGCATATGAACTGAATATCTTGTGCTTTCAGATCCTTAATTGGTACAGCAGATATTTTTGAAAAGGCAAGAAAAACTCTTAGAAAAAAGTTAAATAATAGAATTCTTGGTAAGAAAGTACTAGAAATGCTTGTCTCCTGTCCATCATATTAAGATATCTGCATAAAACAGTTCAGACTTTACATCAAAATTTACCTGGACCCAAGAAAACAGTGTGAAGCTGTGTTGGGGAGGTTTAGGTTAGGTATTAGGAAAAGATTCTTCACCTAGAGGGTGTCTGGGCACTGGAACAGGCTTCCTAGAGAAGTAGCTGCAGTCCCAAGCCTTGCAGAGTTTGAGAAGTGTTTGGACAATTCTCTCAGGCACACTGACTGTGTGACTCTTGGGGTTGTCCTGTGCAGGGCCAGGGACTGGATTTTGATGATCCTTGTGGGTTCATTTCAACTCAGGATATTCTATGATTCTATGAATGAGCCCTTTTTTCTAATTACCTTGTGGGCAGTGACTGCTGCTGATTTAGACCTGTAGAGCCAATTGGTGAAGACCTCAGCTGTACCAGTTTGTAAACAGACAGAAAAGAAGCAATCCTACCTCTTGCAGGAGACTTGAAAGACTTTCTCAAAGATACCATGTGTCAGAAAAAATTCAAGTGTGTCTTCAACTCAAGGCATCCAGAAGAGAGGTGAGAGGTGACTTTCATGACTTCTTGTATCAATACTGTACTATGAATTGAGTAGTAATTTGTTTAGGAGAGTCAGGGAAATTTCAGCAATGGGCTGAAATTTCGTGTCAATCAAATGAGGTTTGGACAATCATCCAAATGACAGAGACCATTTAGTTCCAACAGATAATTGGTATGGCACAGATCACATCTATAGAGGTAAATTATTTTACCCTTCACTCACCTCCTTTTGTATTAGCTTGAAGTTTGTGTTTAGGAGGTTTTTTGAGAGAGTACTAATTGATGGGAGCTGAAAGTATAACAGGGACTATGGTGAGGATGGTGATAGGATGGTGGCTATACATTTTCTTTGACACATTTTTGTTTACTGTAGAACACAAAAGGTACTGAAGAGAAACTCAAAGCTTCAGTTCAACACTACATCATGGGCAAGATTCTTTGTTCTCTTGTCTAAATTCTAATCTGATTCTGATCCATGGTATATGCCAAGATAGACAGACTGTGCGGATCAGGTGACTTACATCATTCTTATCCGCTCCTTTACTGCTCAGCAAGAAAGTTTCTAACCAGCTTGTGCAGCGAATTCTCTTGTAGTTGAGCAGATCCTGTGTAAGTATACTTGACTGGCATTTAACGGTTTGGAGGACTGTCCCCTAAGTGCTGAAGTCCTCTAAGAAATCCTGATGTAATTGTTCTCTGATTACTGGAGCTCTGAATTTTCACCCTCACTCAAGCTCAGATGCTATATCTACCCTTGACCATCTCCAGTCTGACCCTTCAATAAACTTGAGACATCACTGCAAACACAGTCAGTCCTATTAACTCACCACGGCTTGCAGAATTTAGAAATACACTGAAATCCACAGCCACTCCTGTCCACAGCATTACCCTAATCCTAGTCATATCTTTTCTCTGATTAGTATTCTTACCGTTGTGCTAAATTTCCCAGTACAAATCAGTTAATCAGCCTGTCTGAGAGCTCATTACGAAGCCCTGTAGACCTTACTGTCTGAAGGAGTATAAAGAAATTTCTATCCACATTCAAGAGGCATGTTATTCCAGAGGTGAAAGTCATATATTAAGTTAGGCATGGGTCACAGTGATAGTGATGGTTTAATGTTTAAGTTTAGAGTTAGCTTAATCTTACAGTGTGGGGAAAAGTAACTACAACTTGGTTTACTGATGTGTCTTTTAATATTTGTTTAATCTAGAGAGACTTGCAGAGAAGGGGTTTGGAGGAGAAGGACTGTAAAACTTCATTAATTCCTAAATTCTTCAAGTCTGATGGCATCTGGAAAAGGACTGCTGTTGCCAGAAGCTTAAGATCTCATTGTACTTTATATCAGAAAACCCTACGTAACTAAAATGCAATGCTTACAGAAATCCATGAACAGAAATATTCTGTTTAAATTCAGAGAATGAATGATGTTTTTGTAATGATTAAGAACAGGTTTAACATTGGCAAGAGAGTTAATGTCCAGAAAAACAGCATCTGAAGAACTATAATGTTGTTCTTTCTGCAGAGATCACCAAGATGAGGTAAGCGTGGAAGAAACAGAGGCCATTGTCCAGTGAACAAGGTGGTGTATTGTCATCATACTAAAACTTCAGGTTGATCATGAAAATATGAGCATGGGGAATCTTTTCTTTCCAGTTCAAGGACCCCACCCCTTGTGAAGTTGTCTGGCTTTATCCTGATTGCATTTTAGCAGAGGAGACCTGTTACTCAAAGTCCTTTTCAGGTTGCTGCTCTTTGTAAACTCTTCCAAGAGGGAATACTCCCACGCAAAGATTGGCTGCTTAAAAGTTAACTGTGTCTTAGCATGCATTAATTTATCATGAAATTTGCTCCCAAGGTGGAAAGAGTCAAATAATGGTAGTGCAAGATATCCTGTTTGTAAGATTGTATTCCATTTCAGTGGGGACCAGAAGCATTCAGTGTCTGGTAGGACAGTAGTTTAAGATCTGTAAATGGGATAGATAGTGAGCGTATCCTGCTTGGGGGAATTTCAGCACCACTGAGCACTCCCAGGATGTGAACTGTGTTTCTGCAGGAGAAGGAAGTCAGTCCCATTGCTGGGTCATTTTGCACAAGGCTGGGCAAGACCTTCCTGAGAGCAAGAATCTTGCAAGGAGGGAAATGGAAAAGGTTTATTAGCTTTTTCCTGCCTCCCAAGGAATGAAATACTGTCTACTGGCTAAACGACATGTCAGTGACATTAGTGTATGAAAGCTGTAAAAGAAGAAAACTACAGCAATGAACTTGGCAAATTTCTTTGGCCTGATCCTGCTGTTTGTATAAAAGGATTCCCATAGTAGTATGAGCTTGTGTCTTTTGACTGAAAACTCCACAGATCCATAAATTGCTCACACAGGTTTACTATTAGACTGCTTATGTAAATAGTTTTATTTTAAAGTCAGTAGCTGATAGTACATTTATGAAGAGATTAAAAATTTAATTGTTAACAAATGATTTAATATATTTTATTTTTTGAAAAAAATCCCACGTAACATGATGTCCTGAACGTATGAAGTCAGAGTTACACTGTTACTAGGTTTGTGCTCTTCTAAGCTGTATAATTCTGAAGTGTGAAAAGGTTAATCTGATATATATTCCAGTTATTTTTATTGCATAAGTCTTTTGATATTGGAGCATTACAAATCTCTCAGAGGGAAGCCATTATACAATATTTATGCAAAGCTACGTGAATACTCTGTTATCCCTCTGCAAGCTTTGCTTTCTCTTGGTGGGCATTGTGCAGTGACAATAACCAGGCAGCACTCACTTGTGGAATTTACAGAGAGATTACATAGTCCCTAAATTGAGTGGACTACGAACAGGGCTTAGATGCTGCTAGGGAAATAAAGAGAAAAAGTGCTTTCTCTTTTGTTCCCTCAGTAGCTGTTTAATATCAAATGCATTACTTCTGGTATTTAAATAAATTAACTGGCAGCTGTAAGAGATCAGTTTTGTAACATTCAGCAAGGTATTTGATATTTTCAAACATAAAGGTCTTAGTAAAATATCCATTAAAAACCTGGAAAAAAATGAATATGGTACTTTGAAATCCCAGGTAAGAAAGGTTCGTGGGAACATGTAAAACCTTCTACTAGACCTGCGGATATAATTAGAAAAAGCAAGCAATTTTAAAGGCATAGAAAGCCTTCAACACTTTTGAAATACGAGGTATCAACCTTCAAAACTAAGTACTAGTGAAGAACAGTTGCTCAGAATTCAACTAGAGCAGGAAAAAGCTGGTTAGTAGCAATAGAGCTCCAACTCCAGCATCTCAAAAGATTCTCCAACTAAATATCATAGCAATAGAAGAGCCCAAATGGTGCTGAGATGGGGAGAAAATGGAAATAATCTTTGATGATAACTCTGATTAGTTAGAAGTTGAAAGGGGGAAAAATGTAAATCATAGACTGATGGAAAAGCTGATTTTTTTTCTGTTTTTGATTTTTAATTTTCAGGGCAGGTACAAATTTGAGTTTCTGTGCAGTACAACTGCACTGTAATAGAGGTTACCCTTTTTGTATTTTCCTGTGCAACAATGTATATAGTAAAGAGGTATTTTTAATCAGAAAAGGCTGTCATCTTTGATATAGTTAGGAAAACAAGCTAAGCACATGTCTGCCACATGTACTCCCAGAGTCTGCGGCCTTTTGGCAGAGGTGTTTCTACACCCTAGAAGAATCAGTGACTCAAAGGATCACAGGGTTAAAAAAATCCTTGTCCATCAGTTCTGTTAAAGAGCTGGGTACTGGATTTATGCCAGATTGAATGTGCCTTTCCCTAGAGTCACCGAAGACAATTTTTTGCTAACTATGGATGCTGCCTAAAGGAGTTGGAGACTCTTGGAAGGATTTTTTTCTGCCTCTGTGTAACTCATCAAGGATCCAGTCTATCAGGCCGTCAGATTCTGTATGTGAGAAAAATAATAATCTTATAAATAATAAAGCCAAAAGTTGTTTCTGTTTCCACCTGGAAGAATTTTTACCTGAACTAAACATTTGAACTGTTTGTGACATCAGGTAAAGAAAGCAATAGCTCAGAATGCTAGATTAAAAAGATGGAGTTTATTTTTTATTTGGTGTATTTACAGTTGTGTAGACAAAAAAAGAAGAGAGTTTTGTTGCCCACACCCTCCCCAGTTTTTTTTTTTCCCAAGTCTAGAAATTAAACAAATGTTAGCTCATGTGTATATGTCATTGGCTGTTGTAGTACTACAAGACTGTTAGGTGTCTTTGGGTGTGCATGCAAGAAGAAGGTGAAGATGTTATTTCACATGGGAGCGTAAGAGGGTTCAGCAGAAAGCTGTGTGTTTGAAGGAAGAAAGAGTCAGTCCTGAGGGACTGGCTTATGGAGAAAGTATTTAAACTTTAATTATGTCCACATTCTCCTCCTACAGAACTAATATTTTGTCTGATGTATCAAAGTTAGAGTTTTTAGGCGAAAGGAGCAATGGCTGAGAAGTGTCTGAATTTTCAGCTCAGCGTAAATAATTCCCTCCAACTGTCTAGCAATGAAATGCTAAGCACAGATGGAGTGGTGATATACTGGGCTGGGGAAGCTGCCCAGACTGTTTGTTGTTCCAAGTATTTGATTTTGTGAATAGCAATAAAGCCTTTTTCATTGACCTCTGAAGGATTAATTTCTTAATTTAGCTCTCAGTGGCAAAGAAGCCTACAGAAAAAAAATATGGGATGTGTGTATAATGAATTGCAGTGTTTATAGTTTGTATAAGGTACAAACCCCATAATCTGCTGATTGCAGTTGAATTGAGAAGTGCTAATTCATGAGCTTTGACATTCCAATTATTTTGTTATTAATATGTTCTGCAACCACCTGTGCTGCTGTCTTAGCATCATTTCAATAGCCCTGCTAAACAACACTAAATACAAGCAATAAGAAAAAACATATAACTGCATTTTTCTAAAGAAGAGTGTGGGAAATTTATTGAGACTTTTATTTGATTTAAAGTGGCTGCTTTTCAAAGCAGAAATACAGGATGTTGTTAAATTGTGCTGACAATGGCAGGTTAAAAAGTGAGAAAAATTTCAATTTCATTGAAATTTTAAACCGGTTGAACCAATAATTTTTGCGCTTGGCATATTTATTTGTGGCCTGATGCAAATGGTTTAATATTTCTTAAAAGTGTTGCATTCATTTTCAGTTATAAATTGTTCTTTTTCTTATTCTCTCTGCTGGATAGGTTTAGCCACAAAGACAATTATCCAAGTCACATTGCCTTGTGATTAAAGGATGTAAGAAGGGAAACAAATATAAAGGAATACAGACAATTACCTGAAAATGCTTTGCAAGGAGTAAATTCTTCCTGGTTACAGAGCAATTATTACAGAAATAAAACAGTGATATGACTATAATGTTATGACATGCAAACTGTGTAATATATTAATTCCAGACCACCTTTCTTGAAGTGACTATAGAAGGCAAGGCATTTAAAACCGGACGGGCGTTAAGACCACAAAACTGCCTGGGTTTGCATATGATAGGGCTGTCAAAGAGAATACCGAAATTCTTTTATGTGAAACTAAACGCCCTTCTGGTGATGTGATTCAGCCAATCTGCCTGTGTCAGGCTGGAGACCTGATGCTCCCAGGCCCTGGGATGCTGCTCTGTGGCATCACAGTGTACCAGGAGCAGGACTGCAACACATGACCCTCTTCTAATAGGCCTGAAACCCCCTTGGGCAGGATTTATTTCAATCTTGAATATGTTCTTATTAAATATAGGTATTATTTTCTCTGCTAGACAAACCTAGGAAGAAGAGAGATGATTTTCAAACCTTCCCTATCTTGCCCTATTTCACCATCTGGCCCAAGAAGAAAGAAATGGGAAAACAACATTATATATAATAATAGCCTACTTTATTCCAAGAACATTTTCCTAGTGCATATAATGGTTATGCAATTTTTCTGGGGTTACTTCTCTAGAAATTTATTTGACATTTCTTCCATAGTCCATGTAACATACAGATCGTTTCTTTCTAGTGATGAAAGAATGTTCATATAGACAAATATTCCGTTAACAGGGGCTAAAAATTAGAATTTTTAAAGACCATTGTAAAGTAAATAGTGCCAACTTCAGCAATTGTTTGGGTTTTATTTTTGTTTTCTTTTCTCCTCCATTTTGGAGAACTTTGCTAGTTATTTTTTAACATGAAGACAGATGGCTCCTTTTAGCGGAAGGAAAGAACTTTTTGTCTCTGGGCATAATAACGTAGTAGGAATTCAATCATTAATATCAACATTCATGCATTTGTTACTGGCCTATCCTGCCTGTGAGTGACTGTAATAACCTCTTTTCTGACATTTATGTGCATATTATATCAGAACCACATTTTAGAATTCATTTAACTTCTTCAGGAGCTGAAGATGGGGAAAGCAATTTTCATAGCTCTCTGAAAAACAACTTTTGTCTGCAGATGCTCAGCTCAGGAGTGCTTCTCAAGTTCACAACAATTTTAGCCCTCACTTGAAAAACCTCAGAGCCTTACAATTGGAGAGAACAAATGCTTAATAAAAACCAGAGTGGAAAAATGTCATTTACAGATATTTTCTAGTCACCAAAAGATATAATTTTCTGGAAATAGTTGCAATTCATAGTTTGAGCTTCCATGACATTATAAAATAAGTAGCATGATGAATATTTCCTGACTACACTGAAGTAAACTGCTATTAATTACAAGTAATTAATAATTGTCTGATCTCAATTTATAAAAACTACAATACAAAGTAATACAAAGTATTATCAATTTTGTACCACTTTGGATAAGTGCCATCGAAAATGAAAAAAAAAAAGGAAACACTCATGCCCCACAGAACTTACAATCAACAGCAGAAGACTGCAAAAATCTCTTTTGAAAGAGAAGTTGAATAAACACTTTCTTACACATGGTAGAGTAGGTGAATTTCAGATCTCCACATATGGGTGAATAAGAAAGTTAGGCAAAGACTAGCACTGGAAGAAAAATGCTTTAACTGAGGAGCAATTAAGGAAAACTTTTAATTAATTCTATTAGTTCTCAAGCCTGTTAAAAGCAGCTTAGAAGATTAAATAAAATTCTGTCTGTTAATGTTCAAATAAAAGCATGGAATTTCTTGAAAGAAACACTTGCAAAGCATTAGTCTCAGTAGAAAAGGTAATGTTTTATACAATGAAAAAAAAAAGTAAAATATATTGCCCAGATCCCTTTCAGCCTAACTCTTAGCTAAACCAAGATATTGTGTATATATTTTTTCATAGTTACAATTAAGGAATATAGTTTTATGGAAATGAAATTATTTTTGAAAATTGAATATATATTTGTATAAAATAAATTTCCTCTGTGGATTAGGTTGTTAATTATGGATCTGACTCTTAAACCAGCTAGATATAAAAATTCCTTTACAGACTGTGGATTAATACACTCAGCAAATAACAGGCCTAAGACCATCAAAAGGAAAAGATATTTTCTGGGAAAACTTGACATTTGTTGGGTAGATTGAGACATGCAGCCTTAAACCTACGAGGTTGGCTGATGTTCCCTGGATCCCAGTTTATCAAACAGGTTTACCCTGAAGGAAATTCCCCTGATGTCTGCAAGTCTCTTCAGATGGTAAAAGCTGTACTTCTGCCTACAGATACTCAGGATGAAGTCCTAGTTTTCTGAAAGTCAGTGGCAAAGCTTCTACTGGTTATCACTCAGGTTTCATTAATAAACCTCATTTTCATTAATAAATTCCATAAAACATCACCATCAAAAATGTATGAAGAGTGGGAATTTTAGTAGAAAACAGAGAATGGGAATTTGTGTCTCCAGAAGAATGAAGATAAAGTCACCTATAAATTTAGTGTGATTGGACAGAAGAACAGAATGTATTTCAAGCCGCAGTAAGCCTGAAATTTTCTGTGTATCTTGTTCTTGGGGGATGCAGTGGGGTGGGTGGTGGATGGGAAATTGGGATTTTGCTTCTGACTTAAAGGAATTGAAATGTTCTGCACCTTCCTGTGTATTCTGTCCCTTAACAGAGAACCAATTATAGGCCCACAAGATTCCTGTTGAGCTATGCACAGCACAAACACAACCACCTTGTTTGTTAATTTACTGAAAAAGAAGGTCTCTTGTATATAAAGGGTAGGCAAGAAAAAAACACAGAAGCATAAAGAAATTAAGAAACCACACATAGCACAGCAGCTCAACCTAGTTCTCTGAACTGACAGGTTTCTATCCAATAACTTACAGTTCTCTTCAAACAGGAATTTTTCCTTTTGGAAGTGTAGCTCAGAGATGTCTTCTGTGAAAATGCTGGTAACAACGGGAGTTTGAGGTACTGAGTTTTTCCATGACTTGAGATTTATTTGGAGAAAACTCTTGCACAAAAAGCCCTTCATTACGTACCATGCTATCTTTTACTGAGACTCGCTGATGGCGATATATAAGGAAACAGAGATTGACAGCATTTGTTACCAGCAGACTTGAGACAACTTCTAGTGTCTGGAATAGAAAATCAATCAGAGGATTGGGAAGAGAAAATGAAGCAATTAGTGGGTAAATTGATTCCAACTGATCTACTTGGAAAAGTGGCTATCTTTTCTCAGACCTGGGAAGAGCTTTGTTGTTGCTGCTCACTATTTACATTGTCTGATGTATTTATTTGCTATGTTTATATGTAAAGAAAGTATGTAAATCTGATATGAAAGAAATATTTTCTTATGTTTTATTTCTTGCATTTTTAAAAAATGTTAAGTGCAAGAAATTTCAACGGCTGGTGGTGTAAAAATGTCTATGTACTTGCCCTAAAGGAAGCTTACTGTGTTTTTATTCTGCACTTGTTATCAAAACTGACAGAAACAGCATATGATCAGCTTGATAAGGAACAACTTAAAGTCAAGTATTTTTTAGAAAGACATATTTTTTAAAATTTGGAATCTAGTCTCAGATGTATTTAATCTTGGTCCCTCTCATAGCAAGTGTATATTAAGCTTGATCATTTCTTGCAACTCCTCTGTAGAATTAAAAATGCTTTTATAGAAACTTACAATGGGTGTCAACTGAAAATTCCTCAGGAAAAAAAAAGGAATTTCCTGACCGCTTATGTTGATTTTTGAATACCCATCTGGAGATACAAATCAGGTCCAAACTGCCTACAGTCTATAATTATGTCTATCAGACCTAGTCTGATGAAGCCTCAGTAACACCAGATTGTCCCCCAAGGCTCATATGACTTATGGTACCCTTGCATCTTCATGTTCACTAAAAAAAATCCTACTTCATCTGTATGAAAAAATTAACAAGAAATCTTTATGATTGAAAGTCAACTCTTTAATCTTCCCCACCATAATCTTTCCTCCTATATATAAAAATCTGCTGCATTTGGCAATGGTAGTTCTAGAAGTGAAAGGATAGAAATCACAGCTATAATAATCATATACCTCATATCATGTTAGTTATGGGTTTGCAATGAGGGAAAGGGATATTTCTTTGTGGAGCCTGGTTATAATAGAAAAGCCTGTCAAATATATTAAAAAGGGTGTGTTGGGTTTTTTTGTTTGTTTGTTTTTTGTTTGTTTCTTTAATTTGGAATACAGCATATCGTTGTCTTTACGTCTTTAATGCTGTAAGAATGACTGCTCTTTATATATTCTTACAGCAGTCCTGCAGCAACTGCTAGACCCACAGAGAAAGGCAGTCATATCCCTCCCTCCCTCCCTCCCTCCATCCATCCGTCCGTCCATCCATCCATCCATCCATCCATCCATCCATCCATCCATCCATCCATCCATCCATCCATCCATCCATCTTTTTTCCTCCCTTTTTATTTTCTTGTGGATTGGGAATCATTGTGGTCATTCCATCTGGTGCTATTCTTGTTAATGTAGGACAGCATTCCCCATGAGGGCGTAAGAATGCTGTTCTCACTAATCCTGGGAGATTGTGGGTTGAGTTTGGTGCAGATAAGAAGTGGTGTAAATTACAGAAATGCCTAATTATGAGAAAGTAAGAGCCTGTCATGTGCATGGCTTTCCTGTTCATGTGACAAATAGATGTATGTGGTTGTCTGTGCAGCATCCTAAGCATGTGCAGTGTTGATAAAGACTGGGTTGCCCATACTGGAATGACCCAAGAAAGCAATGAAGAGGTGTGAAATGTCTTGAGTAAAGGGCCTAGATTAAAATAAAAGAGACCTGATACAGCTCGACACTGTATACATTGAAGATATATCTGATGAGAAAATTGTTCTTTGGTGAAGGGTTGCATTTTTATGTGCCTTGTAAGTGATGTCTTTTGTTTCTGTGGATTATTTTTAACCAAGATCATTAAGTGAGCTTCTTTATGCCTGACCTCCACAAATTGCTTTGTTTGTCCATCAGTGAGGGTGTGATAAATGTCAACAGAGAAGCAAAAATAAGTGAAGAAGAGTGGGAAGGAAAAAATGTCTTAAGAGCCCATTAAACCAGATTTGCTACCAAAGGCAATACATTACAAAAATAGTCACATTTGGATAAACTTGTGTAAGTTAAAAACTAAAAGAGTTATGATGATGAATAAGTTACATTTATAAACTGTGCTTGATTGATAAGCAGAATTATTTTCTTCTGTTGTTGATAGGTCCAAAGTATGGTGGTCTTGACTGAAATAAGTCAAGTACTGGGAATGAAAGTTTAATATAGACAGAGATGCATAACATCATCCTGGTTTGCAAGGTGCTGAGAGACTGCTATTGGAAGCTCTTTCAATTAATTTTCTCATTTGTATTACCACATTGTCTTTTGTCCAGCAAAAGGGACCTGTTCTGGTTTCAAGCAGGTGATGGAAGGTGCAGGATTGGAGTATCTCAGCTCAGTTAACATGCTTTTCACCTGGTTTAGGGAATACCTTAGGCTGATAGTTGTCTGCCTGAAGTTCAAACAGTAACAAAGACATTTTCACAAGAGAAAATATATCAAGATTTAATTGTGTAAGGGCTGCAAAGCACGAAAATGAGCTGACACTACATATGTTGGCAATTACCCTTTTCAAAAGCCATCTGTTGGAATAGGCCAGGTAACTTGTGATGCTGAACTCAAGTCCATCTGCCTTGAGAATAAGGTGAGGAGGAGTGAAACACACCCACAGCCATCCAAACACCTAACTTGTTTGTGGGTAAACACCAGGCTTCTGTGCCTGGCTCCCATCAGCCCTGTTCTGTATGCACTGCAGAGGGTGATGACCAGAGTGATGACGACCTTTGCTTCAGCATGTGCGTGGTAAGTCTGAGACATTGCACAAGGATGAACTCACTGTCTAGCCGCTGTACGGCTCTTGTGAACATATTTCAGTCTCAGAAATCCCAGACAGAAATATGAGCCCCCAGGACTGTAAATCACCATTTTCTCACTGAACCCTAAGGCTGATGAAGCTCAGGTTGGCTTCAAGCCTGTACAAGAACAATGGAGATGTTTGAGCTGTGGAAAGACTGACAGTTTTAAACAAATCTCTGAAGTCTTCAGATTGTGGAGATTTCAGGTGTGGAAAAGGGCATGATCAAAGACAGCTGAACAGATAATAGATTTCTATATTTGTAAATATTTTTTGTATTCCTATTTCTTTAAACCATTTGCCAGCTCTCAGTATGGAGTTTAAATGTTGAACTGCTGGTATTGCTAGGTAGGCAATCCCTTTCCCATCTCCTTTTAGCTTGGAAAATTAGGAGACATCTTTTTATTTTATCTCCAAATCTCAAGTCTTTTTTACTAAGTTTTTTCTCAAGCAGAAAAATTCCCACCTCCACATTGGCATTTTTCCAAATGTAATGCCTTTCAGCCTACAAAAAAAAATAAGCCAACAATTCCTTTCATCTCATAGCACTTTACTCAAAGTGCTTAGTGCATTCTTATACTGACTAAAGATGGATGAAAGTGGTTTGGGTTGGTCTGTTTTATCTGCTGTAAAACAGCTGTACTGCCAACAACTTGTTTTTCTAAACATCGTCTTTCTTTTTTTTTTCCCTTGTGAGGTTGTATTTTTCATTTTGAGGAGATAATTTTTGCTCACTATTTGGAAGCATCCAAACTGAATATAAAACTGTAGGTCTACTTCCAGGAATGGCATGAAAATATATGCTGTAATAAATTTTATGTTTCGTGCTTCTCAGAGAAACAGTTTATACCATTTAAAGGGGACCAAAGAAAAGAAGAACCATACCTGGAATTTCACTAGAAGTTTTGTACCACACAGAAGCAATGTGGGGAAAAACCACAATTGACGTCAATACCCTGGATGCTCTCCCTTCCACCACAGCATCACTCACCACCTCTGCCTGTGTGTGATATTTCTCTAATGATTATTATCACGTGAGTTCTGCTTCAAAACTGCTGTGCATGAACTAGAGGTGAGTGCTGTCACATAAGGCAATGATAGTGGGAAAATTATTAAGAAGCTTCAAAGTTATGAATCCAAACCTAGTGCTCCAGTGCTGTCTTTTGCTCTACCCAAATAGCCTCTACTATCCCACAGCTGAGGAAACCTGCATGGGAGACTGCTCTAGCAGAAAATGCTCATTAGGAAAAGGTAAAGAAAAACACAAGTTTTTCATCTCAGCATGTTTGAATATGTTTCCTGTGATCAATTGCTACAGCTCTTTGCCTTCTGTCTGTTATCACCTTTAGAAGCATGCTGCAAGCATCTCAGCACTTTCAAATCAAAGATGAGCCTTTCATGCAATACTTATATTTTCTGATTGAAGTTGTCATGTACTCTTAAAGGCGGGATTTTTCCTGGTGCTGAGGAAACAGGTACTTGGGCTGATGCAGACCAGCGATATGCTTAACTGCTCACATTCAGACTTGGATGCCTTCCTACAGAACTAAGACAGACAGGATATGACACATACAAAGAGAAGAGGAGCCCAAACCATAAAACAGGCTATGCTGCCAGTCATAAAATCAGTTGCCTGTGATTTCCAGCCACTTGCCTTAATCAAGCTATGAGACTTTGGTTTTATTATGTGTAACGGGCTGGCAGAGCAATTTGCTTAGTAATTTAACCCAGATGTGTAACTAAGGCCTAAAGCTATTGGGTGAGAGAATTTGCCTTTGTGGTGTTTATAAAGTGTCACAACCATCTATAGGTTTAAATGGATATTTTTTTCTTATTCCTGGTGTTCAGCTCTAGTCATCATGCCTTCTACAGGTTGTGCGACACTCTCCGGAGTTACGGAGGGGAGGGGGTTGGAACTAGACGATCTTCAAGGTCTCCTTCAAACCCAAATCATTCTATGACTCTCTGATGCTTGTTCTGCCTTTAGTTATTATTCACGATGTCACTTGTCACTGTAAGATTTTGCTTTTAGTTTCAGTTATGCTTCTGTATGCCCAGTGATATATCATAGAGTTGGGTTTTCATTATAGTCTGAAAGATTAATCAAAACCAACCCAACCATTTTAGAAAAAAAAAAAAGGTAGACAGATACTGTTTGTTTATAGTAAAGGTGTTTAAATGAGAGGCATTTATTTGTGTCCTTCAAGGCAGAAACTGGAAGAGTGGTTCATGATTATTTCTCTGTTGCCAGGTGAAACTGCTTAAATGTGCAAAATCTGAGTATTTAAATTTAAAAGCTTCAGTAGAAACATTTGCTACGTGTAAGAAAAGATGAATGTCTCTCAACCAGAAAGCTAGTCCTCAAATGACTGCAACTCTTCTTCTATGATATGTGTGCATCCTATGCATCCACGCACAGGCGAAAGAATATAAAAAAAAATGGAAAGGATGTCCAGTTTTAGTAAGCTGTGCTCTTTTTTTGCCATTTCTTCTTTTGACTTCCACCCCTACCCCTCCCTCCCCTCAAACAGTGTGTCAGACTTGGTCTTGTCAAGAAGGAAAGAAGGAA
>JAWMRA010000078.1:17558953-17583060 GCA_035584735.1 Pseudotriccus pelzelni
AAGAAAGAAAGAAAGAAAGAAAGAAAGAAAGAAAGAAAGAAAAAAGAAAGAAAGGAAGAAAGAAAGAAAAAAGAAAGAAAGGAAGAAAGAAAGAAAGAAAGAATGAATTCATTCTTAGGATGCTCCTCATCCTGTGCAGAGTAAGACAGACATCCCTCAGAAGGAGAGGGTGGAAGCTTGTATTTAAATACAGAATTACATCTGAGGACTGAATCACAGCATGCAAACACAAATGTACTGTGACAAGCCATATGTTTCAGTTCTTGATTTCTTCATTATAAGCAACTCGAGGAGGTAGTTAGAACAAGTATGCCTTTACATACTTTCCATCATTCTACTCAGTATCCATTTTTGGGATGTATGCTAAATTCCCCTGGAAAATATAGAGTAAGTCACAGTGCCATTTTCCCAGCTCGTTCTACATATATAATTTTCCATTAATATTGCAGACACAGATAACTCTGCTCCACTCCTACTCCTTGGGTTTTTTTCCTTTCTCAGCTTGAAATCAGTATAATTTTAAATACTCTACCTGCCAGATTAGTTGTATTGTATTACTCATAAGACACATAAAAGCAGTTAAGCTTTTTTATTGTTCTTTACATATGTCTCAGCATAACAGTGAATTTAATATCAGGTTTGGGCAGGAAGGACTAAATAATAGGAAATAATTTATATTTCGTAGTTCCAGGTGTCAAGCAAATAGTATATAATGCTCAATATCCCATTGCAGATATAACTTTTATATTAGGAATATGAAATTAGAAAATTAAATATGTCCTCTTCTCTCATTTTATTATGTTTTGCTGATATCAAATTTGATCATGTTGGATCCGTCTCTAGGAATGGAAAAAAGAAAGATAAAAAGCTGTATTTTGGAAACAAGCAGGATGAGCAAGTAAGCTATTCAACATTGCAGTACTTTGTCTCTTTAATGGATTTCTGCTGACTGTACAACTTCATTTGGAGAACATTAACGAAATAGTAATGTGATATATATGTCTGGTGAGACTCAGGCAATATAACAAATGAATCTGTAGGTGACATTTTGTGCCTTTTAAAGAGTATTTTTGTTTGTTATTGCCTTAAGCTTGTTCAATGTGTTCAATTTATATTTGACTTTCTTTTTTTCATGTCTTTTGTGATATAAGTCCTTTCAAATAGAAAGTAGTGAAGATGCCAAAGCTTATAATAAAGGAGGGTTTAGAAACAAAATTTAAATCCAAGGTGGACAGATTAAGATCGTCACTTTTCCCAGTACTGAATACCAAATAGTTCCTGCTGATTTCAAGGTGTAGGAATAACAGTGAATTGCTCCTCTGCCACAGCGAAATTACAGATTTGTGCTGTTCCTGTCCTGGCTCTCTATACCTAACCTGTGCAGTGGGAGGACAGCTGTGCACTTGCAAACCACTTAACTGAAGGGTGGCATCACTCTGACAGGACTGAACAACTGTCCAGCACTAAACACCAGAAGTTTGCAAACAGCTTTACTTTTGACTGCATTTTTTTTTTGCTGTTATTCCTTAAAATCAGATCTTTCCACCCAATTTCCATTGCTTCTCAATCCTTCTCCTGCCCATCTAATAGTATAACCCTGCAGGATGAGGCAAAGTTCAGCCAGTCATGCAGGGGTGGTGCCTACAATACCTTCATCAGGCTCAGCACGGGGCTCCCACCTTTTTCTGTGGGGAGTGAGAGGGCGTGATGAAATGGGGATAAGTTCCTTGCATCACTTCTCCCCAGCAAAACCATGCCAGAAACTTGTATATAATCCCTAAGGTGAGGGAAGGGATATTGTCATTCATAAAACTTTTCCCAGCTTTGTTCCAGGAAGCATCACATAGTGCTGCACTAGGCAGAGCACATTTTATCAGCTTGTAATATATTTGCACTTAAACATCTTGCCTGTGCCCTTACAGCACTATTCCTCTGAGCACATTTCCTCCAGCAGGAAGACCCATGGAATTTTGTTTGCACTTTGTCGGTGGGGAAATTGCATGAGAGTCAAACATTCCTCACTTCTTCGTTTAAATTACGCTGTTATCCTACTGTCTGCTGTGAAGAGCTTTAAAGTGGAGTGTTTACCATTAGAGCCTCTCCATTAAAAATTATTTACTATTGACAGTGTTAGCTAGTAGGGAACATTTCTGTGGGATATGGATTTGTAATTACACTGTTAGTTTAAGGTTTAAAGCTTTTTTTGATGGCTTAAAGAGAGGGGTTTTTTTGATTTTGAAACCGCAGGATATGTACGAGAAATCTGACCTATCGTGTTTTCTCTGGCTCAAGAGAGGGAATCTGGAATGAATAATAATAAAAATAAGGCAAAGAATTATTTTCTCTAAAAGCACTTTAATCTGAGTCCATGGACAGATGGCCAAAGCAGAAACTGTTGTTTTGTTTTGAAAGGTTTGTGTGGCTGCCTGGAAGCCATCGTCCCTGCAGCAGGACAGGCAGGCAGGTTGAACTGAGCAAATTCTCCTGGTGAGCTTCTCTGAGAAGTCAGCCAGATTCGATCAGGAGCCAAAGCACAATAACTTAAAAGCACAGCAAAAATACTGTCAGCACGTAGGTTTCCTTGCCACCCTGGACTGGCTGTGTATGGAACGTATGGCACGGCTGCACAGGCTCTGGAGCGGGAGGGGAAGAAAGGTGGCCGTGCCAAAGGCACAGCTCTGCGGGGTCCCTGTGCAGTGTCTGGGGGACCTGGGCCACACTGAAAGGTGCTGCTGGGGTGGAGGCTTGGCTACTCAGCCGAGGCACACTGCTGCCAGATTGCTGTGCTTACCCTTCTTACACTAGAGCCTTTTCTTTGCTTTCAGCTGGCCCTGGCTATGATCAGAGATGTGTTTGCCTGGAGTGCATTTCAATATGCCTAAAACCCACACCAAGTTTTATAAAAAGCTTTGACTCTAGCCTTGTGTGTTAGTATCAAAATGAAGACTGTGAATAAGGAAGGTCTTATTAAGTGATCGTAGAAGGCAGCTTTAAAATATACAATTCTATTAAATCCTCTAAATTTATTCCCTCTATTAAGTGTAATTATTTTAAACTGTAATTTAAAAAAATATTTTAAAGTGTAATTTTTTATATTCATTCATCACCTTATGACAATATGAAAAATTTTAAAATAGTTTTAGAAGGACAGCTTAATATTGTATAGCACAAGGCTGATATGCATCTTGAAACAACTGGTCTGAAAGTGATTGACTTCTAAAAGTGAAAAAAAATCAGCCTTTTTCTGAATCAAAGTGCAAATCTTAACTAATTTCTAGTTTACTTCCTAACTAAAAAAGCAAAGGATAATAAGTACAAATGCATTTTTGAATTAGACAATTGTAATTTTCCTTGCTTTTGGAAACCAGTACAAGTACTGAAAAAGGAATTTTGGAACATCATAATTCAAAAAATGTGAAATCGCCTCAGGGGGAGGTCACTGTGCTAGAAATTCATTACATTAACTTACAAACAAGTGGCTAGTGTTTATAGTGAAAACCACTGACTGTCTCTAGCCGTGTTAGAATGACACAGCCTGGCAGTGATGGGGCACTGCTGCAAGAGAGGCCCCACTCATGGCTCAGGTGAAACACCTGCTGGAACAGCTGCCACGCACCAATTGCTAACCCATAGCTAACCCAGCTGTTAACTTTCCCAGTCTATAATAATTTTCAGATCTATGGTAAAATGTTCCTGACAAATGCCAGACTGAAATCTCCAAACAATTCTACTTTTCTGCAAACCTTACTCTTCAAAGTGACATAAAATAATGGAGCTCTTCTGTCTTTGTAGAAATGACTACAGCATGTGTCATCAAACTGCTGAGTAGATTTTAAGTACATCCATATTTAAAATTGTTTTTATTTTACAATGGCTTTCACAGAGATTTGACTGGAAAACTCATATGATATGTGTGCTTTTGTTGAAATATTCAGATAAATCAAAAAGCTGTTTTCCTAGGATGTTGTCTCAGGGCAGAAAGAAATGTATAAATCCTTTGCAGTCATTTACAGTAAAAATGCCAATACAGCAGGCACTGTAACGCTGTGACCAATTTTGTTATAATAGAAACATTCTACTTTACCTTCTTAATTTAATTTTTCTCTCAAACAGCTTGTTGTAAACTTTAATTAGTGCATTTGAAATAGGCCACCTCTAGCTCTTGCTCTTCCAGAGAGAGAATTTCACAAGCACAATAAAAACTTGCTAATCAAAACAAAGTTGTGAACTGAGAAAATATTCTCAGGATTTTCTCAAACATTGCTTAACTCTGTTCTGGTAAGGATACAGCTGATTTACTGGATATTCACAGCATGCTCTGCACTCCTAAAGACTTTATTTAGTAAAAAATGCTTTAAAAAATACCATAGCAAACAGAATGATAAGCAAGTTTATGCTATAATATGAAGCAGAAAGACAATGGGTGCTGCTTGCTGGGCGAACACTCAGCAATATACTATATAGATATTGCATTTACATAGCATATTGACAGCAGCAGGTTAGAGTGATCCTGGCATCCTGGGTTGCTTTTGACATGTCACTAGATCTACTGAGGAACTGAGATTTTATGTGGTTCAGGCGAAAATCTCATTTGGTTATTGGTGATCTAATTTTGAGAACTCTGGCACTACCTTGACAGGATATTTACAGAGAATTAATTCTGTAGGGTCTTTGTGCTAATAAAGCAGCTTACTGCCGTTATGCACAGTGCCTTTCCCTCTTGCAAACAGTAAGATATGAAAAATACTGTAAGCGATAACTGCCTCTGTTGTGGAAAAAAATTCATATTGCTTCGATGTAGAAAGTCCTTGAAGTTCCTACAGCTGAACTCAATCCCTCTGTGATCTAATATTCCAGGCTAAAAATCACTGCACACAGGGTGGACAATAATTGATCAAAGTAGGAGATAATTGGGATAAAACAGTGGGGAAAATCATGGCTGTACTGATGAAATTTGGAATACCATGGTTCATACAAACTGTCTCTGCAGAGAGTGGAGATATGCTCAGCCACTCACCAGGATGCTGGACAGCCTGCCTATTCTACAGCTACTGGGGAAGTGAAGAGAGTAGAAAGTGCTCAGGGCTTCATGACCAGACTATTAATCAGTGAAAATGGGGGATGCAAAGAAACTTCATCTTTCCATATAATTAGCTGGCATTCAAGTCACTGTTTCAATGGGATTAGTTTTAGACTCTATTGAGGCAGCTGAGCTGGGCATGGTAATTCAGCACAGTTGCATATGCAGATAGTAGCTCTCAGATGCTGGCTTGAGTCCTGAAAGCAGTACAACAGTGTTGGCTATAAATAATACATCAGGGAATATGTAGGCAATGCTGTTTTCAATACTCATGTTAATCTGTTACAAGTTTGTTTTGGTATCTCTCCCTGACAAAGCTTTATGCTGCTTAGACTTACCCTTCATGTGCAAGCAGGGAAGCTCTTTGGTTTTTCTGTGCTCAGGCAACATGCAACTCTATAGTCACAGCTGTATCTGGGAGGAGAAAGAACAGATGGCCTGGAAGTAAGCGTGCCATGTTCAAAATTACAATTAAAATTTTATGCTGCTTCATGAGGAATAAAAATCCAAAGGAGAAAAATCCTCAGGTTTTGTTTTTCAGATGATCATATAAAAATGAAGACTGGGACATGGTCTCACTGCAAGACTCCGGAAGGAGAGTGCTGGCAATGGATAATAGAGAGGCACAGAGAACTTTGAAATACTGCGAGTAATTTTTGTCCTGGTAGTATTGGAGAAAGAATGTTCAGTCTTGAGGTTACAGGCACACTGTGTCCAGACATCTGCCCATGAAGTTGAGGAGCCTTGGCTGTGCTTGGAGACATGAACCCTGCAAACAACAATCTAACTCCAGTGGCAGGTGAGAAGCGAGTGACCAAACACAGGGCTAGCAAACACTTATATTGTGCCTCTTATAATTGCCACAGTAATAAAATCTTTTTACTCTTCTCAGAGTTCTGATAAATTACAAGTAGGAAGGTTACAATGATGCAAACAGGGAACATTTCTGTATATCTTTATTTTATTGTCTGCTTTATGTTATGTTGGGCCTGATTTGTGGAACTCAAAATGAGGTAGGTCACAGGTGAGTACAATACACATACCTGTGTGCCCACATATATTAAAGTCATTTCCTTCAGTTGGTCAAAAATCCTCTGATTTCCATGAAATGTATTCTGATAAAATACTAAAATACTAAAAGGAAGGCAATGCTTTTGCCTACATGCAGTGTAAGAAGAGATAAAGGTGAAAACAGTCATGCATGAGGAAGGATTAAAACTTGAATGTATAAGACTAATACAAGTTTGTCTGGTCAGTTACCTGTATTTCACTAAAATGTTTGGTCTCTTAGCAGTCAATTACATGTTGCAGGAACTGGTATACTGTCAGGGACACTTGAAGAAAAGGGAAGGCAGAAGTAGATATGTCTGGAAATCACAGGGTTGTGCCCTAAGGCTATAGGGTCAGTGACTCTGTGTATGCCCCTTCCTTAATACATCTGCATAATAAGATTTTCCCTTTTCATATTAATATTTTTGAAAGTCTTTCTGATCTGTATTTGCATATGGATGCCAGATGATGATGTGTTAAGTCTGCAAGCTGAACTGAGCACAAAAACATGCTCAAATGAAGCAGGGAAATATTGCTATGTCAAAGGCACAGATAATATTACATATGCAAAATTTACCTAGTAAGATGCTAGAAAGGAACCATCACTTGAATATTGCAGCAATAGGATTAGCATTTAAGTAAACCAGCAAAATTTTTCACTGACAAAGAGTACCTAAGAAAGTCATAGAATTGATCTTTAAAAGATCCTAAAATCTAGCTAGAACTGGGAATCAGTTATATAATGAATTTTGTCAAAAACTAAGTTATGATTATCATCTGATAAATCTATTTAGAAAAAGAAAAGAGCTTGAATATGTAATTCTCATTGTTTCTCAGGTCCATTGAGACTTAAAGATTAGGAGTATGTTATGCATGCCTTCTGACGATAATATAATACATGTGTGTATTGGGTTTGTGTGGCCAGGTTTTGTTAGCAGGGTGGCTACAGGGGTGGATTCTGTCAGAAGCTGCCGGAAGCTTCCTCCATGTCCAGCAGAGCTAATTCCAGGCTGCTCCAGGACAGTCTGCCACTGATCAAGGTTGAGCCCATCAGGAATGATAGTAGTGTCTCTGTGGTAACATATTTAAGAAGAAAAAAAAGTTATTGGACAGATGAAAATTATAGCGAGAGAAGAGCAGAGTGAGAGAACACGTGAACATCTCCACAGACATGAAGGTCAGTGGGACAGGAGGGTGAGGAGGTGCTCCAGGCTCTGGAGCTGAGGTTCCCCCGCAGCCCGGGGTGCAGCCCCCGGTGAGGCAGCTGTGCCCCTGCAGCCCATGGAGCACCACGGGGGTGCAGAGATCCCCCTGCAGCCCAGGCAGGAGCCCACGCCGGGGCAGGTGGATGCTCAGAGACTGTGACCCTGTGGGAGGCCCAAGATGGAGCAGGGTCCTGGCAGGGACGTGCAGCCCTGTGGAGAGAGGAGCCCACCTGGAGCAGGTTTTCTTGGTACGACTTGCAACCCCGCAGAGGACCCACGCTGGAGCAGCCTGTGCCTGAAGGACTGCACGCCATGGAAAGGTGACCCACATTGCAGTAGTTTGTGAAGAACTGCTGCCTGTGGGATGGACTCACACTGGAGAAGTTCATGAAGGACTGTCTCCTATGGGAGGAACCCCAAGCTGGAGCAGGGGAAAGACTCCTTTCTGAGGAGCAGCAGAAACAATCTATGATGAACAGACTGTAATCCCCATTCTCCGTCTCCCTCCACCACTGGAGAGGAGGAGGTAGAACTTGGGAAGGAGGGAGGGGTGGGAGGAAGGTGTTTTACTTTTCATTTTCCTCCTCTGATTCTGCTAGTAAAAAATTTAATGAATGTTCTCACTCTATTTTGCCCATGACAGTAGACAGTGAATGATCTCTCCCCATCCTTATCTAAACTCAGGAACCCTTCATTATATTTTCTGTCCCCTGTCCAGTTGCAGAGGGGAGTGATAGAGCAGCTTTGGTGGGTACCTGGTGTTCAGCCATGGTCAACCCACTACAACCAGGTGTGCCACATTTGACTCTTTTTATTAGGCCATGCTTAAAGAGCTGTTTCTAAAGAGAGTGTTATCATTTCCAGTACATAGCATTGCTTTAAGCATTGTTGTGTGCTGACTGAGATTACAGTGTGCTACAGATGGGATTTCCATTCTTACAGGCACCAAATAAGATTTATCTGAAAACTCCCTGTTTCCTGAAAGGTTTGCTTTAATAATTGCAATAACAGATACACAGTTTTTGTCTTCTTTAAAGAGATAAATGAAAGTACAAGAGGCCTCTCTATTTTCAAAGAAAAAGTTTGAAATTTTCTCTATCTTTAACATTTCATTCTGGGAACTCTAATGTAGCAAGAGTTAGCTTGTCTGTGTTCACAACTTGAATACTGGAGACAGCAAGCACTTTTTTCCTTATGAGGGACAAAACTTCTGTTTTAAGTATTAGTGAAATTACAGGATGTCAGCAAAATATATGGAGTTGGGCTGCACCAGATATCTTGGCTCTGCAAGTATACTCTTCTTGTTTTTAATGCCTCTGTTCCAAATTCAAAGCAGAAGACATCAGGACATGGAAAAAGTCAAGCAGGCATAATTTTCTTATGTTCTTCCACTCATGACTCAGTACAATTTCTTGCACCATGAAGTTTGCATTGGCCTTCATTCTTTCCTTGAGCCTGAATCTTTCCCTTTTCTGTGTGAGATATTTCACTTGGTAAGTGTATGCTTACTGGAGCTAAAATGTATTTAAATTGCTGCAAAGTTGAAAGGGAATGGCACTTTCTACTGAATAACTTTCTCAGCCTTACATAACAACCACCTGAAAGTCAAAATTGTGTCTTTTCCCAAGGACATCGTTTCAAAGTTGTCACCTCTATTTGTTATTCATGGAAAGGAACTAATCAGATAGATACTGTTCATCGTTTGATTTCATACTTGTTCTACAAGCTTTAAGCACAGAAAACCTATGAGAGATTTATTTCACTGCTCATTCATATCTTTACTACACAGCATAAAGATGAATGCCTACAAAGAGATCTTTGAATTCTTTCCTTTAATTTGCTGCAAGAAAGAATACTGGAAAGGTTTGTAGCACTCCATGTACTTAATTTCTATCTATGCCCGAGGGTGACTTCTGATCAAAGATGCATTTTAACAAGAAGGCTAGTGAAGATCTTTTAAATAAAAGGCTGGAGAGGAGCAGGAGTAAGTCTGTAAAGAGGGAACTGGACAGTATTATTAGTAGAAGTTCAATGCAGAAATAAAAAATATTTCAAAAAGATTAGTTTCCTTAATCGAAAAGGGTTTTGTTTCAATAATCCAATACAAAATTTAGTAAAGCTTTGGGAAATGTCTCCATTTTCAGGTATTGCTTTGACAAGTATCCCCAGCTAGCACGGCTATGACTGGAGTTTGTTCTGGTTTTTAGCACACTGGTCTTTTCAAAGTTTCCATTGTGTTATTTTTTAAGGAAACATCAGTATCTGGGAAGTGGAAGCTAATCCTGATATCATGAATTAACCTGACACGCTGAATGACTGTCTGATTTTATAACTAGTATGTGTATATAATGTTGATATAAAAAAAAAAAATATTTCAAATTCAAAGTCATTAGTATCCCCTTTCCTTTAAGAAAAGCCAATCCATTGCCCCTTGGCAGGAGCTGACCTGGTATGAGATAATAACACATACTGTGACATAGCTTGGTACATTGGTATCTTTCCATTAATTATATAGCCAAAGTTTCTCCTTGGTAATAAATTGTTCCTCTTTTATTTCCTTGTAGTTTGAATAGTATAGATACGTATCTTTAAACATTCTATTTATTGTCAGAAATTGTATGTGAATGGATTTAATTTAAATACTTTTAAACAGCCTTGGTTCATAAGACTGGTGTCATTCAGCACTTAAGACAGCTGTAAAATCTAAGATATCCCAGAAGAGTATACATGGGGCACATCTAGATTCCACTTGAAAACCAAAACATTGCACCAGTACTTTCTTCAGATACTATTTTCATCAAACTTCATGTGAAAAAGGCCTTTGCCACTTACATTCCATTATTCAAATGAGTATTGAAGCAAAGTGTATTAAAAGTTGCAGCCTTGAGTTTTGCTCTTATTTGCTTCATATATAACCCAATTTTCTTATCCTTAGAGTTCCGAAATCACCTGCTAATCTCCTTGGAGTGACATTAGAAATTGGCAGGTAGAATAATGAACCTGGAAGCAGATTTCTTGATCGTCTATATAAACATAACGTCACCCCTGGGGTCTATTCTGGAGTCAACCAGCCAACCATCTTCCTCCAGAGCAATGCCCAGGATGGCTGCAGGGATCCTTCTTCTATGCAGCATGAGTGACATCACAAAAAGCTGTGCTTACAGGTACTCTGTGCAGTTACCAATGCTAGAACAGGTGTCTTTCCACCTTTGCCTCTGCGTCTTCATGTGTCAGGACCCAAGAAGGTCTTTAATATTTTACTATAGGACCATCATTTCTCCCTTGCAATATGACCCAGTAAATGCCAGTGTCTGCATTTCATCACTAAGGTGATCTTCCCACTGGTCTGAAGAAACCAGAACATTAGTCTGTATATACATTAAAATTCCCCAAAGATAGAAATGTTTTGCTTCTTTCTGGACCAGATGCTATCCAGTGCTTCTGAGCTGAGAGGGAGCTGACTGTGAATGCCAATCAACCTGTCCCACAGGCCTTATAGAGTCTAGGTATCTCTCCATGGGACAGACAAAAAAAAAAAAAAAAGCCACCTTTCTTTTTCCCCTCCCTTTCTTTCCCCCACCATGCCCCTGTTTTTCAGCCATTCTTTATGACAAAAAGTGATATAAAGCAGAATGGTCTTTGAGTTCTGTGTTGGTGGTGCTAATCTGAAAGCACTACAAATTTGACCTTACCTGGCTATCTTTTTTAAATGAAGTTTCTTATAACACATTGAAGTGTTCCAGCTGTTTCAGTGCTTTGGTATGTACATCTGATGAAAACTTTTGAGTTACAGAGGACTGCAGAGACGTAGAGAGGCTCCAGTTTAAAAAAGCATTTAATGCATTCAGGAAGTCAACAGACAAAGAATTATGGTTCCCTGGAGCTGGGGAACCTTAATATATATCCTTAAATCTACCCTTGCTTTAAAAATAAGGAATACTTCAAATTACAGAGGGTAGCTGTTAAATTGTCTTGATATATTGTCCATCTCAGGAGATCATCCCAAAGAATTATTCAAATTATTCAACTGTAGCAAGGTGCCTATGAACAGATATTTTTAATTTTCCTGCTTTTTGATTAGCATCTTTGATTTTCCAAATTTGAAAAAGACGTTTTTAGTGGCCTCCAAAATTTTTTTAAAATTAAATGAGAAGACCAAAATTCTGTCTATTGGAATGACACAGAACAAACCCTTGTGTTTTCTAGTAGGGGAACTGGTGGGAAAAACACTGTTAGCCTTCATGCTGCTTGATCTGTAGAAGGAAGGTCAAGAAATATTTTACTATTGGATTATTCTGAATTTTACTAGAAAGAAGAGAGATGAACCTTGAAAATTGTGAATCCAGTGGCAGGCTCTGCAGAAAACTATTCTGCCACCTCTTTCACCTATTTCTGCCTTGCTTTTCCAAATTATCTCCTTACCTTTTTTTCTCTCTGCTACCTTATCGACGCAGTTTTGATGTTTGCTTATCTTTCTTTCTCTGCCTTCTACTAGAAATTTTTTTAAAATATTTTTTTTGTTCTCCTGTTCTTTACCTACAGTCTTTCAAGTCTTAATCGTTTTTACTCCTACTATTTGCATTGGAGTTAGAACTACAGTTCTTGCAAGGGCATGAGGAGGGATTGGGGAAGTGTGTTTTGGGAAAAGAGTCAGGGAAGATATCAGTTTCTAGGAGCTGAGGGAGGCAGTCTTGACAGGTTTCAGAGTAAAAACCCTGTAGATTAACTCTTGCTTCCAGCAGGGCAGAGGGATGGGGATGGAAGGGAAAAGGACTAAAAAGCAGCATCTGTAGAAAAGTGTGCAGAGGGAATCCTTAGTTTTTATGTTTGCTGCTGTAACAGGTGAGATCTCTCTTCTGTGTAGGTGGTGAGCAACCTGCAGCCTTAGCAGTCAGTCTGTGACCCCCGGCAGGCTTTCATTTGTCTAAAGCTATCTATGCTATTTCTGGTCATATTTTTTTTCCCAGGAATTTCTGCTTCTCACCTCTCTCCAGGCTAGTGTTTTCATTTTTCCCAGTGCATGGGTGAAGGCTGAAGAATCACTCCGCTCCCACAGCTGGGAGACTCCGTGCCATTGTCCACTGCTTGACACGTGTGTGTGAGGAATTGAAGAGTGGATGACCACAGAGCTAGAGAAGATCCATCAATTTGTGGAGCAGTTTCAGTGGTGATGTGATCTCCAGATAACTTCGTGGGCAGACAATATATCCTTTTTGATTTACCAAACATGTATTTTTATTGAGATTTGGTTACAGAGTACCAAGTTATGTCCCTGAGATGAGGATAGCCATACTCCTTGATCTGAAATCTTTGATCAAGATAATTTCAAAGATTCTATAAGCTTCTCGAAATAAACACTGATGTTTTTCAATCTATAGTAATGTCTTCTTTTCCCATCCCATAGCAAATAATGTATCCCTGTGGGATTCATGTCAACTCTTTAGCTATGTGAAAATGAAATCCACAGCCTATTTCATTGTTTTGATGAATCACCTCCACTACTTCAGTTTTTCCAGAATGCCTTAAATATTTTATATTTCCCCACCTTCCTATGAATTTTCTGTGTTCATGTGCAGCATTTAATAATAGAGGCCTTTTTCAATATATATATAATAGGCATATGGTCCCAGATATAGTAAAATAATTTGGCTATAAGCACCTTTTATACAGGCTAGAAAGATACTTGCCTTTTTTTTTGAAGCAGCATTGTGGTTTACAATGTAATTCTAATCTTTTTCTGAAGTACTTTTAAACTTTTTACTCCATATTTTGCATTTATGCATTCAGTGTTTATCATTCTCCTCTGATTTAGCTCATAATTAACTCATCAGATATCAACTTCTTTCTTTCAGATCATTTATCAAAGTTGTTAAGATTATTTTATACTTTAAGTCTCTTATCCAGAGAGTGTTCTAGTTGGTATTTTTGGTTTTTTTCCCAATATACTCTCTGTATAATATTTCACCCTAATGGAAATACTGAAGAGTTTAAGATGTAGGACATATCTCTCTAAAACTCCATTAATCTCCTTTTGTCAGAAAACAGAATTCTAAATATTCTTTATTCAACCTTCTGCATAACAGTTTTATCTACAATGTATTTCTTTAGTTTGAATATGAAGCTGTCTTGTTGGTCTGTATGAAAAGCAATAAAAAAGCTAAGATATTTTCATGCTTCCTACTCATCCAGTTAGTAAATAATTTTATCAAAGAAGGAAATTGTATTGAACACTATTTGTTTTTGAAAATATGTGTTGAATGAGTCTTATTACCCTCTTTTGTTAACAAACTGATGAATTACTTTATAATTTACTCCACTATTCTTCAGGGTATGGAGGTCAGGTTGCATAATCACTAATTGCTTAGATAGACTTTTTCCTCTTTGAGAAAGATTTTCCTTTTATCCTTTTCTAGTCCTTTGGGAACTCACTGTTTTCTAAGCGTATTCAGAAATCAGTGCTAATAGCTCTGGGACTGCTCAGGCTACTGCTGTGAGTAGTCACAGGGGGACAGTTTGTCAGACCCTGCTGAGTTTGCTGTCTCTAACACTTAAATAATCTTCCATGCTTCTAGTTTATCTCCTTTCCTCTTTACTAATTACACAGTAATTTTGGTATGATTCACTGAGTGCTTGGGCCAGTAGGTACTTCGGTTTGAAACAGCTGCAGTACACTCAGTGACCCCCTCTAAAGCCCGAGTGTTCACCAGAGATCCACATCTATGTCAGTGACTGGAAGGTCTAGGATAGATCCATGTCCTCCTCTCCTTTGCTGGCCTAGAAGTGCCAAACTCATCTCAGACATCCACAGGTGCCTGGGGCTTCAGGAGCACTGAGCTCAGCACAATACCTGCTTCAAATCTAATACGTCTTATCTCTTGGAAGAGCAGTGGAAGTTTTGGTTTTCCTTTAAAGAAAAATTAATGCAATAGTTGAGCTGGGACTCAGAGGTGAAGTCCCGGTGCCAATGCTCCCCCTGGTCCTGCAGACCCTGTCACTCCTTTATGAGCACCAGTGTCATGCCAGGGGCACACTGGAAGCGCACAGAGGGGAGGCAGAAAGGAATGGCCAGGACAAGAAGGAATGAGCCAAGCTTGTGCTACTCTTAACTGTGTGCAGGAAAAGAAAATGTTAAGCATGGTCTCTGCTCCAGTGATTATTTCTGCTTTTTTTGAACACAGATCTGTTCAAGTTTAGGAAAGTTCCTTGAGGCAGAAAACATTGGCAAATTTTATGAAAAACTCATTTTGCAAAGAGAGTGTTACATTGTAAAATAATGTTTTAAATAAAATAATTTTGTTATCCAGTAGGATGTAAGCACTCATTGTGTCGTATTTGTCATGCCTTCTGGCATAACAAATTTAGCATTTGCTGCAAGACACATTGGCTGCTGTCACAGGAGGCAGCAAAATTGATTTAAAAGAGGGACAGCATATGGCAAAAATATCACTTTTGTTAAGGACATAATGCTACAATTAATAATAAAGAAGAAAATAATCTTTTTGTAAAAAGAAATCTAACACATTTAAAGTGCATCCCTGGAGCAGTTTGCTGTGTTTCCAAGCCTAGGTGATTCTCCCAGGTGCAGTAATCTTTCAGTGTAATTTATTTTGTCAAGACTACGCCAAGCAGGAATACATAGCAGATATAACACAGAATACATAAAAAGCTAGAACCTTCCCCTCTTTCTGAAATCTTCTGGCCTGATGAACTTTTGTACAGAAGACTTTATTCCTTGAAAAAGAAAGCAGTATATATCCTTGCGTTGGAATGTCAGACTTCTTTCTTGCTGCTGCATCACAGTGAAATCTTTTCTTTATTTCAAGGTTGGACTGAGTTTTATGGGATGTGTTATGGGATGTGTTGGCATCTCTGAATTCTTGTTTGTCTAGAAGTAGAGCTGAAGTGGAGGATCTCTAAAAATTGCCACTTTTTGACCAGGGAAGGGGAAAAAACCCAATGTACATAAATTCATTGAAAAAGCATCCAAAACTTCTCTCCCTAGAAGGCCAGGTGGCCTTTGCAAATCCACAAAGATGATTATTCCAGAAGTTACAGCAAATGAAACAAACAAAGATTCCTGAAGAAGAATGTATTCCCTATTTTTCCAGAAGATCAGGAGAGGTTATTTCAGCTAAGGACAATAAGGAAGTTGATCTTCTAGATCCTTGCAATTGTTTTCAAGGACTTTTACTTGCTAGAGAATAAGGAATGTGGGATGGGATAGGAGTGGGTGTTTCACATTTTAAAGCTCTGAAGAGTGGGTTTGACATATTGCAAACATGCAAGAAGTACGTCCCTCAAGCAGTTTGATGGGAGGCAAGAGAGTTCTCTCAGGCAGTAAATAGAGTTTGTTAAAGTGAGTGGCTCAAATAACTAATCTGTGCTGTTTTCCATGGACAAGTTGCAGTGAGTCCTTCAGAAACCTTCAGATCATGTTGTGCAAGGTTATGTTATGCACATGGTATCAACTACAAGTGCACAGAACTAAACGCACCTAAAAAGTCATACAGACTTTGGAGCACATAAAAGGTCATATGTAAAAGCTATGCAAGTCCTTTTTATATAGTTCCTCAGATACACACCAGAGATCCCTTTTGAGATTGTTCATAGGGCAAGGAAATGGAAGGGGATTTAAAGAAGACCATACTAAATCATAAAACAACAAAAAAACCCTCCTCTTGAGACATTTCCAGCATGGTAAACTTCTTTAAAAAGATGGTTCTGTTTAAGAGATGTAGCATTTTACTGATATGATCAGACTACTTATGGGTTTTCTCCTAAAAACCTGTGGAAATGAGGTGCACTGACTAGGGGACAACTTATCTCTTCCTGTCATAAATCTCCTCTTAGTTTTCCAAGGACTCAGATTTCAACAATTTATCTGAAATACTGATAAGATTTTTAAGAAGAGATTAGATGAGTTGAAGAATGATAACTGTATGAAAATGGATTTTCTTTCTGCTTCCTAGAAAATAGCATAAAGGAAGGTAAAAGAGAGTTCTTGTTTCTTTGACTATAATAATATGAATCCACTCTTTCAGTATATTTTAGTCATGTTTCATCCCCCCGGTAAATAGACATTCCACTTTATGCTTAGTACTCAGCTGAAAGAAAATTCAATTTGTTCTCCTTTATAATATTCATGAGAGATTATTTTTTGAGATTTGAAAAAATGCTAGAATTTATAAGTCTTCTTGTCTAAAGTGTTGCTTTGCTTGTTTTCTACTTTGGGATAACAAAAAGAGTAGAGGCTTCATTCACTACACAGTTTCTTTTTTAACCTAATACTTTTTAAGAGCAAAGATGTTGCAGGGCTTCTTGAAATAACATATAAGTCATCAGGAACTCAAGAGAACTTGGTTGTTTCTGTCTGCCCAGGACTACACCTTCAAAGCAAAATCCAGAGCCCTGCTCTGCATAACAAACAGTCAGACTATCAGGAATAATCACTGGCTAATACATAAGAGCCCAGAGAAGGACCCAGTAGAATGGGAATGAAGGGATTTTCATACATGTCTGCTGAAACATCCATATTGGTTTGTACCAACCACATCTCACTGACACCTAAAAGCATGAACTGGCAACAGAGAATGGAATCAAATTTGTAAAGTCTTGGTATTTCTATTTTCTTGATTTTCAAGAGAGAGATGCAACATGCAGCTGAACACAGAACAGAGAATTATTCATCTCTTTTGTACGTATTCTACTTAAATATCTGCTAGTGGAGTAAGACAGATCTGAATGAAGACACCTTACATCAGAATAAACACATCAAATTAAGGCAGAAGGCCTTAATAATAATGTGTGTATCTCATTATTAATTAATAACATTTTTTTTCCTCCACAGAATCAAATAAGAGACCACAGAATTTTTTTAAAACATTTCTCAGAGGACCATTTCCATGCCAGTCAGATGATGGAGTCTGTTCAAGGGTGCTGTACCTAGAAGCATTACACTGTTACAGCTGAAAGTTGGCATCATCTATATTTTGTTCCATAACTTTCCACTGCTACAAATTGCCAGAGCATCCAGGGCAAGGAAAAGACTCCAGAGGAGTTACTCTGGCCAGGTAGGAATACAGCTGAACAGAGCAATGTGACAACAATCTTTGGTTTGGTCCACAAATGCTGCTCTTTCATGAGGTAATTTAGAGGGGAGGTAAATCATGCTAAAGTATATTTCATAGAGGAACTCATTCACATAGCCACAACTAACTCGAAGGCTTGAAGATCATGGAAAAACACACATTATTAGGAAGGATGAAAATAATGTATTTGTTTTCTTCCTTATGGCAGAGAATTCAGATCAATTTCTGTACCTGGGTTTGGATGAAATGTTCCTGCCGTTTGCTCAGCCCAGCGATAGCTTCAAAGCATTCTGTGTATTTGGCTAGGTTCAGTCATATTTTGTGTCCTAAATTATGGATCACGTTAGCTGGGCTATTCATAAAGTCAGTAAGTAATGATAAATAGATAGCTAAATTCAGCTTTCAGTTGCGCAGGTGTAAATCAGTAGTAGCTTTGATATCTACAGAATATTCAGTATGAGAAGAAACTCTTAATTTTCAACATTTACAGAAGACATGAAAATCAAGGGACTGCTTTGAGAACACTAGGAACTGCATATCATTTCAGTTAAAAGTTTAAGAAATCCAGAGATTTTGTGGAAAAGAGACATGTTTTTTAAATTTACACGTTCCAATAAATGTTGTCATAGTTTAATGGTGGCAAATGTTTTGACTAGCAAAACTTAAACCTGCAGAGGCCACAAAAGGCAATAAAGGATTATTTTGGACTCATTCTGATATTAGTTTTTGTGAATGTACTGATGCATCAGTGCCACTGCTCAGAACTGACAGGAAGGCTCTGGTTCATTTTTCAGCTCTGCTGCATCCTGTTAGAAGAAAAAAATCCTGACCTCATCTGGTAGGTATCCTGACCTCATCCAGACTATTTGAAGACCCAGTTTTGGGTAAGCATTCCTTCTTGCTTTCTCATAGCAATAGGTCTAATTGCTGCTCTTTAATTAATGGGGACATGATTCTTATACTGCTAGTCAGCAGTTGTAGATGTGTAGATAACTAAAATGAGATGGACAAGAAGGTGGTATTGTTCTACTTCAATGGGAAAGAAAAGAAAAGGCAGAAAAGGAAGAAAAGACCACCCTGAGCCTTGAGATACCAGAATTATGGCACATTTTGTGCCCTGTGTGCAGTGTTCCTCCAGACACATGCATAGTGCTGGCATAATCTGGCATTTTAGGAATTCTGTTTTAGGCTTGACAGAGGTTTCTGCATGAGCGTCTGTACATGTGGATCTTGAAGGTCTTTGTGCAAGGGAACACATACGCTCAGAGGAGCAATCTGGAGTGTCTCATTTGAATGCACCAGATGCACAACTGATAAAACACCAGTGGGACAGAAAAGGAGCAGTGGCTGGATGTCAAATATATCAGGTGTTATCTTGATGTAAAACAAGTCTGTGCAGAGATGTGTGTGAAGGGTTTGTAGTGCTTTTGGGATGAATGCAGAACATGGATGTCTAAACCCCCTTCAGATGTGGATTAGTGTTCCTGGTGCCTAATTCATAGGGTTTGGCTGTGTAAACCTGCAGGTACCTAGAACTAGGTCTTTGCTAAAAGTTCTGCAAGGTCTGATCTATTACTGAGCGTCTTCTAAGCTTATGCACAAACTTCCTTCTGTGCGTGAATATGAGAGGCAGTGCCTCCATATTGCTGCATGGATCAGGGAGGGATGAAGCTGTCAAAATCCATGTGTAAGCAGCGAAGCCGCTCTACTTCAGTGCTACTTGGCTCCAGAGCAGAGGAGAAGTAGAGAGGCATTTGATTTATGCCTACTGTTAATCTGTATTAACAAAAAAGCACTGGAAGCTATTTTCATTATCCTTTGATTGCTTTTTGCTAATCCCTTACTAGTCAGAAAAAAAGCAGCAGTATTTTGAATGCTTAAATTTATTTGCATCTGTGCTGCAGATTCACAAGTAGTGAAGAGCATGTGATTAGAATATTATCAGTCCAGGTGTTGCATAGATGCATCTACAGAAGACCACCTTATTGCCCAAATGAATTCCTATTAACTAGAGTCGGCTGCACTTCTACCTCAGGTTGTTTCTTCTCCTATCACTAGATTATATGTAAAGAGAACAATTTCTCACTCAATCAGTCAGAACTTTTTATATTGGAATTGAACCGCAATGCAGCCTCTCGCTGCCAAATTCTTTGTGCGAACTGGTGGCAATAATAAAAAAAAGATGTTCAACATTTACATCCTTGTGACACTTACCTTCTACAGAGCCCAAATCACCTGTCACCTCCAGTTTGTTCAGCTGCAAATGCAAGATTAATGACTTGCTTAAAACAACATAAATGATCATATTGTTTTTTCCCCTGCATTTTCAGCATTACAATTAGTAATATGACATGCTGCCATTTTTAGATGATTCCAGAAGTCTATTCAACTTGATTCTAGTGTAGTGATACAAAATAATATTGGGCCAAAATTTTCAAGTTCAAAACAAAAGCCCCAAACTTTCAGACATATCTACATTTCAGACATAGCTACATTGTATATCCCAACTGTAAATAGCTGTAAATCCCAGATGTTTTGGATCATGTGTGGGGAGCAGACTGAGCAGGAACATTCAAAAGAAAAACCGAATGACTCCATAAAGCTAGAAGTGTACATGAGATTTAGAAAACTTGTATGAGATCTCTACACTTCATCAAACTGTTTTGATCCTGTAGAATTTGAATTCTGCTGGCAGTACTCTCTGAGCTTCATAAAAAATTCCATATTGTCATATCAGTAAAATATCTGACACAAATATCTGAATTTCTAGGTGTTTATTAAATCAGTGCCAGAAAACATTCTTACTGAATCCCATAGTGACAGTCATTTGCAGCAGAAAAGGAAGATGAGTTGAACTACACAGAAAAAGGAAAAGCTGAGCCAAAAAGTGCAATGCAGGAATGAAATAATAGAATAATAGGTGACTCTGACACAGATGGGTTATGAACTCAACTTTGACTGGTCTTATAAGGTTTAAAAAATTGTCCTTTCTCTCAGCTTTGTCTTGTTTGAACTGATTCATCACACTATTTCTATTTTTCTGGCTTCAGAAAAATTTCAACTAAAGACTCCTTCAAAATACTTGAAGGAATCCCCTCTGGTGAAGTCTTGAATCATATGTGTCTTTTTTTCCTGGAAAAGGCTATTCTTCCCTGCTGGCTGGTCTGCCTTCTTTCCTCAGGCTCTATTTCTCTGATACAAGAACTTGTTTGTTCAAAATTATCCAGTTTCTCCAATGTCTAGGAAAGCCTGACCTGCTTTTAGCTGCCAAGAAAGCCTTTTTCTCCATGAGCTAATGCACATCCATTCCAAAGCGATAGGCAACAGATTATGACATCCTTATATTTTGTACACTCTCTAACAGCATCAAACCCTCACGTGAGCCTGTTCTAGTGTAACACATTTTCCATCTTTCTAATTAATTGAATCCTTCTGCTGTTATATAATAATTACACTAACTTCTCATATATGTATTTTGAATTGAGGGTACTAGTTTGTTGAGCTGCTGGCTGACAATTGGTGATTCTTTTCTTTTTCCTGGTGCTTTCCAATTAGCTAATTTTTCAATCTTCTTTGAACTTCCGCTTCCATGGTCTGCACTTCACTTTGATTAATCACATCACTCCTTTCACGTGTGGGTTTTTTTTTTTTTAAATCTCCTTTGCCGAAGGGTTACATGGTGCATCCCATTCCCATTTTTCTTTCCAGAAGTCATTCATGCTTAGTTCATTTGTCATTGTATTCTTCTCAGCTTTCTGCCTGACAGTTTGAAAGATTTCCTCTGGTCATCTCCACCTCAAAGGTAATGGTGTTATTTGTGTGTGTATTCCTTTAGTTCTCTTGTTTGTATCAATAGGTTCTCCTTCAATTCCAATTCTACTTCTGCAACGTTATGATATGAGATTAAGGTTGTGTTGTGGTTTTTTTCCCCTTTTTTCCTGTGATTCCATTAGTATTGATCTACTTTTCAATTTCCCTTTATTTGTGTCACCGCAAGTAAAGCTGCCATCATTACAATGTTCCTGTAGACACAGTGGGACAAGTATAGGGTGATATGAAACAGTCATGCTAAAATGAGCATGTGTAGTTTTATACACTGAGCAGCTTTGGAAATGTAGCCTGTGCAGTGTCATGCCTATTTGGATCTGCTTCTTATTATGGTTTTGTCTTTTAAAGTAACACTGTACTTTAGGGATTTTTCATGGTTCTTTAGCAATTCCCTCAGGAATTCTTATTCCTTCAAACAGGTGAAATGCTTATTGCATACATGCACATAGAATGCTATATTTTATGCTGAAGTGAGCAATTAAGACACAACATTCTACAGTTCGGTTTCTCTCTCTCCTGCTATTTTAGTGGATGAAACAGTAAAGACACATGGCAAAATTCTTATGGATTTCCATTCATAAATTTGGTGTCAGCTGGAAGCTGAGATTTTTCAGAGTAAACATTGTCATCCCGTCTGAAAAAAGTTTTAGAACTTCAAGAATAAATGATGTAGCGTTTGGATCTCTCCTCTTCTGGACATTAGATTTTTTTTTTAATTTGAAAAAAATGCTATTTTTATTGTGCTTTGTTTCTGAATTAGGTAATAGAATTTAGAACCTGTTATAGTGAGTGACTAACCATGTGGTTTAGGTCAGGATTGTCAACACAAGTCAGGAAACCAGTTTCTAAATGTATTAATTTCTGGTAAATTAGTCAGAGAGAGAACTATGTGTGTTCTTTTAACATTGTGAATTTCTATGCTTTTTGATAAGTATTACCCCTATCTGCATGATGGTAAAGGACCTTTTAAGTGGTCACTAACAACTCATTGTAAGTAAAATGTATTTTCTGAGACCTTTGCCTTGATAAAAAGACTGTTCTCTGTGCGAAAATAAAGTAATCGACTTGCATACAACATAGGAATACTAATTTAAATTTTAAATCTGCTTACTGGAGAGAGGCATGTGTTTTGAAGCTAAAATTTCATAATTTGGAACTAGCTAGAGCATCTGTTCTTTCGCAGATAAAGGGCAAGTGTAGTCCGAATCAAAATTACATCAACTATTATTTTATCTCTGTGTTGTTGGTATCCTCATCACTTCCATCTAAACTTTTGAATATTGAAACTAACTCAGTGAGAAATTGTTTATTCCCGTTTTAGGATTTAATTTGTTGCCTATCATTTGTTTTACAATCTTTCCTCCCACTGATCTTTTTCAGCTCTTTTGAAAGCGTATATTGTGAAACACATAATTAGTTAGAAATAATTCTATGAAGTGGGACTTCTACAGTGTACCAATACTTTACAAGAAAATAACACTTTTATTTTCCCTCCTCCTTCACTGCTCCCTTCTTCTCTGAATTAACTCTGTGCAGGGAGATATGCAAAAGTCACAGCAATTACTATGTTTAAAAACTTCTACTTTATGCAACCTAAGAAGCACTTTATAAGAAACAGCACATACACACCACAGTAATTCTTTGGTCTTATAGCATCAGTACAAGTCTCCCCAATGAATTCTTGTCTATTACAATTGAGGAATGTCTAAGCATTTTTTCTTGTGTGCTTTCTAAACATGCTTTCTCTTAGGCTAGGGATCTTTGATGCATAAATATAGTTTGCTTAGTGATGTTTAGATTAGATTTCATACTGTACAGCTGCTAGCAATGAACACAACTTTGACAGCACCCTTGTAATTCTCCTTAATAAGTTCTCAAGATTTTTAATCACCATAATGCTGATCTCTGGGTAGATAAAGTAATGGAAATAAGCTAAATCTTTTACAGTACCTGGATATGCCCACTAGTTTCAAAGCCCTCATATGAACAGTTCCACACCTATCAAGCTGAATTATTAGAACTAGTCTTGGCTGTGCAATGAGTTCTTAAATCCCCTAAGAAATGCCATTTTATCATCCAGTTAAACATTTGTAACCTTTTTGCAAACAGCCAGAACCCTCTCTGGCTCAGTTCTTCCAGTGTGAAATGAGATTTCTAGAAGTTTCTGATCATGTGTGTATTTATATATACATATATTTACACAAACACACACACAAGGGCATGTCCATCACTGTCCGCAATCTTGTAAAGAGGATAGTAAAGCTCTTAAATACTTGACATCCATGAATAAACGTGGGATTCATCTCACTGAGTGATAGTCTTTCAAAACTTTAAGCATCTAAGGTTACCCAATAATTAAGAGAAAGTCTCAGTCTTGCCTGCCCTGGACACCTGTCAGCAGATGGAATTAATCACTCCTCTGAAGGTGCACATGTAACCCTAGGGATGATAGAGGTTACCAGATTAAACTATAGTTCTTACTTTTGGAGGCTATATTTGATTGAGGTTCATATTCTAAATAAAAATCTCTATTATGGCACCAAGTAGAAAATACTGGTTTTTATGTTTGCATAAACCTGGTGCCATCAGAGGTGATGATGAACCAGGAAACAGCCCTATCAAAAATCTCTAAATACATAAATCTTCTAAACATGGAGAGAAAAATTAATTATCTTTATAAACTGAAGTGAAAGGAAAGAAACATATGCAGTCATAAAATCATAGAATAGACTGGGTTGGAAAAGACCTCCAAGATCATCGAGTCCAACCCCTGATCCAGCTCCAATTACTATATCATGGCACTAAGGGCCACATCCAATCTCTGTTTAAAAACCTCCAGGGATGGTGAATCCACCA
>JAWMRA010000078.1:17583259-17759719 GCA_035584735.1 Pseudotriccus pelzelni
AAGTCACTCACCTGCTCGCATCTTACACAGCTACCTCCTACACCATCCTCCGGTACCAACGTCAGGCTCAGACACTCAGCACACCCAGAGACCTGGGTGGCTGCATCCTCCTTCGAGGGGAGTGTCTGAGCAGACACACTCCTAGTATTAACAGCAGCAACAGCTTTTGTTTTTCTGCAAACCACTGCTAGCTTTCAAAAGCACACTCACCTATGAGAAGTGGGAGCTGGTTGTGCCCTGCCTGCTTGAAATGTGTTGCAAATTGCTGTGCCACGCCCCTGCTTGTCTGCTCCTGTGGGGTGGTGCTCCTGGAGGCCCTTATATAGACTCCCCAAGCACTTGCTAATGAGCCTGACCCACCCCTCACCCACCTGTATGGGTTCTGAGGAGTAGCCAAGCCTGGGCAGCAAAGTTCATATTTTATTCTCTTCTTGGTGTTTCCCTGTTTTCATGCTTTCTGGGGTGTGATAGAATACCAGAGAGGTCTTTGCCAAATATTTTCTTGCTGACAGCATTTAAATTCATGGTAATGAAATCCCTAAGTATCCTACCAAATCTAGAAGAGGAGGCAAGTCTGTTCTCCAAACCTTTTTGCCCTCTTGTCCTGTTAAAGACTGAGGATCCGAAAGGGATTATACCACCTCTGTGCCGCAGAGAATATGGAGGAGCTGTGGCTCCCCATAGGATTAGCACGCTAATGTTTAAGCATTCATTTATTCAGCAAAAGCATGGTTAAAATTTTGCAAACCAAGTGTGGTGTGTAGACACTCACCTTCCACTGTGATTAGAAGAGATCCACTGCATTACTAAGCAAGTGTCAGATTTTAGTTTCTTTACATGTTACTCTGGAGCGCAAAGAGCTATTAGACTGTTGGTTAGGAGTATATTTTGACACAATGTGCAAGAAGAGAACTTCCTTTTTTTTTTTTTTTATCCCCCCAGAATCCTGTGTTTGTGCTCAGCACAGCTTCTGAATATAGCTGGAAATTTAAATAAAATGGATAAACAATAGGTAAAGGAAGAGGCTATGTGACTGAAATGACCCCAAGCTGTGTCTGCAATTGTGGCACTATTTGCCAGTTCAAAGCTGTCACTTCACCCAAAACTGATTTAAAACCACTGTGTATTTTAAAGCCTTTGCTGTGAAATTAGCAAATGTGCTGAAGTGTATTCTCTTGAGAAGTTTGCTTGCTTCAAGGTCATTCACTGCTGCCTGAGCTGGGTAAATAACAGGATTTGAAGATCTATTTATCATAGAAAAGGCACTATGTGAGAGAGCAGCGTGGTAACATTCCCTGTTCTGTAGCACTGCATGTGTTCCTGAACACCATGCTTCTATGTATACTGTTGGTGGAAGATCTGAGAAAAGAAATTACGATGATGAGAGAGCCAGGGAGCCAAAGAGACTGACTTTCTAGAGAAGCTGCGGAGCCACACATGTACATATGGAAGCTTGGTCAAGTGATTAATGGCTGCTGGGACTATGACAGAGGTCTTCCAATATTTAGTGGGTATGAACACAGAGAAGTGACAGAACATTTCCGACAACAAAAGTGAAAAAAATGTCTAAATCTTGTGGGATGGGAAAATGTCATGTAAAAGATTAGGCCTATTGAAGTAATCACTGTCAGTGCAGCATTTTCCTGGTTGGTTTTTTTTTAATTTTTTTTTTCCTGGCTGATAGAAATCTGCTTATATACAATAAGAAGAAATGGACTCAAAGTCACGAGAAAAAACCACTCACTTTTAAGAGAAAGATCTTTCTGACTGGCAATTTTGATGAACTCTAGAACTTTCTGAAAAGTAGTAATCCCTGTCTCTTGGGATCATGGTAGGAAAATGGGAAAAATGTAAGTAAAAGCATAATAGCACTGACAAAGAGCAGAACTAGATTTGCTGAGGTTTATTTATTTTTTATTGCAACAGTGATCAAAGAATTTAACTTTTTAAAAACACCTTACCCTTTGGTGCATCCATAATTCAAAACACACTAGAAAAGCCAAGCAAAAGAAATGAAAAAAAGTCCTACTGCGTTAAGGCACCCCTCCTTCTCTTTGTTCTTCTGAGAACTGTGCCTCAGAGGAAGCAATGGAGTGAATATCATTTAAGTTCCTTCTAGAATATAAGCACCTTCACCAGGACTGCCATGCCTTGCTTTACTTGCCAGCACAGGATGACAAACTCTTATCATCCCCTTAAACATTTGCAGCGTGACTGCAAACAGCCAGGCATATGACGAGGCATCTGAGAAGCTCCCTCCTGGAGAGTGCGGGGCAGTTGCTGATGCTACCAGCTTGGGATGGGCACCCAGAGGATGCTTGGATCATCCATACTGATACTCTCCTCTTTGAAAAAAATCTGCCTCCCCAACCTGTCTTCCTGACTTCAGAGACATGTTTTACTCCTGTATGATGTTCAGAGTAGTGGGTTTGGATTATTTTTCTGCTCTGGCTGTAGTGAGGAAGTACAGGGCTGCTTGACAGATCTCCCTGGACAGCACTAGCTGTGTAATTTGTACATCTTATTGCCCCTCCCTCCCTTCTCTCCTTCTCAACCTGTGCTCTTTCTGCCTTTCTCTTATTTTACGCCACTTGGCATATTTTACTGTTTCTGAGGTTTGTTTCTTTTCCTACTTCTCATCTTCCTTCCACATTAAAAAAAAAAATCTTTCTGTAAATAACCATACAGAAAACTGTAAAAGAGCATTGAATTTTGGACTTAATATACATCTGGCTGTAATAGCTGAAAGAAAGAGTGAGTCAGTCTGGAGTACCCTGTGTGAGCTCTGATGTCATGTGTGATTTCATATTACAGTATGATAAAGGAAAATGGGTAACAGGCTAAATTTCCTTGAAGAAATCTATGACCCCCTGGACTAATGCATTGTTATTCTGATTCATCCAGCTAGAAGGGCCCCAGCTCTAAAAGATGAAACACAGAAATGGGTCTCTGATGTATGCAAGTACAGAAAGATGGAGGGTTTGATATATTTGAATGAATAAATTTGCTATGTTGAATATGCCTTATAACAAGGTGTTTAATATGTTACTAGTGTCCTTATCAGAGTTGACTTCTGGAGGACTCATTATAGATCAGTCTAGTCCCAGATTCCCCAAAAGGCCTGCAGCTCCTTAGGTCTCCTCAAATCAAAGTTTCTAGTACTCTTAAAACTTGAACCCAGTGCCTCTGAAAAACTGGGTCTGCCCTCAGTCTGTTCCATAGAGCAGCACATACATTAAAAGTAGCCAAGCCTATGTCAAAAGAATCTCTAAGCCTTTTTATGCTCATAAGAAAATCACAGACAGAGATTTAAGTACTTGCACTTATCACTCCTTTCCTCTTCCCTAGAGAGAAGGAATGTCACAGTCAGTGAGAGTTAATGCTTGCAAAATTGCACTATTTCATATAATTTCTATTAGTGTTGCCCAATGTATTTTAAATTATAAAGGTTTCTTTTATAAAATAACACAGAACCCTTGCTTTCTTCTATTAAAACCCCAAAACTAGTATAAGTGTATGTGTGTGTCTGTGTGTACGTATGTTCAGTCTTCTAATCAACAACAAAAACCTGCCTTCAGTGCAACATTTATGAAACAGACATAACATGGATTGTACCCTTAATACTAGATATTGTTTGCCAGTCGGGTATGCTTTGATGACAAATTTGGCACTTTTTTTGGTCTTAACATCAAAAAGAGTTTCTACAGCAGAGCTTACTTCCTTTATACAGCACTGATCTGTTTTCCTTATGATAAAATCCCTGTGCACTAAAAATGACTGGTAGTCTATTTCTGCTTTTCATGCCTGTATCTTTTCCAGTTCCTATCAATGTTGATGGTTGTTCAATATTTTCGGCATTTTCAATGTGATAAGCATCTCTGCCTTTCTTTCCTATTACCCCATTTGGTCTTCTCACATATATTCCAAATCCATTTATAGTAAAATTTGGTAATGCTTTTTCATTTCTTATCTTCTCTGTCTTTGTCCCTTATGAATATAACACTCCTTTCTTACTTGCTGCACATTACTGCCAACTTTCTAATGCAGTAATTTATGGTCATCTCCAGACAGTTAGTTGCATCAACTGAAACGTGATTTACAGTTAATGAGGCTAGGCCACAAATTTTATTGTCTGAATTCACATTTTCTCTATCATCTGTCTTCTGTCTTTGCATTAGCATATCTTATGTAAATCACCTACTTAGAGCAGTTGTAGTTAAAACATTGAGATGTTCTGTCCTTCCTCCTTTGTCATGTCACTTCTAATTTTCCATTGTATTCAATGAGATTTCATAAAAGATACACCATGGGGGGACTTTTCATCTCTTTCTGCTTGGGTATCTCTTCCTGTTGTCTAATGACCTATTGACAGAAGTAGTATATTCCTCAGATGTTTTTGGTTTTGATCCAGTAAGTCCATCTCTCACAGTTTCCTGTCATTACTCATTGTATTCCCTGACATCCTTCACTGATCTCATCTTTTCTTCTGCGCACTTCATGCCAACACAAAGTCACTTCAGGTCAGAGTTCATACAGTGCTAACTTCCTCCTGCTGCTCCTGTCACATTCCCTTAAATCTGCTTTTCATCAAGTCACTAATCCCAGGCATATGATCAAATTGGGTGGTATGTTGCAGTTCCTTAAATAAGCCTAAGAATTACTGAATTTCCCTATGAAAATACTCTTTGTTTTCTTTGTTTGCTTATCATAATTCTCCTCTCTTAAGCTCCTGTATAAAGCTGCCTGCACTTCTGTAATGCCTCTTTCCTGTGACATATGTGCAATTCCTCTCAAAATCACAAGGCACTCTTAGATCTATATACTAACTCTCAAATCTCTGAAGGTTTTCACTATGGAATTAATATAAAGGAAAACCTGTACAGTTTTAATCCATATAATATGGAAGTTGTTGTTTTAATGTTCCAATAACATTTCGTATACATTTCAATATTTGCAACTTAATAGCAGAAAGGAGATAAGCAAGAGCAAAAAATGGCCTTTCCTAAACTCTTGTGTTCCTGTTGTATCAATCCATTCTTTTCTCCATGCAACCTATTTTAAATTCTAATAACAGATGCCCTTAAAAGATTCAAATATATTGGAAATTTCAGTCAGTATGATACTGTTGTTTACTGCAGTGCAATTTGCCTGACTAAACTTCAGGCTGTTTGGCAAAGCTTTCATCTCCATGTATCATTGTCTGCTTTCTGATGGCTCTTTACATCCTGTAGCTTTGGCATCCTTCTTGTTCTTTACGAAGCCTACCGTGACTTTCAATGTGCCTGACATTTTTTTGCCATTAATACAATTACTGCTGTTCTGTTACACCCAAATCATGGGAAAACAGAATACAGACTTGTAATTTTACCTGGCACATTTTACTTTGTAACAATATTTTTCATTAACAAAATCTTTCTTGATGCCATTCAGTTAAATGAATGTTTTTCCTGAATGTTTGCATACGTCTCCTGAGCAGTTTTATATTTGCAAAACTCTTAAATTATGATTTTAGATTCTCTTAATTCCCAGTTGCTTTCCAGTTAAGCAATTATCTCTGAACATTCCCACCTGTGATCTGCACTTTATCCTGATTAACCACACCACATTATTTATACTTTGTTTTTAATATCTTCTCAAAAAAAGTCTTAGTTTCCCTTCAATCAAGAAACCAAGCATTCATTTTCTTCAGTAGTTGTATTGTTTTCACCTTTGATTCTGTCACCTGTCCAATTTCCTCTTTTCATTTTTGAACACTTTTTTTTTGGTGGAAACATCATCATTACAAGCAAAGTGAGTAGCAATGGAAGGTTGTCCAAGATTTAAGCTGCGACTTGACTTTAAGTGTGCTCTTCTTCAAAATAAATTGTATTCTTTAAATTTGATTTTGACATGAAAGCTCTGTGGTAAGAAAACCATATATTGGTTTTTAATTGCAAATGATAGTGACTCCTCAAATTGGTTACATTGTAATGATTTGTTCAAGTTTATATGGAAATTTTCTTCTGCCATGTTTTTGTGAACACAGCAAATCCACATAAAATGTAATCTTTTCTATTGGTGCTGCTTAAATTCAAAGATTTCTTTCTTTAAGTAAAGGTATGTGAGAATCTTTCAGGCTATGAGTGTTGGGGAGGTTTGTTCCTCTGCCAGTCTCACAACTGCCAAAGAAAAGGATGGGTTGCCATCCTACTGTGTTCCTACACAAAAGGCCTACACGACCTGCTAGCAGTGCCTTTGCTTGCTGCAGAAAGTAGTCTGGCAAAGAGCCCTAGATAAAGTTGCCATCTGCTTGGCCTTTGCGTTTTCTCAACAAGGCTCCTGCCCCCCATAACCAAATCTCTATAGAGAAATCAGCATTGGACAGTAACATGCTCCACCTTTCCATGTCAATGTCGCAGAACGAGACCACTGCTGACACAGAAAGGAACTGGGATTTTGGCAACTATGTGGGAACGCTTGATGCGTGTCACCAAAGTATATGAAGAGGATCACATAACTCAACATAAAACCTCTTAGTAATGTAATAACTGGCCCAGAATTTGCTGACTGCTTGTTAGTTATTGAACAATCCCAAACTGTCTAACCAGAAACCTACCCTATGTCTCCTCAGCTGCTTGTCCTAGATGACTAATAGCAACTGTTTTTGAAAGGGGTCCAGGAAGATCTTCGGACTGCCTTTGCTTTTCCACAGCTCTAGCCAAGTGACTGTGTACCAAGAGCCCTGAAACTCTGAGCCAAAACCTCTGCCTCCTGGTACTTCTTCCATAAACAAGTTCTCTGCTGAATTTCAAATACAGCTGACCCTGAAATATGCCAAAAAAGAAGTTTGAACAGAAAGATTCTTTAACAAGAAATTCTCTTAGCATCTTTTAAAAATATAGTTTCTTCATTGTTACCATTAGTAGAGGTAACACAGGAAGGAAGGGAAAAATGCAAACTATTAGCTCCTTAGACAAGCAACAAGAGGGAATAGTTTCTAAATTCATTGTGAACAAATGTATAAATCTGCATTTTGTACATAAGGTGTCTGTTCCTGTATTTCTCTAAGTTCCCAGAGGAGTTTGAGGAACAGACACTTGGCATTATATTCTAACATGAATTTTTAGAGGTAACACCTCTAAAAATTTATTTTTCAAATTATTTTCTTGTACTTTTGACAAATAAGAAAAAGGTCAGTAGTTTTAAAAAATCAACTACAACAGAACGAAAAGCTACAGCAAAACTTAATTTTCTGAATAGATGTCTGTCTTATTTCTGTCATACATTGCAAATGTTAATATTGTGAGGTTTACAACGGGAGAGCAGTATTATTCTTTACTCAGCAATGCCCTGAAACAATACTGTCTGAAGAACCTGTCAAATGAGATCCATGACCAGTTTAATTAAAATTTTTATCCTCGAATGTTGTTTGAGCACAGGCTTTATTCATATTCTGAGTTTTAACAACACCAGGTGCCAACCCTTGCAGCACATCTCACAGACTCTTTAAGAAAAGCTTTCTTTTCTTCCTTCTGTGATATGGTCACATCTACTACTCAAAAGGAGAAAGAAACACTCTCCTTTAGTATGACAGAAACCAATACATCTTGATCCTTTTCTGTCCCCGAAGCTTCAGGCAGGTGTCCACAGCAGTGACTAAAAAGCCCTATAATAGACTTTCTTGCTATGTCCTACACTCTTAATGTATCTATTAGGCTGGTAAAGCAATTTCATTTGCTTTTCCTCTCTATTTCCATGGAAACGTTGCCATTTCCTCTTAAACTCTGTTGATTTACTCTTTGCTTGGGAATTTGACCTGTAATTAAATCTGACTTTTAACAAGCACTTTTATGCTGCTATATATCCTTAGTCTCTCCAGCTGGCACATTAAAATCTTGGCCATTTCAGGTGGAATGTTGGAACAGGTGGAAAGAAGCGATCTTGTCTATTTTATAGTTAGTGGTGTGCCTTTCTCATAATCTCTCCCTTTGGTTTGGTTGCTTGCCATTTAGACACCCATTACTGTTTTACCTGCTAAAATACTCTAACCTTTGTCTCCTTGGCCTTCATATTTGTACTACATCACAAATAGTAAGAGTGAGCAGCACTGACTCACTACCTATTTTTTAGTTTTGCATTGATTTCATTCAATAATGTGATTCAAAATGTTTTTCAATCAAATTTCTTCACATGACACTTAGAAGTGAGCAAATATCAAGATATTTTCTCTTTTAGATTTACCTCAGCGAGTGGAAATGGGAGAGGTCTAATGGGAGAGGCCAGTTATGTGGGATTTAGTGCCTCATGGTGACAGAAATTGGGGCAGCTCAGACAACTGTCTGTATTTCTAGATGTTTATGCAACTTCTCCAAATGAGATAATAACTTTGTGAGGTTTGTGTGCCCTTATGCATTTTAATGAGCAGATAGTATAAACAATATTTCAATTCCTGTCATTGTAAATATATTTCAGAAATCGAGTATGTGGATATTATGATATCGAGACCTTAAAATGAAGACGACTGAGTTTCCATTACAGAAGTAAGACTGTTAACCTACTCTGATAGAAGGAAGTAAACATTCAAGAGAAGTAGAGTAGAGCCACATCTACCATCAAAATCAAGATTAAGTGTCCAAAGAGAATTTGGCATTAGTTTCACAGACTCCAGGTGGATTTGGCACACTGCATCAGTACATAAGCTCTAAGGACCCACCTGTAAAAAAAATACGTATGAAATCTACATGCAAATGCAACTAAGTATATTGTAGATTGCAAGGTATTCAGTTTAGTTTATAATTTACAGTTGTAATTTTTTCTTGGAAAATAGTTCTATGACATGTTGCTTTCTCTCTCCTTTGCCAAATTTTTTCTTTTGGTGAAGAAAATGCATCTGATGATAAAGTGCATGTTGCTTGTCCGGTTTGTTTTGGTTTAAGCATCAAAGACACATTAAAATTTAATCAGTGTCATATAATTATGATATAGGAAATTAGAGATTTCCAGTGCATGTATGGCTGTACATTTGCTCTGCTTATCTTTCCAGTATTCAGTGGGTTGGAGAGAAACTGAACTTGTGATATTTCTTTCAATATAATTGAGAAATTATTAAAAGAAATGCAAGTAAGTGGCACTGACTTTTTTTTTTTTTTGTCATTCTATAAATCTGCTTACAGAAATTCTTTTGGTTTAGATGTTTTGGCTGTTGATTGCAATAAAAATGAACATCTCATATGTAGGCAATGTATCACTTAAATTTTCAAATTGAGAGTGACTCTCCAAATAGGTACTGATGAGCAATCTGAACAGCAGAAGAGTGAAAGCATCACTCTTCCTCAGCTGTACCTCCCTTTGCAAACAAGCATTTGAAAGAATAAAGCTTCTTATGGAGTAAGGGTCAATTTTGCAGCAAGTGCAAATGAGGAGTTTATCATCATTTACCAGTATCAAGGGTTTTAGAGAGTGCTGTATGTCTTATAAGTAATGCTATTTTCAATCCCGCAGAGCACAGGAAAAGATCCCACAGAAGAGAGGAAAAAAAGATAGCTTCTGTCAATATTCTCAAGAACGCCTTAGTAATTACTGGCTTCAGAAGAAGATATATGTTGGCATTTGGGTTTCACAAAAAAACTGGGAATGTTTTGCAAAACTTTGGTCATGAAGCAAAAAGCAAGTTACTTCCATTCCTTCACTTTAATGTTATTTTCTTCTTTGCCGCATCCGATATTGTCCCTGAAGCACGTCCTTAGCAAAATTTCAGAGCAGTATGATAGTTTCTTAACCCTCATTCATAATATCACTACTCCCTGTAAAAGAAAGAATTGTGTCTAACTGTCATGTAAAATAACTGGTTGTGTCTTTTATGTCAGCAGAAACGTGACAGCCATAATAAATAAGATGTGATGCAGATAAAATTAACGAATTATTGAAGAATTCATGTTGGCTACACAATATCAAAACATATAACTTTCTTCCTGATTACATTTCCCAGAAATCTGCACATGTGAAGAGGATTTGTAGCTCCTATCTGCTGTTCAGTAGGTGCTAAGCTCTCAGATCCAAACTTGGCAGTACACAGTTTGAAGGAATCCATATGTATGTCATAGCCATCTAAATATATATTATGCCAAGGTTAATAAGTTATTCATAAGAGTGCAAGCTTTTTGCAAGTATCCTTCTTTTCTCAAAGAAAATTGTCATCTATGTTTATTTCCCTTGTAAACCCACGACTCCATCAAGCAGACTGAATTACCTTTTCACATTAAGTACAATGGCATCTGGACTGCTGGAAAGAGTGTACTTAGTCAATCCTTTTTAAAATTAAAATATTCAGCCACATTCTGATAAAGGTGATGTCTGAACTGAAAGATGCATGCAAGTTTCAAAAAGCATCAAAAGTCTAAATCTAGAAGCTCATTCATTGTAAGAAAAACAAAATGGAATCAGAAATTACTATGGTATTTAACCTGTTATTATCACAAGTTTCAAAAAAGAAAATTGGAAAGCTTTGCTTGCTGTTTAATGAATCAAATTTCCTTTCTCTGAAAGTGAAACCATATACATCGATGCCTAGTTGATCATGAATAAAGAAATTAAAAATCTGAAATATCATCTCAGAGTAGCATGTAGCAGATTTTATGTTTTTTTTCAGAGCATGGAACAATGTAATTGAAAGAACATAGCCTTTTAGAGTTTAAAAATATGCAATTTTTCTGTCCAGTTGACAAGTTTGTACATAAACCTCTTTGTCTAAATGAAAGCTCCAACAGCATGTTTGTGTCAATTTCTCAAATAATAATAAGCTCTATGATAGAATTATACATTTGTCCTTGATAGAAATAGTCTTCAATTTGGGCATGTAACTCTGTGCACAGCTAATCTGGGACACTGAAATGTCCCAGCAGGGCTGCAGGCTGACTTAGAACCACTTATTTTAAACAAACAACCATCTTCCTCCTAATATTCTCTACAGCCTGATTCAGGAACATGCCACATCTCTTCTAAGTAAACAGAAGTGACAAAGTTTGAAAAATCCCTTCCTCTTCCCTTGTGTACATTTTATATGTAATTTTTTCCTCATATGGGTTTTTGGAAGTAATAAAACTCTCCCTCAGCCTTTCAGTGGGATTTGTAGATGCTCAGGACCCAAGTGGATCAGTGTCCACAGTCACCCTCAGTTTATGCCTCTGTGTCCTTTATCACAAGTTATTACAGTGTCCCAGTGATCCTTAGTAACTGATTTTAGACAATAGGTCTTGCTGAAGCACACAGCCAAGAACAAGAAGCAAGAGCAGTTTAAAACGACACTTTCATCACATAATTTTGTCAATTCATCTCTTGTTTTCTTTTAATTTTCTTCCTAAACTTTGCAGATGTGAATATGTGGTAGAGTCTTATAGGTTAGTCTAATGGAGAACCTCAAGGATTTTGGTTACCTTTGCTCAAGATGTGATCCCAGTATAAACCAGCAGAATCACCTGGGTAAAAAGGATAATACTGACTTCATCTGAAAACCTGACCTGCAGTATATTTCCCATCTTGTCTCAAAGTTTATTGAACTCACTTATTGAAGCTCACTTAGAGAAGTAGAGAAAAATAACAAGAAATCTTCTGACCTCCATCTTTAACAGAACAAAGCTAGGAGTTTTCTTCCTCATGGTTTTAAGGCCTGAGAAGTGTCCTGCTGGGAGTATGCCCTGCGGCTTGATAGTACAATTTTTGGATAACTCTTTTCTAAAACCAGCTGGTGTATCTGGCATAGAAACTGACCTATCTGTTTGAAGTATGTGCATGTTATCTGAGGCTAAACTCTTATTTGCAGTGAGTTAACACAGCTCAGAGAGAAATCTCATGTTATATTTATATTCATGTTATATTTATAAATATATTATTTATATTTGTAACATATTTTACTGAAATACCTTTTGGGTTGTAACAGTAGTTCATATTAATTGCATAATTTGAAGTGTTTCTTGTGTTCTGTTATCCTCTCCCTCTCTTGAAGAAAGTGTTATTTTACTGATGGCAAGCAACAGCTTATAGTTTACCTTGGTGGGGTGTATTCTCTGCTGATACAGAGCTGCTGCCTTATGCACCCCTTTAGTTCCTAGAATGCTGATCTCTCCAGGGCTCATCTAGAATGGAAAAATTACCTCTAGTCTCCAGCCATGTCTATGTAGTTTAGCTGCCCAATAACACAACAGATCTGCTTTTGGTGTACCCTGTTAACGCATCAGCAGCCACAGACCTGTTCATGAGCAATTCTGTCCTACTCCATCAGTGAGGGCTGTAAACGAAGCTGCCAGTTCACAGCCTTTGCCAAGGCTGGCAGTCAGTCGACAGCTAATGTCTATTGTGATGCCTTTGCCTTGTGACACCTCTACAAACAAAGAAGCCAATGAGCATCACTTAATAGCTTTTATCCTCAGTTACAACACCCCAGTCACCTATGCTTTTAAAGCAGACCATATGAACTGGTAAAAACCACATCTTCTGGATAAACAGCTATGGGAAAGTAGGATTTTGTGCTAGGTATTAATAATTTTATTTAAGAAATACAGTGTATTAATGGTAAATGTAGTTGTCTGTAAACAACTCGTTCAATTGAACTAACGGTTTAGGTTATTTTTATAGCATTAAGTTTGGGAAATACTGAATAAAAAAAGTAATCTGGCAAGTCAGTATAATGTTCCTTTTATTTACAGTGATCTACAACAAAAATATCTGCTGCTACTGTTATTGCTCTTTATATGTTCCCTTATGTGCAGCATGTTTTTTTGGCTGTGTGCTGAAACACAGCCTGTGCTGAAGACCATAAAAAACCAACTTAATTTCTGTGTTGATGCTTTCTTGGATTCCATTGAATTTCTTAGGCAGCCTATGAGTCCGATCAGAATGTAGAAATTTGGCACACCATAGTTGTGTGAAATGCCTGGGGACAGGAGAAAGACAGGAGAAAAACATGGAGTTAATGAAACAGAGAAGAATCAATTCACTAGCTTGAAGGCAAAATAGGTATACTGGCAATAGGACTTTGTAAATTGTTTTAACTAATTCAAATGAAATCCAAATAACCAAACCTTAGTACTGGTAAATGCTGAGGGGTAATAATTTTTTTGTAGGAAGTCATGGCTAAGTGTACAGAGAGGGGAAGAGAGACAGAGGAACAGTGACCTCCCTTCTGCCATCCTTGTTTTGGATCCTTAGCTGATTCTGTTCTACAGTACCTCAGACAGTACCTCAGCTGAGAGAAACATAAGCCAGAAGAAATTTATTTCTATTGTCGTAGAAAGAAATTCAAGACTGAGCTTCCAGAGAGATTACTGCTTTTCACAGGTGGTTGAAGCTGCTTGGCTTGCAGCCTTATACCACCATCCAGGGAGCTGCAATTGCCTGAAAACACACTGCCAGTCTTTTCCTACCATTTAGTTATAGCCTGGGTTTGCTAGCTACTTATCTTCTTTTTTAATTTTATTTAGCATATTCTGTATTTGGAATGACAGATAATGAAAAGTAAGATATCAGTGTGTTAAATCTGTTTGCTAAATTATTACAAATATTTTTTAAACTTTCCAATATTTACCAGTACTCCATGGATGATATTACTGATTTGGGCAATATAGTTGCTTCTCTCTTAGAGTTTGTTTTTGTAAAAACTGAAAAGATTAGGAAGCTGCTTGGAATTACATTATTTGATTAGCGTAGGGTAAGTACGTTTTCAAATCCACTGCTTTAATGTAGTGCTAAATAAATAAAGAAAATGAAAGGCGTATTTTCAGTAAACTGTTAGTGTTGATCTTCCAGCTATCATTGTTTTTGCTTGAGAGTCAAAATTATCAGATGCGTAGACATACTGATAGGAAAGAACCCCAAGGGAGCTAAAATCTGAAGAATTTCATTTAGACAAAACAATTCAAATCTTGGTTGATCTTGTTACAATCATTTTGCTTTTCTAAATGGATGTTTTTCTTCTTGGAACAAGAAGAGAAAATAAATTTAGGTTAATAAAATCCTAGTCATATAAGCACAATGAAGGAAAAGAAAATATACGCTAATTGAGAAAGAACAGCTCAAGGATTTATTTTATGTGAAAGCTTCTGAAAATCTGCAGGAAGAAATCCTTAAATTATTAGGAATATGTATGAAATTAGGCAGTTTTTGCAATTAACTTAATTCTAACACTACACAATCAAGACAGGAAGGTCACTGTTATTCCATCCAAAGGCACAAATGTCTTTCCATATCCTGTGATGAATTGTTTCTCAGTACTGCAGTAATTTGGGCATATGTGCTCCTGAAGGAGATCCACCAAAGGACATAATGCATATATATATTGCTGGCAGTGTTTGTAAATTTTCTTTCTTCCTGAAATATATCAGCTTTTGCTAGGGGAAATAGCTCTCCTAGGAACTATAAAACCATTCATTGTCTATAAATGTTATGGTGAAAATCTTATCTTTCCAGCATTTCGGCCTTGGAATAGCAACCTTGGTACCTGGGGACTTACGGGTTGAGATTAAAAAAATACAAACCCACTGCACTCCTAGAAAGGAATTGAATTAGTGTTAGCACCTCTCCAAATGGTGTTGTCTGTCCCTGAAGGGGCAGAACATAAGAACATACCTTAACATAAGTACTTCTCTAATTTCTATGTCTGAAGAGGGCACAGGAGTTTGTAGGCTGGGTGGTGAGACTGATGTGGTCACTGAAGCTGAATTCAAAGTGCATGAACATCCTTGGCGTCACAAATAGGCACCCAATGAATTTTTGACAGCTCCAACATTAAGTATTATCTTCATGTAGTTGCATCTTTTTACATGTGAGCCAGGGAGGTAATTTCCTCACAAATGAATTTTTCCTTTTGTTTTGAGATCATTTGATGTGGTAACTTAGTGTGGACCAGCCTTAAACCTTCTTTACTAACAAGAATTTAGACTAACAAAGAAAATCAATTTAAGGCATGTTAATTTTTTTGACAATATCGTAAACCACTTAATTTCAGTTTTCAGTAGTTCAAAAAATCAAGCAAAAGGATTAAATTTTTAGTATGACCTTTTGTGAGATTACCTCTTCAGTACCAGGAGGAATAGTACTTTATCTCACTGAAGCGGATGACCTCCAGGACTTCTTTCACTTGAGACCTCGCTGCTGAGACCTGTATATTATACTGCCCGTAAAAATCCTGGGGAGGAACATTTAATTTTTCTTAGTGTCAAACCATTAACGTATCTAATGGTCCAGTTCAAGTTTGTCGTGTACACAGAGAATTCAAACATGTTGGAGGAAGCCCATGTTGGGAGAAAGCCCATAATTTTAGTCATGTTTAGTCCTATTAAGAAGTGCCCAGTTTAGAGAGATTTATCTTCATAAGCTACTCCCTCTTTACCTCCAATTTCTATATTGCAAATAGAAGACAAATCATAATGATAAAAACAAATACTGTCTGTTAGGACAACTAGATTCATTTTATGCGAAGTTGCATATTTCAATATTTTTATTTAGTAAGAACACACTGTGATCATAGAACATGAGCACAATTTTTGGATCTGTTTATGAATATTTATTTTCAAGAGAGTTGCACTAGCAGGTTTGCCAGCATGGTGATTTTCATCCAGGGGTATGTGTTTTGAAATAAGCAGAGGAGAGAGTGTCTGAATCCCACTAACAGCAAGAAAATAATGGTTAATCATTATTTAGGTTTGATTACTGTACACAGGGCACAAATAAAATAACACACAAAAAAGGGCACAACCAAAAAATAACCTTTTTCTGAACACTGACGAATTTGGACAGAGTTGACAACTGTGACTCTTAAGCGCAGCTCCTGGGCTCATTCCAGTAAAGCTTCATATGGTCAATTGTATCTTTCACCAGCAAGACTTACATATGTGTCCAACACTCTCTCTATAACTTTAAGAAATTTAATTTCTTTGTTGCAGGTCTGGGATCTCATCCAAATTCTGTCTGAAAGGAATCATAATTGATACTACTAACCAAAGAACTGATGGATGCCCTGATATATATGGGTGTGTCCTTGGGTGAGCCAGCCAGTCAGTAAACAGTTGAGCTGTGAAGCCTTTCTTTGGACTTACTTCAAAGATGACAAGGTTTACTGCAATCCAGAGAACAGAGTGAGAATCTAGTATTTCTAACCCACTAAGGGGACAATGCATAAAAGATAGTCTATTTACTTTGAAAAATAAATTCTTGAATGCTCTTTATACATGATAAATAAACATTAAAGAAGAGAAAATGGGTCCTCTTCTTTGTAGGTCACCTTTAAGAATTCTGCCTCTTAAAGAGAATTTTGCCTTAAGAAATTACAAATCTACTGCATTTTAGTGGCTTATTTTCAGACAAAAGAATTCTTCATTTTGATACCAGTTGGAATGCATTGGCAAAAATTTGTTATCGGACAAAGACAGTGAGCAGAAACCGTATTTGGCATTTATGTGCTAAAGAAAGTCACTAGAAATATTGAGTATCTCAGAAAGATAAGAGGGTTTAAATCCCTAAGCTCCTTTTGCCATCAGATGTCTTCCAGGAGCTGTATTAGGTGTACTGTCAAAATGGAGTTTTTTGGGGAGGCTTCTCTCCTTATCTTCCTGAATGGGAAGTTTAAGCCTTGCTTCCACTTTGACTTCTTGTGGATCAAGGTGTTGGGCCCCAGTGTATGTACAGCAAGGCTATATGGACAAGCTAGGATATTTCACAGGGGTTGGTTAACCCTTCTTCTGAAGCCCCCAGAGTTAAGGTAGTACCATATTCACAGCATGGCAGGAAAAGCATTTCTTTGTCCTAGAATGTCACTGGGAGTCAGGGACATAGTGATTTGCCCAGGATCACAGAGGAGGAAACAGGTGGGTAATCAGGGAGTTGCAAGAAAACTTCTGAGATCTATGATGGCCCCTAAGGTACTTCTTGTTGCCGTCTGGCTATATTTATCAGCTATATATGACTCTCCAGGGTAGAAACCACCATGTTCATTGTGCCATCAGCACTGACAAAAGGAAAGGATAACTTTTGGGACAATTCCTGTTCTTAAAACAAAGACAACTCCCTCTTTGCCTTGTGCAAAAGCAGCTGATAATTATGTCTTTTTGTTCTCTTTCACTCTGCTTATTCAGAAACATGTAGACACTGAACTGATGTCTATCTGCAGTGTTTTAATATAACTGTTGAGGGCAAGAAATAAAAAAGAACAAGGACAAAAAAAATCTTTTCTTCAGTTGCTCATAGCAGTGCCAATGGCAAGTTCTGCTTTAATAGCAGAAGGAAAATTTCTACTGCTTGTTGAAGCAGAAAGAATATATTGCTGAAGAAAATAAATCAATGTAAATTATTTTAAATATCCTTCATTATATTACTCATAGTCAGGCAAAAAAGGTAAAAAATTATGCTGTATGTGATGGAAAAAGGATGTAGCTAAATACAGAAAGGCATGAATTATTTAAAGAATAATGGATGACAGAAAAAATTCAACGCAGTTGCAGATGACTTATGATCTGAGAATTTGCCTTACAAGGTTATATAACATAAAGAGAAGTAGTTGGGAACTAATGCAGCAAGGGGTTGTGAAATGATAATGAATAAGAAGAACAGAAAAGCAAGTGAGAAACCAACATATGTGACCTGGGGTGAGGGCTGCACTCCTAGCAAGTCACTGCTTTTGCCACAACCTTTTAAGCAGAGGGCACAGATGGGTCCCAAAATCTGGGCCTCTGAGGCCATACTAGCCCCTGAGCGATATATCCTGTGGGACTCTGTGGTCCAGGGATGCCTACTTGATAGTGGGTTTTCAGCTGCAGTGTAGTGTGGGGCTTTCCCCATCCTGTATGGCCTGCGGTCCTGCCCCATCACCTCTCTGGCCATGTGAGATGCCATGGCTGAGAGGACAAAAGTAAAGGCACCTTTGTAATCAGCTGCAGCTTTGCTCTCTCACAAAGGATGAAAAGAAGCGCTGCTTCGCTCCATAGCACCCAGAAATGTTATTGCTATTGAATGACTTCCTACCTGCCCTAAGCTACTAGGGACTGTTTCTGCCAGGATGCTGCAGTCAGCACATCCAGCAGGTTGAGTGAAGTGAAAAAATTGCTGCCATAATAAAGTGCCCATAAGCCTGCCGCAAAATCACTCACACAGCAGTTTCTGGAGTTAGGGAGCTCTATCCCGCCAGGAGGTATGGGAACTTCCCCATTGCCCCCAAAACGCACCTTCAAAGCTACATAAGCCTTTCAGAGGCTGTTGAACATCTAAAAAAATTTTCTTATATTTTCCAAATTACAACTGACTGCAGTACAGATGCTTAAGCAACATGCAGACTAGCTAAAGATGCCAGCTTTGTTATATTTTAGTGTGCAAATGATAAAGTAATATTCAATAAACTGAAAATTAAACATTCAAGTGTAAGTTAACATGAGTGGTTACAGGATAGCAATTTTAAAGCAATTTTAAAGCAATCAATTAACTAAAACACATTTCATCAGACAGATCAGAGAAGATTAATTAGAAAGGAGTACCTGTGTCATATGCCTAACTAATGGTAGAAGAAGAAAATATAAAATGTAAAAAGGCAATAAAAGGCCTCATATTGCCCTGTGCAAGGGTTGTAAGTAGGAATAAGACTTACATAAAACCATGCATTTGCATGCATGTATGCTTAATTTTGATGGGTGTATTTATCAAGTCAAATAGCCTGAGGAAAACATCTGCCCTAAAGTATAACTAAAACTGAAAAGATGTGGTTTATTTTTATCCAAATCAACAGCCTTAATCAGAGATCATGGGTAATATGTAATGTATTACTCAATGAGATTTGCTGCCATGACTCAGGTGTAAGAAGTTGCTCTTGTTGACCATTTTGTTCAGGAGAATGTGATATGATGCTGACTACATCTGTCTGTCTACTTTAGATTGTTGCTCAGGGGCCACTAAAGATGAGGAATGGCTAGCCCGAACACTACATTGATTTGATTTGTGCTGTTTTCTTCTTCCGAGATATACACAGTTCTTAACTTCATGCTAAATCATTAAGCATTTGGCTGTAACAGACATTACACCATGCTGTACCTGTGCTATCAGCAGTCACATTGGGATGCAATAGCAGTGTATAATGTGGACAGGCTGCAAACAAGGCTCCGTGAGAGAAACATGCACATTTCAGTCCATTACCCACACACTCTGGTGTTGCTTTCTGTACCATAAGGGACTGACTGCACCTCCTGAACTTCTCAGCCTGCATCAAGATGTATGAATGTGTGAAGCACTTGAGGGAGAAGAAAGGAACAACACTGTAGTGCAAAGAAAATTCCCTGACATTCTGGAAGAGTTATAAATATGTGCGTGAAGGACATTCAGAAGTAAAATGACCTTGGCTACCATTTTCACACTCATGTAGGTATTTCCAGAAGAAGGATAGCGATGAGTATGGGAACAATGATGAGCTGAAATGACAAAGTGTCAATAAACCCTCAAATTTGGCTTTTTAAAGGTCAGAAAGTTTTTAGCATTAGAACATTGAGGGACTGGAAAATAGTATAGCACACACCATAAATCTTCTAGAAGATGCCTGCAGAAAGCTATAAAAAAAAATCAGTATTACAACATACATATGATTGAATTTAAATGAATCATCATTTTACAGTGGCCATGACATGAAATCTCCATCTTCCTCTGAAACTGAAGGTTAAGAATGACACACTATTTTACATTGTCCCAACACTTATATAGAATTCTGAAAACAACATGAAGGAAAGCAGAAAAATAAAGCAGACATATTAAAAAGTTTCTATGATAACATTTTCTCTTATACAGAACATTGTTGTGGTATACATAGTTAGTGAACTGGAAAAAAAACACCTTAAATTAGTGCTATCCTTCATTCCATTAGTGTAACAATCAAGACTGCCTTGCCTTGGTTGCTGTAGCTTTATATAAAACATACCTAAACAATATACTGAAAAAATTTAGATTTAGAAGTAATTTTGATTTTATTTTTAAAGTAACTAGCTGAAGTTTTGATTTCATCCTTTAGCTGGTTGTTTCACAATATGGCATCAAGACTTTAAACACAATTCTGAGAAACTCAAAAAATAAAAAAATTTAATGAAGAATCTTATGGCTCTATGAGCTTTAAATTCTTCTGGCTGGAGGTATAACTGGTCACTAGACTCATAGCTAAACTTTCCTACATCAGGAAATGTAACAAGACTGCTGACTTCTATTTTTCCTGTGTAAAATCAATAGTCATACATAAAAGAATTAATAATACTCCCATGGGATTGGTAACCAACTTTTTGCAAAATAATGAAGGCTGATCCTACTCTGAATAACAAGTGTATGAGTTCTACAATATGCATGAAGTAATTTTAGGAAGTAACTTTTTTCAATTAAATAAAAATTAATTGTGCCATTGTATTTAGATACAAAAAAAAAAAAAGGGTTACTGAATGTATGAATTGTAAAACCATTGCATTCATAGCACAGGAGAGTAAAGGGAGAAAAGATTATTGTGTTGCTGGCCTTTTAGAATGGAACTTAGGGACCATGGTGCATTTTCTGATTTTAACATTGAAGTCTGATGTCCCTTGGGACAAATTCTTGTAATCTCTGCACCTAGCACCCTTTCTTGCTTGACATCAAGCTAAACTGATATATTTTAGGGTCTCAGTTTTAACACTTAAGGTATTTTGGTGCTCAGGGTACAATAATAATACCATCAGTGTCAGAAAATCTGCATTGTCTTCTCTTGATTACATGTCCCAGATGACAACAGATGGTCTGGTAAGTATGTGAACCTAAACCTTGCAAGTGAATAGAGTATCAAAACTTTTTTGTTTAGAGAGGATGTTTGCCCTAAAACTGATAACACAAACAGGAAACTGATAATGACAGTTTACTTAAGACTCCCTTACCCTGATTAAACTGTAACCTGGTGATTATGAAGAGATTGTCCAGAAAACAGAGTGTCGTTTTGAAAAGAGGCATGAGTGCAGAATGGGGGACTCACACCTTGGGGATTAGCTGTGTAAGTGTGTTACAAATTTGATGTTCATTTTGTGTGTATCTCGTGTTACAAACCTGATTCAATGCTGCTACTGTATCCTGAATGTGTAGTTGAGAATAACTACACATATCCTGGGTAGTTATGTGTCATTAGTAGATCAATAAACTCCTTCCATCCCAATTCCCACTGTTTCCCTATACCATACCCAGTGGTACTGACCTTTACAACAACAATAAGAATGGAAAAGACACAGAAGGCTCAAACTAAGAACAAACAAATCTTAAGAATCAAAGCACAAGTGGCAAAATTTCTTATGTAAGTTGCAACCAATTGCACTTTCACAGCCAAAATATGCTGTTGTCAAAGATTACTGTAAAACTTTTTGTTAGGTAAGATATGCCATCAACTAGCAATCAGGAGAGCATAAGAACTTACTTTCATCTGATGTGGAATTTTTATGTCAATTTAGTTTCTTAGAGTATGAACCTGCGATAGCTGGAATAATATAAATCACTGACATAAGTACCTATATACTAATTCTTTGATTTTATTGGATGTGAAGTCAAGTCAAAACTGAAAGCTCTGAGGTTTGGCCTTTTTTTACTCTCAAGGTTTAGGAAAAGCTTCTAAAATTTTTTTCTGTAGGAATTTTAGGCATTTCTATTCGAGCAATTGCAAATATTATCCTTTAAAAAAAAAAAAGAATATTTTGATTTTATTTTAGGAGAGCTGGAATGAGTGAAGGTCTATGGTAGAAAGAATAAAAATCATCAACATGTCTGCAATAGCTCAGTCAGAGTAACTATGAGATAAACTTGTTTTGTACCAAGACCAAATTCTACATCAATACATGTGTATTGCATTTTTTACCTACCAGTTAACCCAGCTGCGAAGTGCTTGCCTTCTATTGGACAATAGATGTGTGAATCTGGGGTATTCAACTCACTGTATCTTCTGGGCCTCATAAAGTAATAGGCTCTAGTTACAGCAAACCTGGCAGATTTAAAAGGTATGACACTAAGAGCCCCATGACTTCAGTCACCTGAGAACTGCAGTACATAATCACCATGAAATGCTTGGCCTGAAATGTCCACTTATCATAAAAGTGAACAGATAAAAAAGGAGCAGTTATGGTTCCACACATTTGTTAGACTCGAGTGGTTCACTCGCATTGGATCATCAGGACATACCAGTTAATTCTGTTTGTCTGAAAATCTTATTAACAGTGCATAATGCTTTTCCTGTTACTTTTATTGTTTTACGTAAGGTTGGGTCATAATAAGGTCTTATATAAAAATAACCTCTTATTCAATAGATTTGTTTCCATGTTTAACTCATCTGTAGAATAATATATGTGGTTAAGTAGGACGTGCCTGTAATAATCGCTCTGCTCCAGGCAACACAATTTGTCAAGGCAATAAGAGTGAACAAGCTGGAATGTACCCCTGCTCACACCTCATCAGCAGATTGTTTCCTGCAGCCCAGTTCCTGGACAAGTGCTAGATGTGAGCAAATCCACTGAGGGCAATCAAAATGCACAGGTATTACTCAAGGCAGAAAGTGAAAAAAATGTGCCTGCCCAGACCTCTGACATCAGCATTTAGCCTTACGCAACCTGCATTACTGGAGCTGATGTATAGGAGGAAAACAGCCACACAGACCTTCAAGGTCCAGCAATGATTTTCCCGGGGTATATTCTTGGTCAAAAATACAATTAAGTTCATATCCCATAAAACTAAATAATTATGTCTGGAATTACCATACAAAATATATGGATACTCTACTACCAGACACTTTGTATTATGACTCTAAATTAGTTCAGGATTATAAAGAGAATTTTATTTTATTTTATTGTTTTCTTGTCAAGCTACTGGTTCAGAGCCTCACATATGTGGATTGCCACATGTCATTTAAGTCGGCATCATAACTGATGATCATATTCATCCATCATGTGAGCCTGTTCTGAATATGAATTGGTCCTGGTATGCTCTGGGCCTTTTGGGGAAGAAGGTAAGTATAATTTTTATCGATGTATTTTAAATTAGTAGACTTATTTTAAACTAATTTATTTTTCCAGAAGCTTTTACTAAGTTCAAGAGCTTACACTGGATTCCTCTCAGATAAATTTCTTCCCTTGTGTTTCATTTCACTAAAGTGAGAGATTCCATTTTATGGTAAGCTAACTAATTTAGAAATTTATTTAGCTATCTGTAACTCCCTAAATGAACCCAGCATTTTCTTTGCCCTATTTCTTATTAATCTAAAGGCCAGATGCATTATCTCACTTCTAGTTCCATTGAAATGAGAAAGAGGATTACTTTTTTTAATTCCCATTTGCCATCAGTGCAGCAGTCCTAGAGCATTAGAAGTCCAGCTTCCCATTTATTTTTTTGTACTCTGATTATTGCCCACAGTTTGGAAACAACTTCTGCAATACCCAGTGCTGCAATATGGATCCCCACTCAAGTATTAACTATCTTGGACTCAATTACCATTTTGACAAAATTAAATTGGCAATGTTGAGTTCTGGGTTTTATCTCAGAGTAGTGGAAATAAAGTGATTTTTGCTGCTCAAAACTAGGGAAATCTTATAAGGACAGACTAGCTCTCTTTTTTTGTGTTGAGCTAAAAGACTAGCCCTTAGATTACAATGTTTGGAAGCAGAGCTGCTTGAGTTATTAACAATAAAATGCATTACCAAGTGGTCTTGAAAGTCTGGCTCTGCCTGTGGCCAGTACTTCAGGATTCCTCTCGGGGTTGTTGTCCTGTACAGAGATCTCATTACTTTCTGGCACATCTGCAAGGATGGAAATGGAGAATGCTCATTTTTGCAGTTGTTGTTCAAATTACACTTGGACTTTGGAGCCTGATAGAGAGTCAGATACTTCTTTCTTCTGATCTTTCTACCCACATTTCTCTTGTGTGCATTCCTGTCCATACTCCCCCTTTAACTTGCTCAGCTCCTGCAAAACTCTTCTAAATCCTGGAAGGTCTTGTTAGCACTCCAAAAATAAGGTTGTGTTTTGGAGTTTGCAGTGGTGTCCCCATAAAAAAAAAAGGAAATAAACCTGAGCACCGGAAATCTCAGGCGTTGCAGTAGAAAACTGGCAGCTATAATGGACTCAGTTACAGCTGCTCCATGGTAACAGATGAGCAGATAGGAGCTTCCTTAGCCCACGTTTCAATTCAGATAGACATGAGGTAGCTGGGTATGTGATGCAGGGTACTTGCGATACACCAAGCTGAGGCTATGCTGACTTGATATTAGGAGATCACTCAAATACATGAATTTAAAAACAAAATAAAATTACAGTGGTTTCCTTCATGTGTGCATTTTAAATTGTTTTCTTGAGGTTTTAAAGTATTTCAGGTACAAGAATAAATTATAGTTTTGTCTTCACTTGTGTTACTGTCCATTCAGCCCTACTAAGAAGCCTAGGGATATGTGTAATTTCACTTTGGGAATTTTATCTAATCCAGCATTTCTGTGCTATTTTCTAATGAAAACCAGAGAAAAGAAACTGTAAGTAGGTGGAAAATTCACCTCTGCCTCTTTTTATTGGAAAAGATGAGTTTTGCTGTGCTTTCTTTGTGCATGGTTGCTCTGCTTCCTGTTCTCCTTTCCCAGTGCTATGACAATAAAGTTGATACTAGAAACATACCAGGAATTCAAATCTTGCCACAGTAAATCCTGGCTGTTGTGAGAAGAAACTGGAGTTTGCATGGTCACTTATTACCAGTTTATCAATGACTAAGTGGGGAGTGCTTAATTTCCACCAGTAAAACCACTACCACTAGAAATCATGGTGTGTGGGAAGTGCACATTTTATGCCTTCTAGGTTTTGGTCTCTGTTGTGACAAGAGCAGAGGTGGCAAATGGCCTTTGTTGTGCTGTACTTGTGAGGGAGGCAAACTAGTGGCTTGTGTCTCCTCTTCCTGAATCCCAGCCTCTTGCCTTTGTCCACATCAATTGCCAGCTGTCAGCTGCTTCCCTGGTCAAGCTTCCTGTGAGCAATTCACCAACTGGCAGTCACTGTGAGGATGTGCTCAGTTCCAGAGCAACCCGCTCCTTCATTGATGTTTGTTTGAACAGCCATCAGATCAGAAATTCCCTGTGCAAGCTGAATTTCTGTTTTCCCTTCTAATGCAGAGATCTTTATTGGTTGCTGGCAATGTTTTCCTGTAAGGGATTGTGTCTCTGCCAAAGTCATATGTGAGCATGACACAAATTATCATCCTGAGTAAAGTTGTGTATTGCATTACATAATCCCTTAAAAGAAAAAGAAGGAGCAGCAACTAAAGCAGCACTTATATTTATGAGCACTATTTCATGGTATTAGTTCCACTTAGGCTGTAATGTTTCTCTGATACAGATGTTTAATCTGCTCTTTATTTTCAAGAAAGCCATGCTAATGTCATTCAATAATTCTCATTTCAAATCTACTAGCATACACTGCCCAGCCCTTAGTATAATCACTGCGTTAAATATTTTTTCATAAATCTTTCCTTTCAGGTGCTACATAGAATTAGCTGCAATTTCTTTTTTTGGTTTGGTTGGAGTTTTTATTGGAAATGGATTTCAACAAGACTGGCTGCTGTGTAGAGGCAGAGGGAAATCCATCCTGCAGGTTGCTCTAACTGCTGTATTTGCTAAGGAAGAAAGCAGCAAATAGCACAATGCCTAAGCTGATTTGGGTACCACAGGTTTCAATACCATGTCTGGGTGTACCATTAATCTCCTCTTTCTCCACAGGTGGGCATCCCTTTGCCTCCCTAGGAGGCAGATGAAGGAACCTGTTTTTGGGGACTGATGACTTAATGGTTTCCATACCACAATTTAATATCAGTAGGAGGGAACTAAACCTTTGACGTACATATATAGTCATTATTGGATTTGACTTCTCCATGACACTCTTCATTCAGTCATTTGGTCAGTGGGTTGATTAATGACGAAAACTTCTTGACAGTGTATTTAAATATCACTCACTTTTTTCCCCTCCTCCGAGATTTTTTAGCAACAAGTATAAAAAGACACCTGTATTTTGGATTTTTACCTATAAGGGTTTTTTTAGGATTTATATATCACTGGTAAATGTTTACTTAAAATATTTGCAACATTTGCAGTAGATTTAGTGCTGCTATCAAAGATTAAATAAATCAAATATAGAATATTATTTTCAAAGTATCTGAAATGCTTTCACTAATAATTCACAGGAGAACAGAGTAACATCCTACATGTAATCAGCAAGGGAAACACTCATGCTACTCTCTCCAGGTAGACATTTGTGTTTTGAAACTCAATGAAAAAGGTTTGCCTTCTTTGAGCTGCTGACTGTAACTTCATAGAAAATGAAAGAAAACTTCTCCTTTATTCAGATCAAATATACCAACCTCTGTTTAACACTCAGAATCATTCCACAACAATTTTCATGAAAATATTTGAGTTTTATTAGATATGGTGAGGAGTATTGTTTTTCTGAGTGTGGTGTTGCTCAGTCTTTTCCCATTATCATATGTAACAACTGACATTCATTTGCAGTACTTCAGCCAAGCTCTCCACATGCTGTACAACTATTAATATTCACTGCAGGGAGAAAGAAGGATCAAAAACACGGGGCTCAGAATTTCTCTCAAAGCCAAAGCATCATTGCTTATTCAATAGAGAGACAACCGATAGAACTTTTACCAAAACAACTGTGTCTGTAAAACTCGGGTTTGTGTATACATTATCTTAGCAGTGGAAAAGCTGATAGGTTTCCAATCTGCAATAGGCAGTGGCTGGAGAGAAGACATAGACCAGACAAATAAAACTCCATACATCATTTAGTTCCCAAAGTACAAAGTGACTGTGCTAAGCCATTAGAATAGATGACAGCTAGACTAGCATCCACAAAGCGCTTCATTGCTTCTGCAGTGAAGGGTTCATCAGATTTCATTACTGTCTTGCTCAGGATTTCATGTTCTGCAGCAGAGAGAAAAGTTTGGCTTTTCTTTGTGTGTATGTGTCTGTGTGTTCTTTATTCCTAGTAATTCTCATCACTGATACCTCAGCATCCTGCAGTAATGTTTTACCTGTCCTCACTCCTAAGGCACCCAGCAAGTCAGAGAACAGCAAACAGTGACGCAGAGCTTTTCCACATTAACTCCAGGAATTAAATTCCCAAGAAAGTGTTCTTAAGCAAATGTATACCTAAATCCATATACTGGTGGACTGGATTCCTGAGGAAGAGGTGGAAAAATATATATAAACATAAAGGGGGAAGGGTGTTTATGTCTAGTCTGTTGCTAGTAAAATAGCAGCGTATGTCTGAAAATCCATGTCTTACTGATTGTGGGAATCCAGCATCTCCAATTTAAGTGTATAGAGGCAAAGACACAACCCGAGACTGTCTGCTGCTTCTGTAAGTTCAAATGACACCTCTAGGTGAGAATCCAGAACCCAGCACACTCTCATCACTTAACAGAGACCTTTAGTTGGGCATTGACTAATCCCCTGCTATGGTCACTCACTCCTCTGGGGCCAAAGAATCTTGCATCTTTTCTGCACCATGGTCATGGACAGCTTCTGAGAAAGGGTTTGAGAAAGCTTAATGTGCATACCACTATTTGGGGTGCTCTCCTGGGTAACAAGACTTCACATGCCTCCCCAGCCAAGCACTGCATATAACCTCATGGTCAAATGATTGAACTGCTAAGCTTAGTCCCTAGGAGGGGTCAGATATCTCCATTATCACTAAGTGTAGGTGGAGGCAGCTGCTGAGCCCTCCACTGTGAACATTGCTCTTGGCAAGTGCTAAAGACGTCATGAGCTCCTCATTGCTCTATTCCTTAAAGTCACTGCTGTGTAGGATAACTCAGCCAGTGCTGGTCATCTGTGTCAAGCATATTTACATACCGAGGTCATTCAGGAAAAATTACAACAAAATCTACATCCTTAGCTAAATTTTTGGATGTCTGATCTTATCTAATAGATCGTAATCTCACCCCAGGTTCCCTGTCATATCTGGTTCCCTCCAGGCAGAAATCTGCAGGCCAAGACAACCCCTGAGCACTTGTCACTTTTCACTGACATGCTCACCCACACTTTGGAGGCGGAGTAGAGAGTACTGGGAGGAGATCTGTCAGGCATCTCCCTCGGAGTGCACAGTGGTGCTGCAGAGATACAGAGTGAAATGACTTGTGTCATCTTTTCTGGTAACGGAGTGCTCTTGCTCTGAGAAAACACTTGAAATGCAAAATGCATGGTCGACAGCAACTGGAAGAAGCGAGAGAGGGTGCAAGTGTGTGTGTGCATGGCTGCAGGGAGCCCTCACACAGAGCAAAGGCCATGCTTACTCCACAGCAATGCCCTGGGGGAGCTGCTAAGGAGATCTTTTGCTCACGCTCAGCACTAAGGCAGAGGCTGGCACAAAGTCACCCCCTTTTTCTGGAGCATGCAAGCCTTAGTGAGGCGCCCACTGCCTCTTTGCTCTCCAAGCAGGAATGGCACCTGCAGTCCTCCAAGCATCCCCTGCCCTGCCCTCATCCTGCCCACCTCGCATGCTGGAGCCCTTTGCGGCAGGGCTGAGGCCCCAGCCTGAGGGCTGGTGAGTGCTGGAGGTGATTTCGTCCAGTGCTAGTGCGGCTATGCATGGCTTATGTTTTACAGAGTTAGTTATTTTCAGTCACACTCTGTAACCTAGACTGCCAGACTCATTTCTTTAGGAAGAGGATTCCTTCTGGAAACAGGCTGTTGTGAAAATGCCGACATATCTACGAAAGGCAAACCATTTTGTTTTGGAAAGCTTCATATTGTCACTGAAACATGGGTATGTAGTTGTGGTGCAATCCTGATGTCCTCCCAGGCAAGGCAGAGCTGGAAAGTTTTAAGGTGAAAAGCTTAGATAAAGGACACCATTGCTGATCTGTAGTCAAATGTGAAAATCAGATTACAGTGTTTGTTGCTACCTCCCAAACAAAATGTAACAATTCTTATTGGGAAAAAAAAATATCTAGTAATAAAACCAGCAGTCCAAACACAAGCTAGACAGTCAAAAATGGTATTTTTTAGTAAAAGCTTCTAAATGTCTGAGGAAACATTGTGCCATCCAAACAGTCAATAAACGAAATTTCTTTCAAGCTAACATTAGCAATTAATAGCACTTTTTGTTTTTCAAGTGAGAGCTATGCCAAAGGAAATAATGCAAACTTCATGGGAAGAGTTAATTTATATCCCTGAAAGCTACCTTCCCAAAGAGACTACAGAGACAACAGGCATTTATATTAATTAATTGAGTAAAATTATCTGCTTAGTTAAATGGATGTAATTAAGAGTAATGCCTTGAGGTCTGTCTTTTAAAGTCCTCTTGCTGCTTTAAAAAAATTATCGGGGACAAGTTTTCCTCTGAAGAGACCAGTAGTTTGTTTGACCAAAATGTCTAAACAAAAAGTTTCCAAGAGACTCAGCATTTAGTTTGCTGACTCGTGTGGACAGAATTCAGTCAATAACAGGAAAATCTACCTTCAGATAGTTCTATTAACAAGAACCCACATACAGAGGAAAAATCAAGTGGAGCTTTTATCAGATTGAGGCTTATTTTAAGTGACACTGAAAGTGGTCATGTTGACACATAATTCAGGCTTCAGAGGAGTGCAAAAAAACAAAGTAGTGAAAATGTAGATTTAGGCCAGAGGTGAAGAACCAAAGAATCAAAAAGTGAGGCAAGAGGTAGGTACTGAAAAATCTCACAAGACAGAGAATTGAGTTGAAATGCAAGACGTGTCCTGAGAAAGACTGTGGAGTCAGCATGAGACCCACTAAAAAGAGCTGTGCACAGGGCAGCAACCATTCTGGCTGGGAAAGAACTGTGCCAGGAGATAAGGCTCTCTGCCTTGTCAGACAGATACTTTACTTGGCATCCTCAGATGTTTTCTTCTCCATACAAAATTAAAAAGTCAAGAAAATCTCCTAAGTTTTGACAATAAACTGATAATTAAAGGACAGCTTTAGCTTTATGATAATTTTTAAATCACATCCAATCAATCCACAGACTTGAATATTTTATCAGTGCTCTGGCAGTAGCAATATTGGCTGCTCTGGATAAAATTAAACTCATTTGTTCCTTTCAGTTCCATGCAAGCTGCATCCTGCTTTGCCATATTTGACTTCTGATAAAACACTACTGGCACACTGTTCCACCTCAAAATGCTGCCTGTGGTTCAAGCTTCTTTGCCCTGAGGAGCGACATAAACCATTCACAAGGTAAAATATCGACTCCTGTAGATTTAGACAGAAGTTAGTGGTTCTGATGATACTTCCAATTTTTTATAAATGATGGAGATGGACATGAAGAAAGACTTCATGTGTTCTCACTCAGTGCCACTGGCACACAGTACCAGTGCTCTCAAGGCTGTATGTAAGGTCTTGCTGTAGCTCTAGATTATCTGTGAATACTGACATCCTTCTCTCCACTTCTGTATTTTTCCCTTCCCTGTCTCCTTTGCCAAAAAACCCCAGCACTCAAACCCAACTTAGCATTACATCCATAAAGAAAAGTAGTATCAGGTGTCAGTTCCTGAAATCTCTAAAACGTTGGTCAGTAACATTTAATTCTGGAGTTTTTTAGGTTTCAAGCTTCAAGCACTTCTCTGCAAGAAGGCAGAGGAACATGTGTAAGAATTCCAATGATCTTACTGTGGACAACAGTGCTTGCAGCAGCAAGCACTCATCACTGATTGTTTCTCATCACTGGAAGCAATTAATTCCCTGAGAGCAAAAATGTTGATCTAAGCCAAATTTGTGCTGTATTCTAATTATTCTCCTAATGGTTAATACTGTGGCTGCAGGAACTATGATTTTCTGCAGCTGATATATCTTCTATGTGAATGCCTAATCTTGTATATAAAGCTTCATTGCCAGTGTCCGAAAATAATAACATAGCCATTGCTTTCTCCACTGTATGCACCCAAAATGAAATTTCTCTTTGATGATCTTGAGCTGAAACATGATCCAACATGGGGTACTGAATGCTCTATTCACCCACCCACTTTGTGAAAAACTGCCAGCTCCTGACAAATGCTTGTAGAATCTTATTTAGAGATTGTTTACAAATAAAAGAAGGGATATTTCAATTTACAGTTTCCTTTTCTTTTTCAAGAGGTTATGTAAGAGAATATAGAAATATTCTCATGTTTCCATTGGAAGATTTCTTACTCTTCTGTAAAGAAAATCTCTTCCCTGCTCACTGGCAAACTGGACCACCACTTCCTTTTCCATTGCTTCCACATTTGGATGGCAAACTAGTGTTTCAACTACTCAGCTGTCTCAGATACTAGTGTAATGAGTTTTGTAGGATTTGAACTCTGTTGACCACGGAAAAATGGTGACGTTTGCAAAGTCAAATATTCTGTTCAGCTTGGCTTCCACAGTTTTTCAAAATACAGTGATGTACTATCTTTTCCCCCAGAATTCCAGCACACATATTATTTGTAAAAACGAACTTGATCTGAAGGTAAATTATAATGTTGCACTGAAGTAGGTTTATACCTACAAGATATCTATGTCATTTGTAGCAGAAGCTGTAGGGAATGAGAAAAGCAATTATATGAAAAGAAAGAACTTCACAGAAATGCTCAGAACAGAAATAAAGCAAGGTGTATGCATCCTTTGAGTATAATGTTGATGGGTAAAGAAGAAAAGTCCGTGAAAAAAAGAAGTCTTCTGAGCAGAGTTTGGATGATATGTAACCAAGTGCAATAAAATTCGAGCAAGGAGGAGAAAAATATGGAATATCTGCTTCTTATGAACAGCCTCTGTTTTCTTTCTCCAGTATCTCATAGCACACACTGAGAAATGGTGGGCAATTAAATAACATGACATCATTATATGTATGCACATGGGAGTGAAATTACAATTCTATTTCTTCAGCAGTTCCAGAATTTCTTCATATCTGAATACAATTTTGCAAATGTTATGGTCTTTTTTCCAACAGTTTCTGTGTGTGATACATCTAACTGATTAAGTGTTTCATCTTAATGAGATTTAAAAGCTACTTAGTCATGTGCTTTGAGTCCTTGCAGTTCCAATTTTCCTTTTTCTCCATGAAACAGGATGAGCTCAAGCATAAAAGTGTTAGGTGTTACGGAAGGTTTGACACTTAAATGGAAAATAGTAAAAAATAGTTTTTGGAAATCTTGAAATAATTACAAATATTAGATATATAAATTTACAGGCAAGTTTAAGAGTTAAAGTAACTGCTAGGATAAACAACTCTGTAAGCAAGCATTTAAACAAATGAAATATTCTGAGTTAGTTTCAAATGAAGGACCAGTGGGAATGCTAGCAAAGCCACTGTTTCAGACACAGGGATGGAAATTTCTTTATGAATTGCTGAATAACATTTCAGGTGGATTTCTGAGAGAGGGTTACACGACAATTTTTTGGTCTGAAATTAACCTAGTGCTTTATAAAAATCTAAGAAGAGGATTCTCAGTTAATTTCAATGTTTTATCACACCTCTAGATTAATGTCTGTATAATTTTTAATGTGGCAATTGTAATAATTAAAAAATTAGAAAACCAGATGGAATTACAAAACATCAACAGATTACTTAATTAACTTTTGCCTACTGGGATAAATAGAACATACCACAGAATATATCAAAGCAGACACCAATGAGACACTATACATCCATTAGTATGCAGGAGTTTTTCTCTTTAGACAGCAGTTTTTATCAGATGTAAGCATATGCCTATCAGTCTCATTTAATAAGCCCAGCAACTCCTCATGTTATAATCCATAGCATATAACATCATGGCAAATACCTAAAGAAGTATATTAAGATGCTTCCCATAGACCAGTGAAATCTGCCACCAAATAATGTGAGGTGGACAAAACGTGAAAAAAATAATTGCTATTATTTTATGAAGAAGTATGATATGTAAGTTAGTTTGCAAATACTAACAAACATCCTTCAGCTGTGCAAGAGTGCTTTAAAATAAAAATAATCAAAATACCAGATTTTAAAACTGCTGTCGTATTTGTCCAATTGTATTACAAATATTCTGTCAGTTCCATTGCATAACGTGTATTACATACAAAGTGCAGACCTGTAAACCCATAATAACGCAAATCTTCTTTACTTATATGAAAAGTTCCTTGAATATACTGCAATTCTATGTAGATTTTTGTAAATTGCTTAGTATGTTTTGCCAAGATGTGCTCTGAAATAAAAATTTTTCCAAATAGGATTTCAGAAGCTCTACAGTTGCTTCATTTGGCCAATGAACCCAAGCTGATAACCTCCAACATTCCAAGAAAAACTAATGATAATTACTGCACACCAAATACGTGCCTAAATGATGCGCACTGATCCCTTTTTATTTAATAAAAATGAGTGTCACTATATATATGTGCATACATTTGGTTATTGCTATCAGAATTAACAGCTTGCAATTTAACCCCATCTTATTAGAAACAGGGCTCAGCAGACCCACACAAGCTGAAATGAATACTTGCCACTGGCTTTTCACCAGGCTACAAGACAATGTGTTTGTTAGTACCTTCAGATTAATACCAGTTAGGTTTTGAACAGTTTCAATCTCATGCTAGATGATTTAAACCTGATGAAAAAAGAATTGTGTTACCCAAAATAAAAGAATACAGAAAATGTAGTATTGTAGTATTTACTGAACAAAATAACAAGTAAAAATTGTGACTCTTTTTTTTGGTTTTGTTTTTAAACATCATTAAGTAATCAAATTTAGGCCATACAAGCATCAACAAGAAATGTAAATAATGTACTATTGAGTTGATAACTACAACTTTTTTAAACTGCTCGAGAACAAAACCCACAAATGTTGCATACCTCACTTTAAAATCATTCAAGTGTCTTGCACAGTATGTAAAAAATTTGGTAGTCAATGACTGCTATGAAATATACATACAATACCTGAATTTTGTATCTTAGTAGCCCAGGCCCAGATCATCAAAGTATTTAGGTTGCCACTCTGCATGGAAGCTCTGGGTCTCAGTGTATATTAACCCCTTCCATGAAAGGAATGACTGTTTTTGATGGTGTGAATTTATAGTCTTGTCTTTCCCTATACAGGGAGGGAAAGGGTCGATATTAAAGGAAGAATGGTTCCAATAGGCAGAAAGTTTATGGCACTGCAACTACATGAACCACCTTCCCTACACAACATAAAAATATTCTAATATTAAGGATTATTTTACAACTCAGTGGAAATATGCAGTAATGCAATCCATTTCCTTTGTCTGGATGACAAAAATGCAGTCTTAACAGTCACAAGAACCCGCCTTGTGTTAGCTATAAAAAAAAATATATTTATATATATATTTATGCAACTACTATGTGCATTAAACAAAACCACTGTATGAATCAGCAGGGTTCAATAACACTTGTATCTGAATCTCTGAAAGGGGAGCATTGAAGTCTGTGGTGCTTCTCAGTAATGACTCACAATGAAATGGCAAAGGATAGAAACCCATTTATTTTAAATCTTATTTTTTCATATCACATTGCCAAAGAAATGGTCCATAAGCTCTCTGGCAGCTAAAAGGATCTGATGCCTTTATTTCAGCCACCTGTTGAGAAATGAAAGATATCCTTTAAAACAAACCTGATAATTAATTTTTTAGTGAACACTGAAACTGAAAATCAGCCCACTTCATTGTGAACTCCCAGGAAATAATTTCACCATCACGAAAATTCTCTGTTGCCTTTATCTCTTACTGATTTGTATATCATGAGTTATTTAGAAGGGTAGTAATCAGCAATGTATAAGAAACATTGTACTACTCCTGGAAAGCATTTACATTGTGACTCAGTTAGGTGGATAGGTTATTTAGAATTGAAAAGTGTGTGTATTTCACATCTGCTTTTAGAAATATTGGAAAGTTCCTTTTTTCTTCTTTACCTGCTTTGAGATACTGTTGTCAATCACCTGTGAACACTGTTCAGTGCCCTTTGCACTGAAAGAGTACAGATTTGTCCCCTGGTCTTTGAGATAACAGAGAACACTTAAACCAAAGGGCAACACCCTTGTGCACCAAAGCTTTATTATATTTCTGATTACTGTGCATCCCCACACCTAAAGCCAATAACACGGCACTTGTGCCATAGTTCTGATACTGTAGGTGTCCACTGACAAGTGTTCTGCATGAACCATTGTGTCTCAGTCCACTAACAAAAACTACTGTGCAGTAGTAATCTGGTATCTTAGATAGTTTTTCTTCTTGGACAAAGCTTATCCAAAATCTTCTTTCTATCAGGCTACAGCAGCTTAGGGCTCCTTTTCTTTAAAGAGAGGCAAAGTAAATGTCTTACACCTGTAGGCCAGTACTGGTGTTCTGTCCCAGAAATTTTAGCACTGCTCTGATACGATGAACCCTTCTTTTTCACCGACTGGTTCCACTTCAGCATAGGCAGGATGTCCAGATCCTCTTCTGAATTTCATTGCTGGCCATCTGCTTGGACGTCGCTGTAACAGCAACAACAAAATAAACTTTCAGACTATGCAGCGTACAACAATAAAGTATTAATAAAAAATTTAAAAATGTCCTCCAATTTTGATCTCTCATCCTAAAACCCACTCCATATGGTTGTTACAGAAATAGAGAAGCACAGTTCAGCAGCAACAGAAGTCAGAGGAATTAATCCCTCCTTCTAAATTTGTGAGTGACGGCTGTTCTCAAAGACATAAATAATTACCACTACTCTTAGCAGTGAAGAGGATGAAATAGCTCCTGTCTAAACCAATTGATTACTGGATTTGTCACCTAAAGAACTGCTGATCCACTACCCCCCCCAAAGGATCTGTCCAAGGCTCTTCCTTCTTAGTTCTGCATAGGAATTTGCTAACATGCTCTAAGCCATGGGAGAGCATGTAACAGAGTTGATAGAAACTGTAATTTTAAAATTATTTAGGACAAAATTCTGGCATGTTTATGCAGAGCTGTCAAAATAATGACTTGCTGTTTCAAGTGCCAAAATATCTACTTGAGTAGTTTACTTTGATCGTTCACATAGAAGGAACCTTTTCATTTGAAGTCTTAAGAACTTTGGGTGCAAAAGCCTTAAGGAGTCCTAGCCAATCTTCATTAGGATGTTTGGTGACTGCTTTAAAGGCAGCTAACAGAGAAAAGAAACAGTTATTTTCCAGGGCAGATAAAACAATTCCTGTATTATTATGATATCTCTAAGAAGAGGAAGTGCTTTAAACAACATATGTATTTTCAAATTCATTAATGTCCAATAAGGCTCAGACTCTGGGTGACCACTCTGAGATTATGTCAAAGGGAACAGCTTTCAGGAAAATAGGGAAACTCTTTCATAGAGTCAGTGAGCAGAAAAGCTGTCCTAAAATGATTATTCTTCATTGAAAATTTTATCTGCCAAATATGCTGATAATTTTTTTTTTTTTTTTTTTTTTTACTGACAGCAGCTACAATCTGCTTGGAAGAAGGGCTAGAAGATACAGCAACCTATACAGAAACATTGCAGGAAAATGAGAGGAGAAACAGTGAAAATAAGTTACAGCCTATATTTTCATCAACAGTTCAAAATCTAACAATTTTACTTTATGATCTCGCCTCTGAAAATAAACAATGCATTTAATTTTCTGTCCCCATAACACCCCATTTGGATTGCCTTTCAATCACTAAGGGTATTTCATGCTGCTAGGAGGTGGTGTTGGTGACCACAGAACAGCCATAGCCGTGATGTGTTGCTGGGACTTGTGGTGCTGTTGGGCAGCAGTCACTAAAGAAATCTCAGTGAATCTTGTTACCAGCAAACACAAATCTGCCTGAGGGTACAGCACAAAGTCTTCCTCAGTGATCATCATTGGGAAGATACTATATAAAGGCAACCACTTCCTTTTTCTCCTATTGCAGGATCAAGTTACTTTTGAGGCATCCAGAGTTAAACTCTGTTTGGCAGGTAATTTAAAATCCCAGGCCTTTCAATGAAGCATCTTCCTACAAAGTAGGAAGGCAGAACACTGCCTTCTTTAATGGGTGCCTTTTCCTAATAAGAAAACTTAGTCTATTCAAGCTTTAGAGACTGTTTTTCTACCTAAGCTTGATTCAATGTAGTTTCAAAATTAAGAAGGACAGTTTGGTTGCTGCTAAAGAAAAAGGGTCATATTCTGTTCTTAGGCTTGCTAAAGAAAATCAAGAACAATTCAATTAAATGTAAAGGCTTTATTTCAGATTTACACTGGTACAAATGAGAAAGGAATTTGACTGAGAGCTCTCTAATGAAAAGGGAAAATGAAAAACCACTAGAAAACTAGCAAGAAAAAATAACTAGAAACTGTATCAAACTGCAGCCTGTAAGGATGAGCTGAGTTTTAATCTATTAAGTTGCTCCCTAATTTAATTTTAAGATGTACATATGATTAGTTACTACTTCCTTGCTACATTGGTGATAGAAACTAAATCCATCTTTCTGTGCTACTCTTTTTAGTTGGTCTTTCCAGATGATTAGTTAAAACAGATGTGCACCAGTTTTAATAATACAAAGCCATACAACATAAACATGAGCTGTGTTTCCAGAAAGAATGCAACAGACACAAAGGTCACCTCCTAATATTCCAGTTACAGTTTTCTGTGGTTTCTTGTCACATCTGAGGTGAGATTTTCCCTTCCTAGTGATTGCTTCAATTTTTTTATGTGCATGTGAGTAATGTAAGTGGTTGACAGACTTAAAAGATCGCGCTGGCAAACTATCAATTCATTGCCTTGTGCAACCCCCCAAAACTTGTAAAAATATTACAGCTTTAATTGATAAAACCAAAAGTAACTTGATTGGTACTGGGAGATATAAAGCTGCTTCAGTTACCAAAGCAGTTCAGGAAACGCCTAATGCATTCTTCCTTTCCTTCTCTAGGAAGACTAATAAGCAGACAGAAAAAAACCCCACCCCAAACAAGCAAACTAGAAAACCACAGCAAAAATACCACCAAAACCAAACCAAATAGGGAGAAAGCAAGATGGGTGTTTAAACTAACTCCTTATTTTTGTCATCCAATTTTAGCAGGAAAAAGTATGTTTCTTTCTCTGGAATTAGAACACTTAAAGGAAATCCTGTGAGCTGTGGCTGGAGAATTGTAACTTCTGCTTCCTTTCAGTGTATTACAAAGCGGGAAAACAGGACTAATATTTTTTTCATGGGACTGAAACTTCCTTAGGTTCACTATTTTAAGCAAAGAAATTGGGAGAAAAGCACTTATGACCCTACATGGTCAGGATGCAGAAGAATAATTTACAATACACATTAAAAAGTTAGTTCCTACTAAAGACCAGTAAGATAAAATGAAAGAAACTTTATCCATGGAAAGTGAGGTCTACCTTTCACATTTCCTACACTATGCCTGCCTGTCTACACCATTGCTGGTGGCTATGCAGAGTATTTGACTTCCTACAGCAGTACAAAGGCTAAAAATATGTATATTTACATACATCTTGAAGTAGAGGCAGAATTTATACTATTTGTCTTACTTCTGAGGAAAAAATGAAGGGGATTACACCTATGAATAAGAAAAGGTAGAGACTGGAGTAACCTTTGAGTGTTGTCGCACGGGAAGTCTACAAGTGCATTCTTATTGTTGACCAGTTTCTTTTGACATCTTTCAACATCAAGGAACTTTGAACCTTATAGAGCCTATTTTATTGATGAAAATCATATGATCTCATCTAGACATATTAAAAAAACCTGGAAATATGCAAATATGAAGCTATCCAAATTCCGGATCAATTGTCAAAACCCCAGAAAAATTCTAATGATTTACTTAAATGGATTAAGAAAAAGATAACAAAACTATAGTGAATTCTTACTAAATGGCTACATGTTAATCTGATATTATTCAAGACCTATTAGTCTAAGTACACTTGTCCACTGGCAACCTACCTCTGCAGTCATGTCTTCTGCTTTCTCATGAGAAGTAAAGATCTTTCTGTTACCCATTACCTTGCCCGTAACATGTATTTTTGTGCTCGAAGTTACCTGAAATTTGTTCACCAGTCTTTAATTCTTCTAGAAACACCCAACTGATTTGGCAAATATCAGTCAAAAGTGGATGAGGCTTAAAATATCTGAGACTATACTTCCGAAATGTATTTCCAAGAATAAGAAAAGATCAATTGCCTGACACCATTATTTTGAAGAAACTGTTCTGACATAAAGATTGCTTCAGACTTAAGATTCAGGAGGATCATTTACTGGCTTAATTTATTTTTCTTTTTGATAGAAGTTCCTTTTTAAAGTATCATTTTGTGATTTAAAGCACATCTTGCTATAACAGTTTCTGTAGTCTTACGTATATCTAAGGAGCTGGCTGCTGAAGGATGAGAAACAGAATGCCTCCTTCCTCTCCACCTTTGACTTTTATTGTCAGTGTTGATTATTTATTTTAGTGCTTCTCCCTTGTGACTGATTTAAGTTTCCCTTGCTGAGCTGCTGGTTCCTGCTGAGCTGAATAAGCTTTGGAAAAAATAACTTTACTATCAGTACAAGGCAATGACAGAGAGATCAATGACAATACTCCAAATGCCAGGACACTGCAGGACTTTGAAAAAGAGAAAAATGATACCTGTTCTCTTCTTTTTAATCATCATCTTCATTAAACACAATTCAGCCTGAACATCTGGACAAAAACTAATTAATGACCACGGCAAACCTATTTCAAACTAAAAGCATAATCCCCTGTAAAATGGAGATATATAATAAAAACAATGGGCCGTATCCCAGAAGAAAGCAGTGGAGCTCTGTGAGTCCATCAGCTGGATTAGAAAGCTGAGGATCTCATTAATTTTTAAAAAAATGCTCCTTTCTTTTTTACTCTGTTTCCTATTTATTCCTCAGTTGTTTGAAGACATACACTGCATTTGTGACATTAATGCAGAAACCTGGAAATGGTGCATGGAGAACACAGATGAATGTCAAATCTGGCTCCTATTTGTGATATGTTGTTATAAGCAGAGAGATATAGTGATATATATAGTATAATAGCGAGCCAGCGCTGTCCATTAATTCCCTGAGCTCTGAAAAACCAAGAACTGTCTCTCATATTACTTCCTTCCTCACAGCAGACAGGGGATGAGCAGAAGGACAAAGTCTTAAGAAAATCTACTGCTAGACCTGTGTGCCAGCAGAAGTTTCCAGATACTGAAATACAATCCCCCATACAGTCCAATAGCGAAAAAAATACCCAATAATTAGTGTTTTCTCAGACCACCCCAGCTAGGGCTTAGTATTTGTGAAGCATCTTCAGTCTGTGCTAGTAGTCTCCATGCTGTCAACTTTATATGAGACACAGTTAAATGACAGGAATGCAGATCCTTCCATGCTGGTCTTTATGCTAAAAAACTTCCTCAGCTTAATTTAATTTACTAGCAAAGACATGATTTAAGTTAAATCAGGCGGAGTCAACGTGCATCTTCCAGGCTCTGATCACATACTATTATTTTATTTGCAAAAGACCTGCAGCTGTTCATTCTGTCCTCCCTCTCTTTTTCCTCAAGGTCACTCCCTGGCTCCACAGCACCAGTTCAACTCTCTGTGTGGCCATTTAAACAGATCTGTGAAATTATCCATCTTCAACATCCAAGATGAAATAAAATAAACAATGGAAAAATACATAGGTATGTGCATGTGTGTGACATATGTGTTTATAAGTGTACATGTATGTTTCTAGGCATCAGCTGCTTAATAACTTCTAAGCATCAGCTGCTTAACCAGCGAAATAAAGCTCTGGAATAACTCCAAGGAGAAGGGGAACATGAAGGCAAAAGCTATGACCTTTAAAATGGGATCTTAACTCTGAAGAATGTTAATTTTTAACCACAAACACCCCCACTACTCTTCAGTGTGTGACATATTAAGCACTATTAATACATAAACAGCTGAATTCATTAATCTTCTCACAACTTCAGAGTCCACGTGTTAATAAGCTGGATTTGGTTTTGTACATATATGCTGAATACAAAAGAAAGACTCTTTGCCTGAGGTTAAGATGATCCCAATTTGCAATGTTAGTTTAGACTCCTTAGAAACCCCCTACCCACAGAGAATCACCACAGAAAAATTTTATTCTGCTGTTGTCAAGCCTTTCAAGCCTTTTACCAAGCCTTGTCAAGCATGCTCAGTAATGGTATCACTGCCCATCTGGGAAGAGACACTGCCATGTCTGACTCTTTGCCTTCATACTTGTCCAGCAATCCCTCTGATCTCTTCTCAGCTGTGGCCAGACCATGTTGCCCTTGATCCCCAAGGGCAGAGCACTGGGATGACAGCTGAGGTAAGTTTCAAGCCTTAAAAGGACTTTGATTCACCCTATGAGTAAGGATGGTAAGAAAAACACAAGTTATGTGAGTGAAAACTTCTTGTGTCACATGCAACCCTTCTGTCCAGAGATAACTCCATGCAAACAGGCAAGACATCTGACTTAAAGGCAGTTGGCCATATGCCTTGTTTTTCAATTTGCTAAATATTCCGTGGAAATTAATGGCTCTCAATTACTTCAATAGTCCCATAGTTCACACATGAAAGTGCGTCCTTAAAGGTTAAAAATATAAGAAAAAAAGAACATCAGGGAAAAGAAAGGAAGAAGTAAAGTATGAAATAGTACTAAAGCTGCAGTCTGACCCACAGCTCATTGAAATTTGAGCAAATCCATCTGGCTCAGCTGACAATTTCTTCCTACCTCTTTATATCCAGCTTCAGGTATTTATATCATTTATATATTGTGCTATAGCTAGTGTGTAGCTATACGTGTTGTTGCTAGATTTGTGACGTAAGCTTCTGCTTAGTTGAAAAAGGCATGAAGAGCACTATTTGACATGAATGCTGCCTTTCAAAAATCACTGCAAATCAGTTCAAAGTGTACACAAGAGACACAGCATTCCTGAAGCTAAGAGTATGTATGTAACACGATTCAAAAGGGGAAATTATTGGCAACTGAATCAAATTCAAGGGAGATAAAATAGTGCAGGGATAATGATAAATAGAAAACCAAAGCATGTAACATCTCTTCTGTCACTCTGCAAGCTAATCTCTAGAAAATGTTTACTCTTAGCTTTTAGAAAGAGTCTGCATTCATTGGAAATTTGATTGAAGCTCCTTTAACTTTAAAAGCTGATAATTAATTCTATCTTTAGGTCACCAGAGAAGTGTCCAACTTAAACAACGAAACACATGAGCAGTCTGGAGTCTGGAAGAAACAGGAAAACACTGCATTTTGATTTGAATCTTCTACGCAAGTAACAAAAAATGGAACTTTTTTGAAAATATGTTAAACTGTTTGGATGGCATTCTTTTAAAATTGCACACTATCATAGGCAAATTGAATAGCACAGGCATTTAAGACTTTTCAACTGATTTCTAATAATAGCTATTTTTATTCCAGGTGGGGCTGCACATGTGCATTCTGCTCAATAGCTATGAACAAAAACATTAGAGGAAACATTTTCTTCAGACTTTAAGAGTAAAAAAGTAATAGAATAATGTTGCTCCATTTTAAGACAATAGTTGCTTTTGTAATAAATGGTATTTTTTTCTTGGCTTTGTGTACTGCTTGTTTAAACCAAGTAGTGCACTCAGGATATCATTTAGTGTTGCTCAGAAAGGATTGCCTTTATCAGTGCAAGGGTAAAGAGTGCAGTCAAAATGTGGGTGTGTTTATCCTTATCTGGGGGAGCTCACTACATGACAAACACGAATGCGATTTGAGATGAGCTATGTGAGAACCTGAGTGAGGCAGTAATTGAATACTGAGTAATATCTACAGAGAACACAGGGAAGAAAGAGACTTGAAGCCCCAGATATGGGATCAGTTTATTACACTTTTCTTTATTCAGTAACCAGTCATGACTATAAAACAAATCAAGTAAAAATTACTTACATAGCCCTTCACCTAAAAACCCCAACAAAATCTGATTGAAAATGACACTTTACCTACAAAATCATTACAGTGTTTTAGATTTTAGAGGGTAAAAGAAGTTTCTCTATTAGTCATATTACAGTTTTGAATGAGTGTTACATTTAATGTTATATGATGCCCCTGTAAAACTTAAAACTAAACAGAAATGGACCAGGTTTCTGTTCTTTTGGCCAGCCTTAGAGCTATATTAATTACTGATGATAAATAAACTGATGCAGATCTTCATTTGGCTAGAAGACTTCATGGCAGACTACAGTGTACTCATAATTTTTTAGACAACTGCAGGAGGGAGCTGCCTGTCCATCTGTCACATCTTGTTTTAACTGTGCAGCTTGTTTTATTAATCAAGAGACTCATACAAACCAGTATAATTTTCTGAAATATTTATATGCTTCTCATTTCATGACCAAGCCTGTGGCAATTCTCATGAGTTCTTTCCCAAGAATGGTAAAATCAGATCCACATTTCACTCATTTCCCATAAATAATGCAGCTTGTCTGCTGTGGTATATGGGCTATTATGTTATCTGTAACAGCTTAATCAAATATTTTTCAATTACAAAAATGTAATAAAATTGAGTTTTTGTAACACTGAATATTTATACCAGTTTTGCCTCATTATTTTTTGTACTTCAGTTTCAAAATGCATGTTTCAGAAGATAAGTTCTTCTTTGTGTTGAAAACATGTAGATGCAATAGATTTCTCCCTTATTTGAAACAAAAACTACATGTTTTTCCATTTTTTTCCTAGTAGCCTATATTGCTTGCTAAAAGGCATTTTGGAGTTGACTGCATAGATTGATTAAAGGCACCTAAAGATTAAATTCATTGGAATAGGTTTAACAAAACTGATTAAGGCACCACTGTTTGCATGATATCAATAAAAGAAATAAATTAACATGCCCTTACTATACTGAGAACAAAAAAAAATAAATAAATGTGTACTGTAATTTGGTATTCTTCCCTCCTTCTTAAAAAATGGTGTTGCCATTTACTTAGCCTTTTCAATCCCACCAGGACAGATAAGGAACTTGCTCTAGCTAGAATGAAAGAATAGAAATTCAGTCTGCGTGCAAAGAAAAGGAAGGGACAAAACCTCATCTTTCGTATGTGGACTTCAGTGGAATTTTGTTTGTATATATCAATAAGGAACTGGCTTGAAATGTTGCATAAACATGAAAGAAAACTATATTTTATTGCATGGATTCTGTTTCCCAATGGTTAACACAGTTACGTCACTTGAGGGTGGAATACTGATAAACAATTCATTTTGATTTTTGGCACTACTACTGCATCTAAGAAGTATGTTTCTTATAATATGATTTAAAGATGAATCATTCTGTTCATGTTCATGTCTCGCTTGAATTCTCATTGTTGTCACTAAGAATGAATGTCTACTTCCTGTCTTCCTAGTCCAGGCATTTACCTAAGCAATCCCTATATCCGTCCCTAGTGACACTTCCAGTGGTTTTGCATCTTCACTGTTGTCTAACAGTAAGTGTCCAGGCTCTTAATAGTAAGGGAATTCTACAAGTGGGGGTTATGAACAGTCAGCCTTTTCTTTCACATTTAGTAACTCTATACTTATCACAAGGTAGAGAAACATTGCCAAGTAGGAAAAAAAATTCCCCAAGTAGGTATAAGTATTCACAGGTTTTTGAAGATTCAAACACCTATGGAGAATATTCCTTTCTCATATTCTTAAGAACAGCGGAAGAGAACTGACTAAATGTCAGCAGCTGCAACGCAGATCCCTCTGTATTTGAGGGAGAAAAATGGTAAGTTATCTAATACTAAAGGAGATGTCTCAAAGAGGTCAGATGAATTATGGTCTAAAAGAGTCTATTTCTCTCTACATCTATAAAAAGAGCAAAAGAAGATGACAGATGTAACAAATTAGATTAATAAAATCTTTCCCACACTCAAAGTGTTAAAAGATTTCTTCAAATGATGTAAGAACAGCTAACACAAGTTTCCAGCTAAAAACTTAGCGGTCAGCTCTTCTGCAGAATTAGGAATGCACACTTTTCTTTCCTCCTCCCCAGGAGAAAAAATGTATATCCTAAAATAAAATGCCAGTGCACATGAAACGTAATGGAAAAATGCTATCATCGGGAAAATGAAGGATAGGAAAGAGAAGTGGACTGCTATCTGAGATCTGTCTAAAAGAAAAAAGTTACAGTGATGGTAGTTAAAGAAGGAGCTGAGTGACAAACATGCTAAGAACAAAACAGTATCACCTGCTAGGGGAGGTCCTTTTCTTCAAAGATTACTCTATGAACACATGAATACTTTCTGATTTAGCTAAGAAAGATCAATTCTTGAGACCCCAAATATCCAAGCGAAGAAACAGGACTGGTGACACAACACGTTACTTTTGTCTTACCTCTATGAAGAAGAGACTGGCTGCTGACGTTGGATGATGATACATATAGACGGTCACAAGGATGGCTGCAGCCACAATAAGGACCAGGACTAGAATGCCAACAATTAAGCCGGCGTGAAGTGTTCCACCTTTCTTCTCTGCTGCACTGTCATCCGTTGAAGCTGCACAAAAAGAACACTTCTTAGCACAGGAATGTGTGTCTTATTCCTTCCATTCCCCAGATGGCAAATAAGCATTTGCTTTTGTGTTATATGTACCTTGTTTTCCACAGCCCAGGTCGGGAAAAGATATTAGATGTCTCCTTCCTACAACTGGATACCTTTGTACTCTTAATGAAAAGACATTTTCAAGTGTTTTACTAATTCTGACAATACAATTAACATCCTTATTTTAAATATAAACTGGACATTTTGAAGTTCCTAATTACCTTCATAATGAATTTTGCCTTGATTTTCTCATAAAATTATCACAATTTACCCATAGAAAAAAAGTACTAATTGAATACATTTTGAACACTGTATTTTTTTTTTAAATATTCAAGTTGAAACATGCTACAAACCCTTTTGAGGTCTAACTATTAAACACATTCTGAAAGCCTTATTCATTAGCTTGTAGGGGAGTTTGGAACCACCCTGTCCAACTGAATCAGAGAGTGGAAAGTGCAACAGATGGATGCTAAATGATCCTGCAATATTCTAATCTTGGTCTGAATGGAACACTCATCATACTGAAGTATTACAGAAATATTACAGAAGACCATCCATTTACTAAACTTCTTGCCATCAGGAGAAAAGAGGTCTCTGTCACACAAGCAACTTGCCAGCAGTGCTTCCAAATAAGTGACTGAAAGTCTTTTAACAACACTGTAACCTTTGTGGAAAAAGCCTCTCAATATATCAATCAACACCTGTAGAACTGCTTGTTCCTCAGCATAGTCTTGCAAAAAAGAAGAATTACTGTACTGTCCGCTCCTGCAGGCAAAAGGGCCATTCAGAAGTTCTAGGTTTAAGAAGCACCAGAAGAGCACTGGTAATTTGACTTCACAAACTTACATCATTTTCCTAATATTCCCCACTGCTTTCTGCTGTTCTGGAAATCCTTCTAATCACCTCTATGCCTCAGTCCATACACCATCTATCTCTGGTCTTGCTCATGAGAAATTTTTTTTCAATTCCACTTTTAAATTTCCTCTCACCCCACTTGTTTGCCAAGCTGAATATAATGAAAACTTGATTTCTGCAGTCATCCTTTTTGCTGTGTCAGCCCCCTGAACTATCTGTTTGGTTGTCTTAAGAGTTCTATGTTCTTTGAGACCAGAGATTCCCTTTTATTTGTTTTTTGAAGACAGATATTGAGTTAGGGGTACCATTGCAAGTTACGTGTTATTGTTATTAATAGTAACAACAATAACAACAGTAGCAACAACTGTACATGTTTTTTTACCATTCATCAGATTGGAGTAGAGCACTCCATGCTAATGTTAATAAAGAGAATATAATAGAAATAAAATGGAAAATAATAGAAGAAAGGTATATTGATCCAGGTAGTGTTAAATGCCTTGCATGAGAGGCAATACAAGAAAACAGGAACAGTTAATCTCAGTGTAACAGCTCATGCATCCACATATGGCAGCACTTTTCTCGCCAGATCAAGGAAGGCTATATGTCTCATCATCAAGCGGATTGCATGGCCCCATTGCAACAATAGGGAGAAAAGGAAAATGAATATGCATTATTTGAGCCAAGACATCTTTCTAACTATTACTCCATGTAATAGTTATGATTCTGTGGGGGCAGTGAAGGGATTCATGTACATTTGCTACTTCCTCAATCTCAATTTGGGACAGGAAAAACCTCACTGTTGTTCTGCTCTTTTCCACAAAGTCAGCGACAGCTTGTGGAGTAAGGACCTGAGTAACAGTCAAAAGATAAAGATCCCAGTAACTTGAGAGTCAAAAGTATGATTTGGAAAGCATTGATTAATCTAATAAAAAGTTGCAAGCATGATCCCCACTCAGGTATGGCCTAATCCTGAAGCTGTCTTTCTTTTTACTGCAAACTTCACGAGCACCTGTCCACACAGGAACTTCAGTTTTAATTGTGCTGACTCTGGACATCAAGTTTGAGCTTAGACATAAACAGGATTCAAGAACAGGGCTTCTCCCTGCCTAAATCCTACAAAGGGATTTACTTAGCTTTCTTAAATCTTAGTTCACACAAATGTATAGGAGCTTTTGAAAAAGAAGAGTCAGCCCTATTTTATTTAATTTTTGTTTTATGTTTTTTAACACAGTACATACAGTAAAAATTGCCAGGCCATTCTTTACACTGAAGAGAAAGAATGGAGACATTGCCTAGAATCCGGAAGTTCTATTTTCAAATATTCAAAATTCTCACCCAAAGGGCCCTTAAAACAGTTGCTAGTAATTGTAGCACTATATAGCAAAGCATGCAAGATTCATGAAGGAGACAGGAAAGAAAGGTGACCTGAGAAAAGGTTCCTCTTACTTTCAGACAGCAGAGCCTTTTACTTGACATAGCCATTAATATTCACTTCATCTGAGAATAGATGAATGTGTAGAAGTCTTAATTTCTGTTCATGCACTGTTCATGCACTGGGTTGGGCTATTAATTCCCAGTGATGAGCAGTTAGTTATCTGAGTCACCCTACTGCTCCCCAAAAGGAGCAGAGGATTCATATCTTGTTTGTTTCATAATTGTCTTTTTGACAGCTTCATACTCTTCACTTCAATGTCATATCAGTGCATCACAAACTGCTTTGTCACTTGTACCCATTTTCAGGCCGATCTGCACTAAATGAGCAATTTGTATTGTTACTGTTTTATGACTGAAGGCAGAACATCATGTTCGGCATATTAAAAAATGCTGGACTTCACCAAAGGTCCTAACCACTCTGTAAAGGTCATCAGTTTAATCCCTTTTAACCTGATATTTTCTCAGTTTTTAGCACACAGTTTGGCAAACTAGAACACCGTCTCTTTCAAATAACACAGGTGCCAACTGCCTGCCAAGATTTCTAATAGTGTAGGGTGGAGCACTGTGTGGCCATCAGTGCAGTGATCAGAATGCCAAATGCAAAAAATAATGAAATACAAGAAATGCTTTTCTTAAATTACAACAAGTGTAAGTAACTTGTAATTTCCATAATCAAATTCAGTCCACTGACCCCCAGGACTCAAACACTCATGAGAAATTGATTTCACTCTCTTTGCACAGAGACAATAAACAGTGTTGTCAACTTTGAAAATACTCCTTGCCGCAAAATCAACTGTCAGTTCTTTTAAAAAGCCACCAAGGGAAATAGATGAAAAAACAAGGGCTCAGAAACCTTTTTAGGTGTAGAAATCTTACTAAGATTATCACAGCACATCTGCTGTTCCAGATAAGGCTAAACCCGTGGGAGGCTTATGCCCAATTCTTTCCCAAAAGGAGTATTCTCAATAGAGCTTTCCGCAAACTTTCCTTGTCTTGTGCTCAGAATTTATGTAATTGTTACATATAAAATACTCTGTATTTATAACTTCTATATTAATAACTTCTCTCCAAACTCCTAGATGCACAAAACTTTTAAGCAGAAAGAGCATATTAACATCTCCAAAGTCAGTCTGCTTCTCATTAGATGCTGAATCATAGAATCAGATGGGTTGGAAAGGACCTCTGAGAACATCAAGTCCAACCCTTGATCCAACACCACCACAGTTACTAGACCATGGCACCAAGAGCCACATCCAGTCTCTTCTTAAGCACCTCCAGGGACGGAGAATCCACCACCTCCCTGGGCAGCCCATTCCAATGTCTGATTACCCTCTCTATAAAGAATTTCTTCCTAATGACAGGATAGAAACAGCAAGTAACTTCCTTCCCTAAGATAAAGGCACAGAATCCAAAAATGAAATAACTGTTCTCTTGCTGGAATTCTGTTGAAAACACAAAAGTGAAACACAATATTCTCACTGTTTGCAAAATAAACACAAAGATTTAAAGTTACTGTATGATGTCTCTAGTTACTGCTGGCTTAGCTTGTTTTGGAGTAGGAAAACAAAAACCTTAAGAAATTATGAAAGAAAATCTTGTCATGGCCCATGGAGACTGTGGTACTGACTTTAACAGAACAAAGTGTATACAAACTGGGACTGCTTTAGAGTGTTTGTAAACATATTGTGGATACTTTCTCAACATCATTTTTCTCACCATTGCATATTAACCATTGACATTTGCAAAATAATGAAATACATTGGTTTACATTATCTAAATCTAAGGTTTACAAATAGTTTCTATTGTGATAGTTCTATATATATCAGAAAACAAAATCCTGATACATACATTCACACCTCTCATGATATAAGATGGTAAAAAGTTTAATTTCCAGAGACTAATATCTCTGCCAATGAGAGCAAAGATACAAAAAATTTTACAGGAAAACTGAGAAAAATAGACAAACTTCTGGTACTTCCTGGCTAGAAAATTTCCTTTATGTAAAGTGAACAAAAGGCAAATCAATGAAAAAAAAGTGGAGATTTATTTGCATGAACTTGGAAAATAAAATTTTGCTTTTTCCTGCAATTCCCATGTAATTCCTTTTCACTCTTGCATTTTGATCGGATGGCAAAAAAAATCTGGAAAAACATAACTGGAATTGAACCTCCAATTCAAAGTCACTTATATACACATGCGTCTTTAAGGCATAAAATGCAATACCTTATATGACCCTCCTGACTGACACACAAAGCCAGGAATATAGATTATTTAAATAGCAGAAAACAGCCTAAAGATAATAACTCAGTACTAAGCTTTGTTCTTTTCTCCCCTCCTTTTATAAGAAGAATGAATTTTCATGGCAAACCCTGAATTTGTCACAGAGACATAGGGAAGGCCCTCTTCAATTTTTTCTCATACAGGAATGTTTTGAAATGAGTATTTGCTGTTAGGTCATGTGGAAGCAATTAGGTGAATTTTTAATGTCCATCAAAACCCATGAATTTTTTAGCTGTTTGGTCAGACGAATACAAAACTGAGTATGAGAACACCTATGCAGCACTACTGGTATAGAAATTCTGGTTTAGTAAGTTGTTAGTGTTTCTGACATGGTGTTAGTTTTATGGCAAAACGGATCTGGACACAAGTGCATGAAAACAGCTCTTACATATGAAGCAGACTGAAAAAAACGTATAGGCATAACCACATTCAGTTATAACCATGTCTATAGTACAGACTTACTTATTCTTTTATTACTTATGAGTATGCTCTAAATAGATGACTAATCAATACAGAAACAGAATGTGTGACAGTATTTTCAGAGCGTCCATGCAAACATGTCATTTTTCAATAGTTGTTAACTGCAGAACTCCCCTTGCAATGTACATGTTAGGTAATGACTATTTTAAAGTCGATCATGATTTTGAAACTGCAGCATGTCCAGCTTGATAAAAATACATTAATTGATTTTATTGATTAAAGTAGATCGTGTCATACTATTAATACTAATGCAAAATGAGCATCTTATTCTTACATAAACCCCACTATCCTTCAACTACTAGCTTACGAAATTCAGATATGCTTATATATTATTATTATTACTATTACTGTGAAATTTTTTTAGAATCACAGAAACTCAATAATCCTTAAAGAATGCAGCATTTAGGTAACTCAAAACTCACTGTGACAACACAATCCAACTTTGATGTCTTCAGAGACTGCAAGTTTTGTAACTCATTCTGTAAAAAAAATACCTGTCTAAAGTCCTGACTTGTGGATGGGATTGAGATATACTGAAAACCGATTTCTTAGCTGCCCATTTCTACTTGGTTGGGTGCTGCGTACTACATTTGCTAGTTATACAACACTGACATATAAACAAAGGCACGTACTGCTTAGGAGAGAAGCTATTTGAGATATCAGAAATCTATGATAATATATACTTGCCTTTTTTTAAGTCATCTAAGCAATTTTCATCCCTTTCCAAGATTCATTCCATGGTAATAAAACTGTCTCCCAGTGACAGTGCTGGAACATTCTCACTTTGGGCAAATCAGCTGAATCTGTCAGCTCAAGCCCATCTCTCCTCACTGCTCTACCTGTCTGATACTCTGTGTTACCTGTGTTAACCTCATTCAACCATCCTTACTAACACAATAGTTCATCTTCCGTAACCATCTTTGGATCATTATTAATCTGGTTCCAGTCATCCTGGAACTTCAGGGTGTTTGATAGCTGTTTCTACGTGAGAAATTTCTACAAGTCTTTTGACACTTCCTTTCCATGTGTTTGTTCTACTTTTTGGTCAGCCAAAGAGCAGAAACCTCTTGCTGCCTGATCTGGACCTGCAACTACAGATCCAAGTTCACTCCAGCAGCCCTCCACCCTAATGCCTATGAATTTTCTACCCTGAAAGCTGTATCCCTACTATTTACATGACTGTGGGTTTGAGTTCATAGGCTCCTGCAAGAGGGAGCACATAGTGTTTAGGACAGCTGAACACACAGGGTTACAACCTACAGTGAGATCAATAGAGCCACTGGATTTTTCCCCTTTTCTGGGCCTCCATTTACATCTGGAATGTGAATCTACCAGGAGGCTCCTTGTTTTATGGGGCAGGTATATGGTTCTCCAAACCTAAGCTTTTTCTTATACATAATGCAGATTCCTGAAAAGATGATTAATGACCTACATATAGTAACTGTGGGAGGGAATAAGGGAAGGAGTGCAGGGAAGGAATAAGGGAAGTACAGCTGGAAGGAGGCTCAGAGGAATATCCATAAAAATTTTCTCTCTGTCTCTTTTAAGGTACCTCTTAAGGTACCTTTTAAGATACCTCTACCTCTTAAACATGCTCTGGAGTTCTCAACTTCTTCACAGTAATGGTGTATGATTTTCCTGATTTGTGGATTCATCCCCTTAGCATTTGTTAACATTTTGAGGTTAAACCACTGCTACACTTTATGTGGTTGCATGATGATTTATTCAGTTTTGCCTCAGCTAATGCTTTAAAAGTTGATGTCCAACTGCATGTAAAAAATGAAAGGTGGTCTTTGAGTGAGAATATTATGAACTATAACCCATAAATTCTGAATTCAGTATCTGGTTGTGCTATCAATTTTCTGCAGTACCCAGGGCAACTCAGTAAGTCTCTCCAAGATTGATCAACTGCTTAGTGTAGTAAATTGATGAAAGTGCATTAATTTCAAATGCCTCTGTTTATAGGATGACAGCACTCTAAATGTGTTAGGTAAAAGCTTTCATCCTTCTTCTCTAAAATATGATGTAATGCCACAACTGTTGTCATCTGTATAAATTTTATTTTGAATTGCTTCAGGCCATGTAAGCCACTACAATACTTAGTAGCATCAAGAAGGGGTCATTATGAAGCTCAATATTGTACCATGGAGGACTGCATTGTTTGGCCTGGAAAGACAGCTGACTCAAATGCAGATGAGAAAAAGTTACCAGATTTTAAGAATTTCAATTCAGTCAGTCTATTGACTCCACTTAATCGTACTGAAAGCAAACACAAGACAGAAGGTCAAGCAGGCTGTTCCTCTCTAAAGCTGTGTCTAATGTTCGCAGAGTTACACACCCCAATGCCCACCACACCTTTTGGAGAGAGAACAACTTCAGGTACTTCAACGCAAAATATACAGCTCTATTAGCCTTCTTTCACTGGACCTTCACAGTTACCTGTGCACACTGATGTCAAAGATTAGTAAGCAGTGTAGAGGAGATTGCAAGAGATTTCTGACAGCAAATACTGGGTTAACACCACATGGAATTGCTAGTTAAAAAGACAGAAGATCACAGGAGCTTTGGGTGCCCTAGCTGTCACACTGCTGTAGCACTGTGATACCAACAGGAGCAGATCATAAGACAAAATATTAAGTAATGCAGCCTTGTATTAAAAGTTTATCCAGTTATTTACATGTAGCTCTCCTTAACATCCGTATTTAGAGCTACATGGGGTTTTCATGCTAAGCCTTGAGCTTGTACAAAGTCCACAGAATGAATATGTTTAACAAAATCAGCCGTGTGCCTTTACAGCAAAATCCTGACAACTGTAAGAGTAGATACCATGTATCATTTTATATCTGGCTTGGGTCTGCATTTTGGTCATTTCTTACTGAGTTTCCACCCCTCAAACTCAAATTAAATTATCTATAGCACTAGTGTTAATCCTGTCCATCACTGATGTTTGTATCTAGACCATTGAAAATGTCCACAAGAGAGTGAAAGTAGCATGACACAGGCATTATCTAGCATTATATACGCTGGGATGAACTTGTTCACAAATAAATAAAATAGCTGTCTCCCTCAGGTACGTTTTTCTTTTTTTTGCAGTTTTCCTTTTTTTTTTTGAAACAGTAATTTCTGTACATTTTGATACATGAGAACTGTAGCACTTTTAATCAACACCACCTACTGCCCAACAGACAAAGACTTTTCTTTTGAGTTTTAAAGCTGAAGGACTGTGAGGGACTCATAGCACTCAAATCATCACAACAAAGTGTCTAAAAAGGTCAAATAAAATGTCTAGATGTGCTGGCCAATCATCTAAATCATCCACCAAAGAGTTCTCAAGAAGAAAATACTACATTACTGGACAGCCACAGCCAATTGCTCACAATTTTTATGAAAAATTAGGCTTTTAACTGTTTAGTCAGCTGTGTTGTATTTCCAGAAAAACAAAAAAACCCAACAGAATCTGCAATTAATAAGAAAAAAGTACCTTTTTAGTGCTGGATATATGTTAAAACTTATAAAAGGCTTTTTATTTTAAGGAGAACCAAGATACAACAAAAATTGTGATGGCATGCCAGCTGTATTTTAAAATGGTTTAGGCATGTATGTAATAGGCATCTGTCCTGCCTGTAATGAAAGAGAAACAAACAAATTTGAAATGTATGTTAAGATATGTCACAAAAGACTGTGGGTGAATTACAGTACAGTTGCAAGTGATTTTCTCACAGAATTGAAAGATCAAAGCAGTATGACCAGGACACAAAACTTAATTTAAATTTAGTTGTTGCTTTGTAATATTTGGTTTCAAAAGTTCCAGGCAGAGGTGAGATGCAGAATTTCTGTGGAATCCTTTTGTTGTACCTAACTAGATATTGACTGCTATCACCCAAGGACACATCAAACTATAGGCAATCATTGATCCAATATAGCTTTGGTTTTCCATTATAAAGGGTTCCCTTTCATTAGAGTTTTAAAGGATTTAGTGTGAGAAAGTAAAGACCCTGTATTCATGACCTGGAATAATCTACTCTTTATGAAAGGCTAACAAAGTACAGAAAATCAAAGAATGTGCCTGCGGCTGCAGAGGTTTTATCCGAGTCTAATCTAGGGGTCACTGGAAAATTCAATGCATAATTGAAGATTCATCAAAAAGAAGTTCTCAGATTAAAAGCTACGTTTACTGTGTGAATGAGAAATCCTGGAGTGTTGCTTTGCTTTTGTGCTGTTTGAAGTAATTTTCATTTTTTTTTAATTTCAAGAATAAAAGAAGCAGCTCAAGGAAAATGAATAATCACATCAGGTGTTGGTTTGTGCTCCTACAATGTAGCAGCTTTCTCAGTGGACATGAACGTTCTATATTTAAGATAACTGATGCTGCAAACCCTACATCTCACGCTACCAAGTAGGCCATAGCCATCTATCACTTTCTCTAGCATTCAACATTTTGTTTGCTTTTACAGAGTTTTTCTTTTCAGATCTTAGCAAAGAGTAGACAAGTCAAAAAATAATCCTGTGGCAATTCCCAAACTGAAAGAAACTTGGATGTGTTTTATAAAGCCTACTTTTTGAGTTGTTTTTTTATGTAACAGCATACTATTTTGAGCTGTGTGTGTGAGATGCACATGATGGAGAGCTGCCTGGTCCCAAGCTGACTACCTGCCATAGGGCATTGTCTGACGGGGCAAAGTGTGGGCAGAGTTCAGCTCGGAATATGCCTCCTGTACAGAGCAGAACAGGAGTGAAGTGCTGACTATTGACCTTTAAGAGCACTGAAGCACTTTTCACAACAAAACAAAAAATCAATTTCATTTCAAGAAGAATAAGAGAAAGAATGTTCAGGGACATTCCTATAGACAAAATGCCTAAAACTACTACCCTGAACTTACAGATCACTTATTCCAAGGGATCGCTTCTGTGTCAAAGCAATGTCAAACAGCAACACCAACAACAAATGGACAATTCAATGCCCAGTTCAGCATGTGACCAGCTATGCTGCAGTTAGTGACAGCAAAGTGGTAGGGGAGTGGATGACAACTACCTCCTGTGGAGTGAAAAGATCTCTAACTTGAGGAAAGGAGAAAACAATGGCTGAATATGTCTGGAAAAAACCCCAAGATAAAAACAGACCAACTTGCTAAGTTGCATCTGCACTCTGTGTTTTCAAAACTTGAATAATTCTCTGTGAGCGTCCTGAGAAACCACTAAGCTCCAACTTTTCTGGGCTGCTGCACCTGGGACCTCTGCCTGTGATGCTGGGGGCTCCATGTAAGCTCAGGTCCAAACTTAAACTACATTGTAGATGAACCTGTATTCAGTCTCATCTTTGATGTTGTTTCCTGGACCAATGCTGAAGGTAGCTTGTCTCCAGTCCTCTCCATGGGCCATGTCTCCTTGGATGGACCTTGAAGCTGTCTTTCCTTTTGCTACTGACCAGAATCTCTGTATGGACCTGATTCACCACCTCTCTTCCTCTGGGACTGCTGATGGGTCCCGCCTGTGATGGGTCCCAACCTGTTGGTTGCTGTCCCTGGCCTGCTACCTTGCTGCTCCCTCATTGCCTTGCCAGCCTGGCTTCCTACCTTGACCCTGGCTCTGCATGGTTTCTGCAGGTTCAGTTGAGGGTCAGTAGACCATCACAGGGTTCACCACAGTTGCTTCCCCTGAGCTGCTGGACTCACCCTGTGCCCTGCCTGTGCCTGCTGCCATGCTTGGCTGCCTGTTCCTCTGACCCATGAGAGAAATTTCATGCTCCCTGCTTGGAAAGGTAATCAGAGCCAATAATATTCCCCTTTATATCCGTGGAAATATAATTTATTTCAATTTGCTGAGCAAATCATCTGCTGGTTTGATAGACCATTCTGAAGGCTGCAGAAATCAAGCCAAATCTTCCCTTTCACCTCATCAAGCTCTAGATTGGCAGTAAACACAGACACAGGTGATGTCTAAAAACCCTATCCCATTCTAATAGGGAAATTCTCATCCACTTCAAAGGGAGAAGGAACAAACCTCAGGTCTCAGTTCTTGAACCTACAAAGAAGATGACAAAAGCTGTCCTCTGCAGAACATACAACCAATAACTGTATTAGTACAGTTAAAAATTTACTTAATATGTCCATACATGGAAGTTAATTAAACCTGCTCTTTTATTATAAAATTATAAAGATAGTTGTAAATATTTAATTTTCCTAAGCAGTTTCTAAGCTTATTTGCCCTCCTTCTCTTCCACACTGATGTGGAAGGCTAAAGTCCCATGGGAGTCTGGTGAAAAACTATTTCTACAACCTGATTTTGATTAATGAAGTTCAGTGGGCTATAATTTGAAAAATTACTGCCACTATTTACAGAAAAAAAATAAATCTCTTACCTCCATTATCTTTTAGGTGCAGTGCTATCTTGGTGTCATCTATAAAGGAAATTCAGAGTTAGTTGAAATAAAATGCATTTTTCTAGGTCATGAGTAATTTTGGGAATTGGTTTCTAATGTCAAAGAAATTCCATAACTTGAAAATTATATGGTACTCAACTCAATGAGAATTAGATTATGTTTCTTACACTGAGCATTACCTCACTTCCTTACCACTAAAAAAACCACGTTTATGAGAGTGTAAAGAAGGATTCAAAATACTGGTAAATAAGGGTACTAGAGTCTGTCTCATAATGTTTACAAATAATTCATTTATGTTACAAGTTCATACATATCTTGAGCATTCTGTCATATTAAGGACTATATGACCCAACATATGACAATAAAGTAAGACAATGACTTACTTCCTTTTCTAAGAATCATGAAAAAGTCTACCAATATTAAATCATATTTATTTCCATATTTCTCTTCTTCTTGTGAATTTTAATGAACAAAAGGCCAGAGAATATTCCTTTTAATGCAGTCCAAATGCTGTACTGACAGTTTCTAAACTTTTATTCGTGCAAACCAAACCAGACTTTCTTATCACTAGATTTCCACTGTGAAATGCCTTCAGCTCAAATTTTCCTGTCACGGGCCACTTGGAAAATTTGCCTGTACTTACTACCTTTTCTTCTGCTAACATACAATGTCCACCGACAGACACACACACACTTTATAAGATGTTCTTCGATTAATCTGATATAGCTTTCATGCATAGCTGAAAAGCAGGAAAGCAGGATGTCCCAGGCCCAGAAAGACAAGATTTAAGTAGCCAGTGAAACAAGGATGAGAACTGACACACCATCACTTGCCCAATTAATTCGGTTCAAAAGCCTAGAGAAACTATTTCAGAACAACAGCGAGCATTACATGAAAAGAAGAGTGTCAACTGACTGAAAAAAAGTAAACAGGCATAATTCAAGAGGTTTTTAATTTGGGTTATCTGTAATTTTCACCTGGCTAAATAGAACACACAAAGGAATTAAAAAGCCATTAAGTTTGTAGTGGGAATTTATTCACTAACTTTAACTCTCTACTACTACTATTACAGCAGGTTTGGACTATGGCTTGATAGCAAAAGAATACGAAAAACTCATTGCAATCTCAAATTTTCCAGAAGTCTGCCTGACTTGCCTTTGCTTCTCCAGCACCATCCCCTCCTCCAGCCCTCATCCTCTTTGCATCTTACTATTGCAAGAGTGAGTTGCAAATTAAAACCTGCAGCAGATATTGCCTTGACTGCTATTTTCAACTCCTTCTGCTGCCTCAGAGAGAAAAGGTCAACATGGACACACATAGTTAAAGGAAATAACTTTGACTTCTAAATGGCTTGTTTGCACTATAGAATAATGCAGTGTATACACGCCACCTTCTGTGGGCAGGCTAGTAGGCAGGTGGGAAGTGGTGGATCCTCTGGTGGTTGTTAAAACTCTGAACCTTGTGGTGGTTGGCAGAAGGATGGTGGTGGAGTAGGGAGATGTTTCAGTTGTGTCTATATTCTTCTCACAAATCTTATCTTTTGCCTGTGGGGAAACAACAGAAACAAAGAAGAGAAAATTAACTCTCAGTGGAGACTGCTACTGAATGAAGAATTTAAGCATGGACAAGCTGCTGGAATAAAATCTATTAAAATAGAAACCCTAAATCAAGACAGTTTCAAGAGCTTTTTCTTTTTTCTTTTTTTTTTTTTCCCCTCTACACTGCATTCAATAATGTATTTTTTTCATTTAGCTGTAAAATTTACAACTCTCAATTCTTAATGACAAGCCTTCAAAGCCCTCACGGCTTTTAATACCTAAGAATATAATACAGATTTTTACTCTTCTATTATGAAAGCTCACTGCCATCAATACAGGTGCCATAACATATGTTAAAAAGGATATGTGGGAATTAAACTGTAACTCTTCATAGTGCACAGTGTGTAGTTAAGTGGAGCATTTAATTTGGCTTTGCATGCAGTTATCACAGAAGAACACACGTATATGTGTAAAATGTGTGAATGGATTCAGCCTATAGAATATTTATTTACTATAACAGAGCAACACATTCACTATGTGCCTACTAATTCTACATAATATTAAAATATAATGTGTTATTTGTATCTATAACAATTATTATATAAAATATATTATAAATATAAACTATAATAAAAATAACAAAAATTATCGTAATATACTAGTACACTATAAATAATAGTCACCATAATCTAATAATTTAACTTTTATTTTCATGGGCAAATATTTTGATACAAATCTTGAGGTTTGTTTTCTTTTTTTTTTTTTTTAATTTCTGGATGTTTTTAAAATTGTGCAGATGTAATTAATAATTTCTTTTATGGATCACACAGTTTTGCAGGAAAATACACCCAATTAACCTGCATACGGGAACTGCATGTAACTCCTGCTGCCCCCATTCATTTTAATGAGAAGTGGAGTCCAGCAAAGCCTGTTTATTTTATTGAGATCTTGCTGTCAAAACCCAGTGGGCACTGTCTTTCTTTTAATACGCACAGGTATTTTATTGCCCTTTGTTTTACCAACAACAATATATTGAATTAAAGAAAGGCATCAGTGTCTGCAGGATAATCATTCCTTAAATTTCTTTTTTTTTTTTTTTTTTGAAAACTACTGGTAATTTCACTGATGGAATTTAATCAAAATTTAGCTCAAAATATATATTACAAATAAGGAAACCCTGTTATAAGGATCCCCGTTATTCATCCTCTTTAGTGAAGGCATCTAAAATTAACCATTGTGTGTTAATTATTGATCCTTCGTTGAACTCTAGCAATCAACTCAGGCATAATTCTGGAAGATGCTAAGTAAGCTGTTGCTTCTACTCTAAAGAGCCTGAAAACTTTGCAAATTAAACTATTAGTTTCTCAGATTCATGTAGTGTATCAATAATTTCCTCTCAGATCGTGTACTAAACCTTGGAACACTAGCTGGACTGAAACAAAGGAAAAGCAGAATGGGATGCTACTGTCCTGCAGAGAGCATTTTTTGGGTAGCTTCATTTACAAGCACAACTGAGTCCTAGCTAATTATATTTGGATTAAAGACATACAAAGGTCATGCATTATAGTAACACAGGCTTCCAGTAACTTTTGTCTTATGTTCTTGAAGAGGTTGCTCTTCACAGAAATTTTGTTCTTAAATCAGCATGTTACAAACTGCAAAGCTGAAGCTTCAAGGCCACATAACAAGGCAGTAAGTAGGATGCAGTTATTTCGCAATTACAGTTATAACAAAAAAAAATAATTCTTCCATTAGTCTGGATTTATGCCATTACTTCTCTTTGCTTCTACTGAGAATAAAACAGTGTGCTTTTCTAACTAGGCACTTGGGGCTTTGTTTTGCCCTGAGTTCCACCTGACATTACACTTCAGAAGGCCTTTGTTGCTGAAACTCAAGAAAAAAATTCACCCCTTCAGCAAAAATGGAAAAACAACTGCTTTTTTTAATGGCCATCAGGAGATTAAAAGTGTCATAAATTAATTTGTTCTTATTATCATAATCCCCAAATGAGAAAAAAATAAAATGAAAAAAACCCAAACCCAACTCTCAAACTAAAAATCCTTATAAAGGGAGAACACCGGAAAAGAAACATCAGCAGCATATTTATATATGTGTCTTGAAAATGAACTGCTTTGGTCTACGAGTACCCCAAGTAACTTTCAGAGGAGGATTATATTCCCTGTTTGACAGTCTGCCACTACCACAATCAGGTATCTTTCTCATCCTCTCTCTGCCTCCCCATGAAAGGAAATCCAAATGCCCTGTAGGTTGGTTGTGAGAGGGTTTTTTAATTTTTTTTTTAAATTTTTATTTTACCTCTTTGAATTCATCTGTGTATGTCTTTTGCACTAAATGATTTGAGCAGATTTCACAATCAAAATTCAGTGCCTGTTTTGCAGTAGAGAATACTCTGGTATTTTGAAATGAGGAACATCACAGTTTCTTCCACTTTTCTGGCATAAGTCAGAGATCTAAAGGAAAATCAGTGCAGGGATGCTGTTTTGGAATGGGCATTTTTTTCTTTTATTTGTTTGCTTGGTGTTTTTGTTGTTAATTTATTTTTTTATTATTATTTAAAGTATTTTCTCAAGGACAAAAATTCAATTTGTGTCCATTTTATTCCACCAAATGGACAGCGAAATTGTTCAGCCTATATTCATCTTTATTATGTATTATAGCATTTCCCCCAAATAATAAAGATAAATATAGCATGTCTTTGGCCTTGAAACCATGCTTCATAATCTGAAGAATTTAATCAAAAGCACCATATCTATATAAGTTGCCTCTGATGGGCTGAGGATGTAAACTAATCACATACCTCTTCAGGGCAGCCACTGTCTACCCAATCTTGCCGGTGACGGTCAAATCCACTGGAGCATCTTTAAATGATGAAACACATAGAAGTTGTTCCGATGGAAATAGGAGAAAATTAAGAATAAGAAAGGAAAGGAGAGGAACAGAAGAGAGTGACAGAAAGAATAAGTAAATGATTTGATTTAAAATTCATATGATTTATGTGGTATCACTTTTATTCAAGATCCTGTTTGTTACACTGTGAATCACTCCTTTAATCCACTTCTTTGAAAGGTGTTTCAATGAATGAGGCTTTACTTTAGGTTTTTAAATTTATTTATAGTTTTTAAATAGGAGTATCACCCTTCCACTGGATAATTATCCTTAAGACTGCACTGACCCATAGCATTTTTAAATTTGATGTCAAACAGAGCAATGTAAATTGGTTTAATTAGTTTTTGTTCAGACTTCTTCACCAGGAAAATTTAATCCCACAAAGGCTGCATACACCAAAATACATATACCAGTGTGATCAATGCTCACAGCTCCTCTGAACACTTCAATATAATGATTCCCTTGGCAATCCCCACCTCACAGGAGTGTTATCAGTGGTTATAAAGTTAGGTTTTCCTAAACAGGTTGCATCACAAACGGAAAGCATTATTAAAAAGGCAAAAAACTAAAAGCAAGAAACTAAAGAATGATGTACAACTTTGAAAAATATTCTTCCCAGTTAGGGTAGTTTTTATTTTGGAGGGTTTGCTGTTTTTAGTTTTCTGCATTCATTTCCTGTAGTATTTTGTTATGAGACAGGGTGATGCCACTTGGCACCCATGGTCATAACTTACCTGACTGTACAACAAACAACTTTCTTGCTGTCATTTAATAAGGAAATACGGCCACTGTTATGGTTAGCTATATTTAAGGGGTAATTTCTGTTCTCAAAGAATTGAAAGATGAAAAGACATGCCAAGTACCACCCTACTTCAACCGAGGTAATCAGGTGCATTTAGAAGAATGGATCACTGGCATTATTTTTACAGTAGGAGAGGATGTTACAAGAAGATTTAAGCAATGTTAAAAACACACCTGGGATAAGAAACTTCTCCATATAGTTATTCTGAGTACAATCTATAATGTCTTTGAGAAAAGTTTTTGAGAAAATGTTCATTTTCTTGTTATACTTGCACTGATCCACATTCCACCATTCGCAATATTATCAAAAAAACCCCACAACCCCAATGCTAACAGGTGTCAATTATCACACACTCTACAGCAACTGACTTCTCCAAAAACCTATAGTAGTTAAGAAGAAAGATGTCCAAACAAGAAATGTGTTCCAGAGAAACAGAGACCTCCTTCTCAATGCATGAGGCCCCCAATATACGCAGGACACGGACCTGCTGGAGCAGGTCCAGAAAAGGGCCACAAAGAGGATCCCAGAATTGGAGCACCTCTCTTATGAAGACACGATGAGAGAATTGGGGTTGTTCAGAGCCCAGAGACAAGAAGGCTCTGGGAAAACCTTATAGCAGACTTTCAATACTAAAAGCGGCTTGTAAAAAAGATGTAGAGAGACTTTTTATTAAAGCCTGTAGTGATAGAACAAGGGGCAATGATTTTAAATTGAAAGAGAATAGATTTATATTGGACATAAGGAAGAAACATTTTTCAATGATGCTTGTGTGTCACTAGAATGGGTTGCCAAAAGAATTAGTGAATCTCCCATCATTGGAAGTGTCCAAGGTCTAGTGGGACGGGGCTTTTTGCAACCTTGCATTTAGTGCAAGATGCCCCTGCCCACGTCTGTGGGGCTGGACTGGATAATCTTTAAAGGTCCCTTCCAACCCAAACCATTCCATGAATAAAGACCACCACAAAAAGTGTTTTCTTGCTGAAGCGTGAATGAATCAGTGCTATGCTGGGAGCTGAGTGCTGCTTCTACATCTCTGTGGTGTTCTGTCTCCACGAATGTTTGAAAGGACCAGGAAAATCCTACTAAGCAAAAAGAAATGATGACATGAAATTCCAGGTATGAATAGAACTTTTTTTTTTTACTCTCCCCTACTTTTCTCTGAAGTTTGAAGAATTTCATTAGCAACTTCTGTGCCCATCTCAAATCCAATTGTACTTAGAGCTAGTAAAGATTAACAAACTTTTATCCTAGATTTTATCTTGTATTGAAGTGCCATCAAATTTAAGGCTCCAAAGATTAAACAAATAAAAATGTATTCCAGGCCCACTCATTTACAAAGTCCTTAAATCTTTTCTTACAATCTATTACGGTTTTACATTTTACAAAAATTATGGTGGTGACTAACACTGGTGGGATTAATTTCTTTTTCCTAAGAATTAACAAAGTACCAAAAATGAATGCAACATGTAAGGACTTGGAATGGCTCTTTCAAACTCTTGAGATGACTCTGACTTAAAAAGAATTACATTAAACCCTGAGCACTGTTTATTTAACATTTCCTACTGATGCATAGTGAGTCCAAACAATATTATCAGAAAGCAGCTTTATCAGGAACGAGATAGGCTCCAGGCAAACCTGTTTGTGAACTTCCTTGGAGGCATATATCATGAGATGTCAGCTGCAGCAGCTACTATTATTGCTGTGCTGTTGATTTAGAATTCTGGAAGCTGTCATTTCAGCACACCACCCGCTTTACTGACTGCATTTTGTAGCATGGTGATAACTCCCTGTTTCCACTAAAACATTGCAGCAGATTTGATTAGCTATGCTGTTTATGCCATCTGTCAACATGGCTATTTTATAACAACTTCATTTTCAAGTGATGACCGAACTCAGCTCCTAGGAAAGCAATAATAAAGATGTTCTAGGAAATGAGAATAGGGACACTCATGAAATGTAAGGAATTTCAGGATTTGGGTGGAACTCTGGAGTACTGGTTCAGGGAGGAAAGAGAATTAATGTGTCTGCATGTACAGCAATGACAGTTTGGCATAACTGATGCAGCTGAGTCTGAATAACAAGAAAGCTGTCAAAATTCTTTCAGTGAACTGTATGTAGCCAGAAAGGAGTTGGAGATGGATCCTATCTACCAAATGCCATTTACTGGTATTTGGCAGAGAATATTTAAAAGATGTGTTCAGGCAGTGTATGACATGAAATGCTTTGCTGCTTCTCTTTGAAGAGAGTTCAGTGAGGATTAATAACAATAAATCAGATAACCTGCAGAAAATTCATCAAGGTTTAACATGTAAAAGCTAAAGACATAACAGAAAATTATTGGGAAGGAAAGTGACAAAGTCTGTATGGAAAAATCTTTTCACCAGGTTGAGCTGGTATAAGACAATAAAGAACATTAAAATGCACAACACATGTCCTTTAAACCAACCATTCCCTAATTTTTTTGGCTCTGTAAGAGCATGTAAAGAATGGATTTCTGAGACCGAAGGGCATTCCAGGAATCTGAAATGATTTTGTAAATACCGTGTAATGATTTAGCTCAGTTAAAATGCTTATTGACTCATCTAAATAAAAGGTTAAGCCACAAAATTAAAAAGGCTTTCCTGCCTTTAAGCATTAAGGAAGGACCATCACATTATGAAAAGATTATAGCACGTGTTAGGATCTTTGAATTACTAGAAGAATTAGAACATTTTAAAGTGGAATTTCTTTCCAAGCTGAAATAGGAAGCAAAAGATAAATAAATAAATAAATAAATAAAATATTAAAATAACCTAAACTGGAGGTCCTGAACTTTGGCTCGGTCCAACTGAAAAATAACCCTAACCATAGAGTGATTTTTGGTGGAAAAAAAGATTTATCTTTCTGCTTGGTCTGGTTTTGCCAGCCTTTACCACAGAACAGGCTCCACTTTTGTTCCTTCATCCTTCAACTTTCTTGTCACACTGTGCTGTCTGGGTAAAGACTGAATTTTCATACCTTTGTTATTTTCCACTTTCGGATGCAGAACTTTATCACAGCTTGAAATGCTTACGAGGTTCTGGTGAAGTGTCACTGTGAGTGACTGTGGTATGCATTTGTAAGGTATTTGGATGGTGTTTGTGCTTATCACCTAGTTTAATACACCCAGTCGTATATCTGAATTCAAGAGTAAGTGTGTTCTGTGTATTTATCCTTTACCTAAACACTGCTTAATGAAACTGTACTTTAGAATAGGATGACAATTTGATTAGTCAGAAGATTTGCTCCCACTTTGCTGCTGTAGAGTAAGAATAGCTAAGATGGCTAGCTTAATAAAAGGATTTTAAACACACGGCACTACAAACAGCCTGTACTATTTTAATGTTTATGACAAATTTGAATATAATTACTAAGGCATAGTTAATAGTTGATGCCGCACTAAATTCCATCATTATCTTAAGATTATGTGCTTCTCAAAACTTAAAATATTCAGGTGATGATAAGGAGGATCAGAGTAGCATGAAGTTCAGCAGTCGACCTTCACCCTGACAATGGTTCCACAATTTTATGGGATGGAAAGTTTGGAAAAATATAGCTACATGTTCTGTAATGTACTGTTGCAGTATCATGTAAACATAGAAGTGAACGATGTTAAAACCCAAGCTGTTATTTTACAGAAAAAGACTGAACATGAGTAAGCCTCAGTATTTGTAACTCTGACACAACATTTGAATAGGCAGTAGGAAATAAGGACACCCATAGGGAATTCTTTCCGTTGAAAGAGGCTAAGAATAAAAGTGGGATAAAAGAAGTAAGTAGCTTTATTTTCAATTCAACTAGAAAGAAAAGAAAAAATTGTGGTTAAAGCAAGACTCGGCAGAGTTCTGATTAAAGAAGAATAGGAGGATATTTTCTATAAACTTAATGTCAGTTACAACAACAAAGGAAACATGCTGAGAAGCAGATAAAGAAATAAAAATATGCTTTTGCTAAAAGCTCTGCTTTGAATAGCTAGAAGGAAAAAGTAAGGGTAAGAGGAGGACCTTAGAGACAAATTTATGAGGTTATGGTATCAGAATTTCCAACAGAATCAGCAGAAAATAATATCAAATGTGTTCTCTGGAAAGGAGACACACTGAGATTAGTCTCTGATACTGCATTACATTCACCACTGCCTTTGACTTTGTGCATTTGTTCCTGCACCAGATGGGTACACAGAGCTAACTACAACAGAAGTTACCAGGGAATTCTGACCCGTTGGCATTGCTATCTGTTTTGCACACAAGTAGTTTCTCAGGGTTCAAGGCAGAGCTCTAAAGTACTACTGGGTGTACTTTACACTCTGGTTAGTGATCGTACCAAGCACAATAAACCCATCCTTTCTTACATTACAAGGTTGTCACAACTCTTATCTATCTTTGAATATTCAGCTGATACTGACAACCTCAGAAGTATAGTTAGTGTCACACACCCATTGATTTTGTCTTGTTTTTAAAATAAAAATATGAAGGTCACCTTTGGAGAAAGTATTTCCTTTTCTCCTTTAGAGATAAAGAAACAGAAAATAGGAGACATGAAAAAATCAGCTGAGATAATACAGAATTTGTAACAGAACCTAAAGTTAAGCCCAGATTTTCTGAAAATCAGATGCGCATACACTAATTCACAGGTCCTATGTTTCCCATAGTACTCCCAGATATATAAACTGTAGAACTGGAAATGACAGTGAAAAACATCAAGCCTCGCGTGGTGTGCACCAAGGTAGAGCTCTCATTCACACATTGGCCATGCTCCCCTTTTTATTCATATACTTTCACTGGGATTTTGCTCCTCTATTAAAAAAACACACTGATAACATTAATTCTGCAGTAACGTGGCCTTACCTTGAATATTGGGTGCAATTTTGGTCACCTCAATATAAGAAAGATATTAACCTTTTAGAGAGTGGTGAAAGGAGGACAATGGAGATGGTGAAGGGCCTTGAGGGGAAGCCCTGAGGGGAACAGCTGAGGTCTGTTCAGCCGGGAGAAGAGGGAGATTGAGCGAAGACCTTATTGCAGTTACAACTTCATTGTGAGGGGAAGAGGAGGGGCAGGCATCGATCTCTTCTCTGTGGTGACCTGTGACAGGATCTGAGGGAATGGCCTGAGTTTGTGTCAGGGGAGGTTTAGGCTGCATATTAGGAAAAGGTTCTTCCCACAGGGGGTGCTTGGGCACTGGAAAAGCCTCCCCAGGGAAGTTGTCACACCTCCAAACCTGACAGAGTTCCAGTGTTTGGACAATGCTCTCAGGCATGTGGTGTGACTCTTGGGGATTTTGCTGTGCAGGTCCAGGAGTTGGACCTTATGGGTCCCTTGGGGGTCCTTCCAACTTGGCATATTCTGTGATTTTGAAATCCTATGAAGTCATAGAGTCCTTGGGACAGGATGAAAGTGGCCTGGTGCCTGTTCTGACACCTGAACCCCCAGCAATCATACAATATATAACGTGGCTGATTCAGTACTAGTGGGCATCAGCATCTGAGCTGCTAGAAAGAGAAGTTCAGCAATGTTTTGGTTAGACTAGATTACTGATCCTGTTATATCTCATTCAGAACTCTAAAAAGACTAAGAACCCAAAGGAAACAGAAGCAATAACAGGCAAAAGAGTCATACTGAGCTAAATAAACTCTACCAAAGCCAATGTTTATATGCAAGAAAGCAGGAGTGCATTCTGCACAAACAACATAAGCAGTTTTGAAACTTAATATTCATTCTGCATCTGTTAAAAGGAAGGGTGAATTAGGGCTAAGAAAAATACCTGTTGTAATGGCTCAGGGAACTCTTCAGATAGACAGCAAAGAAAGGAAGGACATGAACCATTCTGTAACTGGTTGTGTTCAAAGAAACTTAAAGTTCAGAACGTTATTTGTTTCCAAGATTAGTATTCTAATTGCACCTCAATTTTTAACTAAAAGTAAGTCAAATTCTTCAGTCAATATTGAGCAGGAACAGTCAGCAAAACTAAAGAATTACAGAACTGTTGGGGCTCCTCAATTTCTTAACTACTTGTATAAATTAATATCAGTTCTGATATCCAGTGGAAAATGGGGTTTTGTCGATGTTTTATGGTAATGCAGATACTGGAAGAGGTAATAGACCTAAATGTAGGGGGAACTAAAGACATAATGATGCATAAAAGACCTTGATATTTAAGGAAGAATACAGATAAAACTTCACTTATTTCCCTGAAACTGGGAATATCTTCTACAGGGAAATATTAGAGAGTCCTCACTCTTTATGTGACTGGAAAGACTGAGAAAATATGTATGCTATAAAGAATCTGCAGACTACACTGAGAGATTGAACAATTTGACGTAACGAGTTTTAGTTTTAGATAATCCAAACTTTATGAAGAGACATATGAATTTCAGATTTGTTTAAATAAAATTTTTTTGCAACATTATATAGGAACATGTGTGTAGCAATATGTAAAATTTAAAATATGTTAACAAAGAGAGACTTTTCATTTATGGCCCTTCCTTAAAGAATAATATCTAGGAGGCTATAAAGCAAATATGATTTCAGTGATTCTCAAGTTATGTTGAGGAGTACAATCACAAGAGGTTAACACTTCTGAAAAGCAGTTAAGACTATTGTGATCATTCTGTCTATAGCAGTACAACAAACATGGCTAGAAATGTTCCTTGGCACTGAAGGCTGTTGGCACAGAATGGCTTATGTCTGAACAAGCAAACTCTCTCAACCTTGAAAAGAAGGAGGTTGCATGTAAATTGCCAGCCAGGAGTAATCCTTGGAACAGTCAAACTCCTGCACCATGCCTGGGAACGGTTCTGGATAGTGCTCCTGAGCGTGGACTGAAATTACATCAGGAAACATCATAACTCTTTTAATGGTACAGAAAATACTTCTAAAATTCCCAGGAAGCTTCCCAGGCTGTGCTTAATTTGCAATACTATATAAAAAAATATATGATATGGAAAGATGAACTATATCTGTACTAGTGACTGGGGCTGCCATTCTGCATTATATTTCAATAAAACAGAAAAATCAGAGAAAAAGAAAGATTAAGTGCATTAAAAAAAAATCTTGATTGCTTCCATTAAAACCCCCCTTGATTTATTTTATCTATTTATCATTGTTTTATTTATTTTCCTTGTGATGAGAACAAAGAAAATTCAGACAGCACCAAAAATTGGTGGAAGATGGATTTCTCCATAGTAATGCAGTGGGTTAGATGCTTTTATGAAGAGAAAAAAATTAATGCTTCCAAAAAAAGTAGATTAACATTCATCCTATAAATTGTCCTAGAGTCAGGTATGACAGTTTGGGTTGTCTCCATAATTGTGTCCTGAATTTTGACATTTCCTGAAATGTTTTGTTCTCAATCTCTGTTGTTTCATTTTTTTTTTATTATTTTTTTTTTATTTAAACACTTGGAATAAGGGAAGAAAAGTGCAGTTGAGGAAATTATTATCTAGAACAACAATTTAGGTTACAATGGTTAGGTGGTATCTGGCTTCTGTAATATAGTCTCATGAACTTTCAAACATTTGATAAATGATACAGAGCAAGTAATTTCTCAGAATACGCTATTTTCTGACAGTCAAGGAAGAAGTCAGGAACTACAAATTAAATTAATCTCAGATATGAAAGGGAAGAAATCTGACACCTTGTTCTTCACTAAATTAATGTTCCACTAAGAGAGCCTATTGGACGAAATGCACTTACTGCACAGTAATTATTTTTGCTAATCCAATAATGAACCTTTGTCTGTACCTGAACTTATCTGACAAATTGTCCTGAAGTTATAAAGCTTGGATTAGTCAAATTTGAGCATTTTCTAATGCATCATTTTTGGGAAAGAAAAGAATTCCCAAGTTGTTCACCTGTTGTAAGCAGTACGTTTGATTTATTTCAGTCCATGGGAAGCGAAGGTAACACAAACTGCAAAATAGCAGAAATACTGCTCTATGTACAGCAACGCATAAAAACATTGCAAAATAAGAAACTGTGGATAACAGAACTAACCTGTAATAGTACTGTCCTATCTTTTTTGATTCAGAATTCAGTTAGGACTAGAAAAACTAATTTGTTTAATCAGAAGCAGCTTACCTAGATGTTTGGCTCAAAAATTGAGAGAACTGCTGTTGTTTAGCCTAGCTGCTTTCTTGAGAAACTACTTCCATCCCCCTCCACTTAATTTCATGTTAGATCTCTGATGGGTTTTTCTCTCCAAAGTCAGAACTTCTTATGTACTGCCATATTTGCTTTGAGCATGAACTGTGTTAAAATCCACTGTTTTCATTAGTGAAAGAGAGTCAGCCTACTTATAACTCTTCCAATTGCATGGGAATAGTAGTTAGCATAAAATAATATAAAGAAATATACATGATAATCAACAGAGAGACAATTGGATAAGAAGATCAGTAGTTTAGCAAGTAAAGGTAACTCTTGCAAATTAGTGTTATTTAGGTTAAGGAAAGTTAGCCAATTTCAGAGATGTGAAAAAAGATAAGTTGGGATTTTACACACACAAGAAATGGAAGAAACAGTCTGAGTGTCAAGAATATAATCTAATCAGTGAAAAGTTTATGCTGTAGACAAGGTCTCTTTGTTTGTATCTTACTGTTTTTGTTATTATACATTATAATGAACAGCAAAAGAGAAGTTTGAGACCCTGACTTCATTCCTCTGTCTTTGAACTTGCACTCATAGAGCAGCAGTTCCTATCTGAAGATGTCAAAACCTTCTTGAAACTCTTTCTCTGAATTCAGGTAAGGTAGGTACAATTTTTGCCTTAAGTGGTAACTTTGATCTCAGTGTTTTTTTAAGTAGTCTTTACCCTTTTGTTCAAGTAACCATCCTATGTTTCTATTCCCATTTGTGTTCTTTATTCACCTAATCATCATCTGTCTGTATTTCTCATTTCATATTACATTTACAATGGAAATTAATATCCTAGCAATTTTGCATTATAATTTCTTTATTTATTATATTGCTTTTAAGTATAAATCTTTTCATTTGTTACCAGTAAAGCCTGTTTTATTTGAAATGTGTCTCGCACTCTTTGGATTATACATTTAAAGCCTAATAGTTATATTAGAGCATCACTTGAGACATTTATTTGGGAAGCAGACAGGCTATAATGCCTAGTATAGGAACTCTTCTTTGAGACAGCCTATCACATGTCAGAGAATGATTACCAGAAGAATGATTACCTGAGTTAAGTTTCTTAAAATGTCTAGGATATGTATAAATCGCATCCTAAGGCATCTGTCTGTGGAACCGTTTCATGGATGAATATTACTTTTCACCAATCAAAGAGGAACATGTATGAATTCAAATTTAGCTATCAATGTAAGAAATGAACAGATGAAAATGAAACCAAACAGAAAAGAATTTAGGGCTGTGATGTAACAGAATGTGATGTAGTTCCCTCAGAAAAAAAAATTAAATTTAATTCTAGAGGAAATGCTTCTCTAACAGAGCAGGGCAACACCCACAGTAATGGCTACCACAAATAAACAAAATAATGAGGATACCCTAGCATAAACAAATAATGAGGAATTAAGTCTGTACTCGACTCTGTTGCAAATTGAAAGATTTATGGCCAGCACAGAAGTTACAGTTCTAGATATAAATGGTTCGTTAAAGACCGGGCTGGGCTTTGTTTTGTTGTACTAATGCAGTAAATGAAGAATAAATAAACCATTATTAGTATGTAAAAGAATTGCAAAAGAAATTTCTATGGAAAAGAGCTGTACTACCTACCTATTTTTCTAGTGTTTTATCACTGTGGTATCTTAGGTACATCTGTGGATTTAAACATGGACATTAAACACAGACACTGTGATCTTCTTTCCAAATTAATCAGCAAAAATAAATATTCTCCAAAGTATATACAGCAGGTGGGTGTCTTCTTTCCCTCCTCTGGATGAGATTTAAGTGCTTAACTGTCCTCTGTATCTTTGATAATTACCTTCTACATTTATAACAAAACACCTTAGGAATGTGATATATTTGACAGACCTATATGAGACAGACTTTGCATTAAGGTCATAGAAAAGCTATTTTTCTAAGCTCCAGCCATTTTTCTAAGCTTCAGAAGACACAGCAACATCTCTGGCAAAGGATGTTGCTATGAACACCTGGCTAGTGAAACCAACCTCCAATTTCGAAAGGCAAATAATATGGTAAGAAATGGGAATATAAAATATGAGTAGTGTGAGTGATGTGGTTTAATTAAATCACTGTGTTTACATCTAGATAAAGACTCTTCAAAAAGAAAGTATTTTAACAGAAATATTAGGATTTCAGAGTAATGAGAATTGTAGCAATCTTCTGCCTATTTTCTAGAAATAACTTAGAGTTCTATAACCCAGCCTTGAACTTCTTAAAAATCCGCATCAGTTATAACTGTAGTACTCATGTTGTTCTGAGTTATTCAGGGAAACAAAGCAAAGTATGCATATGTGAAAGTTGTGACTAATGCTGCAGCTGTAAGAAAACTGGCTAGTTTTTCTATGAAAGCAGGATTCAAATTCAATTGGGTAGGTATCAATCTGTTAATGTTAGGGTAACAATAGTTTTATGGAGCTGCTGTAAACATCAGTGAGTACACTGGAGAAGAATATGTGGAGAAAAGAAACTTAAGGAATGAGTAAAAGTTATAGTAGTGCAGGAAAAAGCTCAGGTGTTTGCCTTGAAAAAGTATTGCACATATTGCTCAGGCAATTTGAGTGATCTGTTTTGAGCCATGCAAGGGGATGATTCCACTCTAGTGGGTCCTGCCCTGTTTCTGGTGAATTGGCTGGTCTTGCTCTGACTTGTGCTAAACCCCAAGAGCTACTGCACGTTCACTGCTCAGAGACTGAGCTTTTTAGGCTTATTTGTATTAAACATAGGAATTATTCCAGACAATCTGTGCTCAAGGGGAATTACAGAAATTCCACTATAATTCCACAGACTCCAGCTACTAACAAATTCCAAACTTACAAAAAATGTAGAAAGGCTATTAATCTGCTATTTATTCACGTATGAATCTCAGTGAACAGCAAATTCTTCTGACTGCAAACTGACTTTCAATAAAAAATGTTACGAGGTCAGGATTATCCACGTTCCTTAACAGTATTTTTCAATGTACTATTATGTACATTTTACCTGTACATCTTTACCATTATGCATTTTTAAGTGTACCTTCAGGCTCACTGAAGCTTACATTGCCTTCTAAACAGAACTGCCACGACACTTGAGAATATCTATTACTATGATCTTGTGAGGCATTTTTCATCAAACAATACCATCAATACTTTGTTCATTAAATGCTTTTGTGCCACTTTCTTTTCTTACTGTACTCCCATCAGGCTTGCCACGCATACAAAATTCTCAATTATTGAATGCTAATTTTTTAACAGTTTCTTGCAGTCCATGAGTGTAAATTAACTTGTCAAATTAAGAGCAAGCAGCTTGGAAAGTATTTGAAGAAGCTGGATGCAGAGCAATTTTTTTGCTCAATAAGGTACAAAACTATTTATTATATCTTTCCTATCAGTAATGTATTGAGGTGACAAATTTACACATTCATTCTTGCTACATTTGTCGAACTTGATTAAAAGAATCAATTGATGTTTCAACACAACTTTTAAAACAGAAGGAAAATATGTTGATTTTTAACCAGAGCAAACTCTGACAAATGGCCATAATTTCTGATTCTCAGGTTTGCAACATGATTGTTCCATAATCAGCAAAGAAACAATATACAGGTTAGAAAAAGAGTACTGCCATCACTTTTCATTTATCACACAGTAAATCTGGCCTAATTCAACAGTCCAGATGTTAAGACCCAGGTGGTAGGTGTAGCTATGTTTTCATATAAAACCACTCCAGCATAAAAACTGCAATAGAGAAATACAGGCAGGCAAAATCTGGGCACATTGCTTTTGCTTTTTCTGAAGCAGGGGTATGATCAGCAAATTCATGAAGTCAGACACATTGATAGAATGGAACATATTTAAGAGAATATACTATATTTTAAACCTCTAGCCCTTCTTAAGCATTTAAAATGAGATTTTCCTTGTCATTTTTATATGAAACTATTACATTGATTGGATTATATATGCTCCCTCTGGTGGTTTACTTAATCCATACAAATGCCTCTTTTTCTTTTTTTTTCAGTTTGTAATTCAATGGCTAAGATACTGTGGCCAATTCTGTAATAACAGCATACTACTGTCAGTTAGTGTTTGGATAAAAAATGCTTGAGTATAAATCAGCAAGTCTTCCTGCCATCTTTTACTTTGAAATAGCCCTAAAGGAATGGAACAAAGAAAATTAAAACCTAATATCGTTAAAATGAGAAAGTATTTAAAAGTGAGCATTTTGAAGAAACCTAGTGGCCTTATGATGGAGTGATAAAATCAGTGGACCAGGCAAGGTCTATGGATGTCACCTCTCTGGAATTCTGTAAGGCCTCTGAAACAGTCCCCCACAACATCCTTCTTTCTAAATTGAAGAGATATAGGTTTGATGGGTGGATGGTTTAGTGGATGAGGAACTGGTCAGATATTTGCATCTAGAAAGCAGTGGTCAAAGGATCAATGTCCCTCCCAGTGGTTCCAAGTGGTGTCCCTCAGGGATTGGCACTGGAACCAGTGCTGTTTAATATCTTCATCAACGACATAGACAGTGGGACTGAGTGCACCCCCATCAAGTCTGCAGATGACACCAAGCTGAGTGATGCGGTTTGCCTTTCCCTCCTTCTCCAGTGGACTCTACAACCTTGATTGTGGTGTCACCCATCAAATGAAAGCTAAGGAAAATGTACACACCAAACAGTAAGCCATGTGTGGAGAAGGATCCTGTGTTTCTTACTTGGATTTAATTATTTTCTTTTGTAAATCAGGAGGTTTATATAGTTAGATAGAATGATAATGATTTTTGTGCCTTTTTTTTTTTTTTTGTAATTCTGTATGGAAGGTGCTTTGCTTAGCTGATAAGTATTTTAGATAACATAAAACTGTTATTTATACTACAATATTTTAGTTACCACAGTTTTTGTGAAAATAGGTCTTGTCAGCTGGGACATAGAGAACAACAAACAAAAAATCTAACCCTCTTCCTTTTCCTAATATTAAAAATTTCCATACACAAACTCACATTTGAAAATCACCTAAACATGTTTCCAATTTCCTTCCAAAGGAAGAATAAACAAACAAGACATTTCAAACTTGCCCAGAAGTTCAGAAGACAAGTAATAGGCATTCATTTTTTATCTCAATTACTGTAAGGGCTCTATGGAAAACTGTCACTTCATATTTCAACTGTAACATGTTTTCTTAAGAACTGCAGGTGGGTAAAGATTCTCCCTTCCCTACTTTCCAGCTAATCAGCATGGAATGCAAAACAACTTGTTTCTTTATTATCTGCTTAGATGGGAATAGTGATCATAATAATAAAAGCTTAGAAGTATCAAGACTTAAATGACATTATTGCCACTATTCCCAGACACGTTTCTGGTTTTTAACTTTGCTCAGAACGCATTCCATAAAACCCAGCCATAATCTTTCCATTTATAGAACTAGTGCTGTTATTGGCACACAGAATTAAACACTGAAGTGAAATGTATCACAAATGGGATTCTTTCTTTTTTTTTTTTTATCTCAGGATTGCTTTAAGAGTATAAGAAGCTTTGGGAGCTTTGCATACACACACAGACAAGATGACTCTCCCTGGAGTGCATGGAGTGTCTTGGCTCATCACTCCACACAGAAAGTCCTAGAATTTGTACAGTCTGTTTCAGGGCATCTCTCAAACAGGGGGTTTGTGCTCTATGGGTCAATACCATAAAATGGTATGATTTCAAACCAGATTATTCAACCCATACTCCAGAAAACAGAGACTCTTACGGATAAGAGTGCATTTAAGCACTTAACATGAGCAAGATCTCTTTATGAACTGGGATTCCCAAAGCCAAATCTCACTTCCCTTGCAGACCCAGGAAAGTCCCCAGAAGGGCTGCCTGGAGAGCAGTGTCAGGAGTTAATTGTGACTCTCCAGGCAGCCAGTGCCTGAGCATAGTGGAGCCATGCAAGGAAGTTTCAGTGCTCAGGCTCACACATCTGCACATCTTAATGGGCCATTCTTCAGGGGTGACTTGTTTTCAGAGGACCCATGCTCACTTACCTCCTGTGCCTCTGGGGGTTCTCTGATCACTGAAAGGCTTTTGTGCAAAGGGCAGTGTCAACCCTAATGAGGAGGAGGAGCTTCATCAGGCTCAGGGAGTTCACTGCTGAGCCCTGCTTAGACTCAGCTGAAGGTCTTTTCTCAGACAAAATGTTTGAGCCTTAGAGACCTTTTTGATCTAACTAAGTCCAGATTTTGGTGAAAAGATGCTCTCCTATTCTGCATAATTCCCCTTGAAAACCTAAGTGAGTTTGCCAACAAAACACCCTTGTGGATCTAGCTATTAGGGTTTTGGGTGCTCTTGGCATAAGGCAGACATTTTGAAGATTAAAAATTTGAGTATAAGCACCAGCAGTGACACCTGAACAAAACTGTCATCTAAACTTTTGGCAGCTCTTGCCCATAGTACTCCAGTACTCCAGCTCCCTATCTTCCATGTTAGAGTGATGGTACCACACCAAAACTGGCTGATGTTGCAAGGAGCAGGAGACATTTTTATCTTGCATTAATGAAGTAAAGCATGAAACATTCAAAACCTGAATCTCCAGCATACACAGATTGCAAGAATGGGCTCTTTGTCTGCTTATTTCTGAATGCTCTCTTCCAAGAGAACTCACTATTTCAGTATATGTGAGCAAATTTTACAAACTGAAACTATAAAATAACAGCAAGGTTTGTCTTAAAGCTTCCAAAAATGTTCCCAGAAAATGGCATCTCTAAAATGTAAGCTCTACCAAATGCCTAGAGTATAGAAACATTTTCAGAAGCATAAAAAGAGGATATAAACAAGTCTAACATTAATGAATTCTCCCAACTTTTACATGTCAGGAATTCAGAGATAATGAAGAGTAAACGATCCAAGTTTCAGCCACAGGTGATTCCTATGGGGCAGACACTAAAGCATTTCTGTCATGTTGTCCATCAGACATGGATCTGGTGTTGCAGAGAGTTATAATACCACCTTAGCTTACATATTTATAGTTAATCTGTTTTTGAAAAGTTTTACTTATGAAACAGTTATGAAACATACATAGTTTAAAAAAAAATAGGTCCTAGTGGGATCCTTCATCTGCTGAAGTCAAAAGAAAATGATGTGCCTTTGCTTTAGTCATGATAAAATTGTATGACACATATCACATTGGATTTCAGAGTGGATAGTTTGATGACCCCTTATGAAAAGTCTAACAGTGATTTAAGCTTGTAGAGAGTGCAGGAAGAGAGGATTTTGCCCTGAATCACGTACAAAGTGAACCTGCCTCTCCAACCACTGCAGAGTTTGCACAGCAGCTGGGCTGAAGTTACAGGTGGGAAACAACCCGCTATTGCATGATAAAGTTGTTCTCATTCCAACACAGATTGCCCACATGGGGGAGTACAGTTATTCTGCAGTCAGTGTGCTGGTCAATTTTCCTTGTGCAGTTACAGGTTTTACATAATTTTTTATTTTTTTTTTTTACCAACTGTGTGGATTAAATTTTATTCAAGGAAAAAAAAACAAACAAAAACCAAGATGGTATTCCTGGTAGTAATGTTGTTCCTTGTAATAATATTTCTGGATAATGGCATAATGAGTTCCTAGGAAAAGATTTGTATAATTAGTATAGAGTTTTGTTTCTCAGTGGGTATGTGTTTGCTTGTAACCCACACAGAAGTCTGGCTACTCTGGAAGATCTCACTACCGAACTATTGCTGCAGCAGCACAGAAGGAGTATCACCGGGTGTTCCAGCCATATCTGATCCTCATTGCTGCCTCAGTCCCCTCACTACCAAACAGGCATTGTCCCTCTGCAGAAATCTGAGTGCTAGATCAGTTGGTAGATATTTGTACTCTGAAAACCAGTCACTGCCAGTTCAAAGCCTTCTTCAGGCTTTTGCACCAAAGGCTAATTGGCTTCCCCACCCTGGGCTTTGCCTATAGCCAAGACAGTTTTGGTTCCTCACTTCCTGGACCAGTGTGTCCAGTCAGCTTTGTAACCAAGAAGCATTACTCCTACTTCAAAAAGCCCTATGAGCCCCCACTTGAAAGTGGACAGTGATTATTTTCTTTGTACTCCAGCACTTCTGAAATGTCTAAGTTAATACTTCATTTAAGGCTTTGCCCTTGTTTTTTCAAGCTCATTTTATCCTAGTGCAGCAGAACCATGTATATCATAACAGGACATAAAAGTCTCTGTTGATTTACAAGGCTGGTGACTGAAGAGCAGAGACATATAGAAAAAGCTGTAGCACTGTGGTGAAGAAATTCACAACTTTCTATCCTTTATGATTTTTAACCAGGATTTTCTTGTAGAGCAAATGCTTCTTAATCAGATGCAAAAACAACACTTCAACACAGCAAACTTATTTTTGAAGGGAACAAAACCACAGTGTGGTACTGAAGCAAATGATTCTGAGTATTCTCCTGTGGTCCAGACATCTCCACTGAGAATGGAATAAGATTTTTTTTCTAATCTCCCTAAAATGAATAGATACGCTGAAAAACAGCAAAGTAAAAAAGGACAGGCACTAGACCAGAAGGCGAGAGAGAGTATCTAGAACCAGAAGGGAGCAAAAAATGTTTAGAGCTGAGAAAGCAATGGGTCCTTGTCACCATAAGTTGCAAGTGGAACTAAATAAATGTTCAGTCTTCACATTTTGGAGAGCAGGTTGCCTCTTTTCACAAAATATGTAACCACTTAGTATTTTAGATGTGTTTGTCTGTAGAGCTGAAATAAACTGCTCATTTCAGAAGTTGGAGGAGAGTGGCTGAGAAAGGTAATGAGGTCTGAGGTAGACATCATCATCAAAGGCATGTCTCTAGAGGAAATAACAAGTTAAAAAATAAGGTGTAAAACCTTGTATAAGATTAAGAAGTACTGGGGACTGGACCACAGCCTCAGTGGTCAAGTCCCAGATGAACAAAGCCATGAACAAAGCACTCTGATGTCACAGCTGGCTCTGCTTTGTGTGGGAGGTTAGTCTAGGTGACCTTTAGAGGTTTCTTCTATTCTGAAGTATTCTCTGACTCTGTACACTGTTCTCCATTTGCTAACAACTGACTGAATATTTTTCATCTTAATAGAAGCAAATTGGATGGTATGACAGCTTTAAAACTACTGAAATTGCCACATAGAGGCATATTCTTAGTCTGCTTTTCTGGATATATCCTTTTTTTAAGGAATCCTCTCAAGCTCTTGCTTTTGCTGGTAGCCAAGCAATGTCCAAAGATAAACTGCATGAAGTTACAGTCTCACTACTGTCAGTAATGGGCTAATTAATAGCAATAAAACTGTTCACTCTATCTGCTGCACCTCATGAACGACACAACCATGCTGCAGCATGAAGCCAGCTAGTTTTGGGAAACAGTGCATGATCATCTCACAGTAGGTTCATTGACTGCAGTACGATCTTCAAAGCAAAACAAAAAGTAATATTTTCTTAATTAAAAATTTATTTGAATAGATGTGTTCAGACTGTATATTTTTCAGCGGTAAATTACACCTTGCCAGTAGTGAGGGGGCAGCCACAAATTCACAGAAATAAGTGGAAGGAAACACAGTGTGACTACATGCCTGTTATTCCTCCTGCTAAAGGTAAAGGACAAAACCATCTTGGTTCTCCACAGTGAATTTGTGCCTCAGTGAGTGAAGCAGATTTTCCAGTAATTCCAGAACTCAGGAAACTCAGTTCTTGAGAAAATACAGAAAACCACAAAAGATCTCAAGGTTTGCCTGTTCTTCATAGGAATCAGAACTTTACAATATAATTGAATTTATCCAAACAGAAATAAGAACACTGGCCACAAAAAAACTGGCCGTGCTCAAACCAAAACCCACAGAAACTCAGTGCTACAACAGTTGTTGATGGAAGGAAAATCAAGCAATGCTGAAAGCAAAGAACCAGATAAAGCAATCATGAACTGTTCATACTTGCTCGGAACAATTTTATAAAAGTATTCTTTCCCTTGAAGATATTTTATTTGATGTTTTCTGTTACACAATTGCACTTAGCTCTAATTCCACTAAAAAGTTTTTTGCAAGATAAATGGGGAACAGAGTTACTTTTCAAGTGACTTACTACAGGAGTTGAAGCTTAAGAAAACATTATAAAAGTGACCCCAATTTCCTAATTCTGTGCCATGTTCATCAGCTATTTATTGTTTTTTCAGTATGGTGTCAAATTATTGCCCTATTTTAGAATGTTAATAGCCTTTTGTCATTTCATTATGCATCCATTTTACACATAACATTTCTGAACCTAATCACTAGGGTTGAAACACACAGTAACAATAAATAAGCATTATGATACTGCATTTTGTTTCAGAGAATGGGTGTTAAATTCTTGTTATGAAGGTCAGCGAAGGTCAGCGGGTGAAGAACTTTTTGGGAAGCTACAGCTGCAGTTTCCTTTTTTCCAGCTGTGCTTCAGCTGCTTCACAGTCCAAGGCACTTCTGCCATGGACTTGACTGTCCTCATTAACGTGTCAGTGAGATGCTGAGGAGACCCAAAGTCCCCTCCAAGTATAACAACAGGTTAAAATCAAAAATACTCTGACTCTTTGGATGTGCTGGTCTCCCTACTGTTGAAAAGTAAGTCTTCATAGTTACATAACACCCTGCATCTCCACACGGTTAAAATATTCTTGATGAAGCCAGGGATATAGGGAGAAAATACGAATTTTATTATGATTTCTTCTTCTTGTTCTCCTTCATAGGGATTTTAAAGTAAGACTAAAGAAATAGGAACAGGAGCTCCACTCTCAAAACAATTTTTTGACTATTCTTGCCTAGTTGCTGAAGTGAAATGGGACAATGATGTGTTGCTAGTGATTGCAATTGAGGTTTGTGTTCATGTGAATGCATATATATAAAAGAAGCAAATATAAGAATTCTTTATGCTGAATAACCTATAGGTGATACTTTTGGATATTCTTTAAGCACAGGTGCATAGCCAAGGCAAAAAAACCCCAAAAACCCAACCCAAAACCCCCTTTTCTTTACCTTTGGAGTTTACTGCACCAGCTGCAATTGAAACCAATCTGGGCGGTGACACAGGGACCACAGCTGGTAAACTGGAGACAAGCTGAGATGTAGATAAACAAACACAAGTTATTATACTAGTATCAAAAATAATTCACAGAAAAAATCACAAAAGAAGAATACATCTTCTGATAGTATATATTTAGGGACTCAACAGGTTCACCCATGTCCAAAATAAGAACCCGAACCCAGCCTATGACAATGCATTGCACAACTGCATTGACAAAAGTACATTTATCTGTAGGATCCCATTTGTATTCCATTTGTTAATTTATTACCACTTCCACATCTGTTAATTCATCTTCATTGCTATCTTTTAATCTTTTTTTTTCTCAATATTAAGAATTTCCTTAAATCTCTTTTTACCTTGTTCCAGCATTCCTTGGTGTTGCTAACATTCAGACATAAGCAGATAAGAGTAGCAGAAAAGCGTGCAAGAACTATAACTAGGTTAAAATGCAAGAAAAATAGATGTTTTTTATTGTTTTCACAGTAGTACAGCTGGCATTTTAAATCCAGAGATTTCTAACCAGTGTAGTTTTACCTTGGACAAAAGAGAGAGATGAACTGCAAAATATGTTTGGGGATATTCATTTGTGATGTGATGCACAGTGCACAGAAGAATTTATGTTTGCCTTGCAAGCATGAAAATTGTTCTTTTTTTTTTTTTTTTTTTCTTGAGGAAACAAATTTAAAGGCAATATAATCATTCTTCTGAAAAAATGATTTGGCACAAATTTCATTCAGAACCTACTGGGAGCTACATACCTATAAAATAACTTGAGATACATGAGGATGTACTGTATAAATGCATAATCCATATGGGAATCTGAGAGAGGATAAATGAATCTGTTCATGAATCCAAGTTCACAGATAAAAAAAAATATTTAAAATTGTGTTTGTGTTGCTGGGAGGGAGAGGGAGGTGCTTCCTAGATCTGGTTCCTGCTGGTTATGCTTTACTTACTTGGAAGAGGTATCATTTCAACAGCTGAGAGATTGGTAATCTTTGACATCTGTAGCTCCACCCTGTGGTATTCATAAATTGTTCTTCTACGGACATCTATCAGGAAAGAAAAAAAAAAATCATATTTTACCATTTTGCACTCTTTAGATGGTGAAAAATAGTGGATGTAATGACTGCACACTGTTCCTTAGGTGTACATGTATATTCTCCAAGAATATATTTTTAACTTTAGACATCATGAAAGAACATGTAAAGATAGAGAATTTTTCACTTGAGAAACCCTCAGAGCCGACAGAATAAGTATTTATTTCTGGCAAAGAATTATGAAAATGCTGAGTGTGCTCTCAAGCATCTTAGTGATCGATTGAGGCACAAATTTTAGAGAGTATATTGTCAGACATTTTAGGATGTATTTCAGATGCTTGCTAAGACATTTCTCAGCTTACAGACTTGAGAGAAATGTTTTATATGCTCACTTTGTCAGTTCTTGCCAAGATGTGCAAACAAAACTGATTTCATTGCTTAATCAAATTTGTTAGCTACAAGCTGGCTCACATCTAAATGTACTAGAATATTTTTCATATTATAACATTGTTTTAAAGAAGACAAGCCTTCCTAAACAGCCAGTGTTATACATAATCTTTACACAAGCTAACTGTACCTGAGTTTCTCAAAGAAGAAATTCAATACAATCAATGCACTGTTCTTAGAGCTTTGAACTCACAGGCAACTGTAAGACCCAAGCACAAGATAAGCATGCTAAAAATCACATGCTATTTCCCAGATCAATATCCTATAACATATTTTGAATATTCTAGATTTTATGTGCACAGTTGAAATGCAGACTGGTGATCTTCTCTATTTGAAAATTAAAAATCCAGTCTATACCACCAGTCTAACATAGAAAATTATAGTTTTCTAATGTGCTGGTTTCATGTTTATGTTCCTTTTGAAGGCCCGTTAAACTAATGGTAATCACAGACACTGTGGAATCATTCCACAGAGGAATAAAGGGTTACATACAAAGGATTAACAGGGTACTCTGGTCAATGACTGGTCTGAGTCTACATGCAACAGAAGAAAAATTACTTGTAGACAGCCATAAACTCAACCTTAGGTGGTCTTCTGTGTTGCCAGTCCTGCATGGATTAGCTCTCATGCACAGGTGGGCAGTGTCTGGCTTCCAGACAATATTTCTGTTTAGCTCAAATCAGCACCTCTGCCAAGCACTTCCTATTGCAATTTATTTGAAGTTTTGCTTCACCCCTTCTGATAGCAGATTTTTCTTTCGGTATGAAATTAACCTATAATTGAGCTAGTTATATGTTTGACCTACAGAGTCTTTCTGATTAGTTAAAAGACAGATATGAGCAAGTGCCAAAGTTTACCCCAATAAATGCCTTAGCCTTGTCCTTCAAACCCACTAGACAGAAAGAGTTTTCAAGACAAAGCTAATCATGTGCTGGGGTAGGGAAAATCTCTTGCCAGCTGCAAGAGGTTTATGCTCACAGGATGGTCAGTCCCATAAAAGTACCTGCCAAATCCGAGGGATCAGAAAACTGTCTTTGAAACGAACTCCTGACAATGCTGAAGGATGTAATTTGTTTCCATGAATATCTTTACCCTTCTTTCAGAAAAAATAAGCAGGTGAATACAGAAGTTCAAATGGTGGATGCCGACCCTTTAATTGAACTCCATCTCACCCCAGACGAGCCCCCACACGTTCTGGGTGTGGGAATACACAGATAGTCCTCAAGTTCATAGGTTTTGACAAAGTTTGTCTCATTCATCAAAATGCCAATTAAAGGCCAGTTGCTATTCTCATCATCAATTTTTGGCATTTGAGTACAAATTCAACAGTTATTTTTATGAAGAATATTAGATACTTTTTGGACTAGAGCCACATGTAACTTTCGTTTCCAAAACTGAATCATGGTTACCAACTGTACAGATAATAAATATGGGAGAAACAGTCTAAGCCACAACTTCTTCATCCATATCAGTCTCTGTTTGACTAGATGACTCAGGAGCAGAAGCTCTTTTAACTCTTGAATAGTGAAACCAGGGTCCTCTGCCAGCAGCTTTGACTGCTGTGAGGTAGGTCAGCAGACCTTGGAATGGTCCTCTCATCAGTAGTGGTAGAGACTGGTATGCTATAATCCTGTTAATGCTGAACTTTTCCTAATGGACTCCTCACAAGGCTTACAATAAATAAGGAATAAACCAGAAATCTAGCTTTCAAAAAATTCAATAAGAATCAGTTACTTGGGGCACAGGTACTTTTACCTCATCCAGTGCATGAACTTTTTGAAAAACACTACTTTTAAGAGAATTAAGTCTGTTATCAAAAATAATAATTCTAATCATGCATATTTCAGCATGACTCTTGCTCCCATTAAATCCCACTTCCTGACAGACTCAAGTCTGATCTTTTTCTTCAGAAAGATGACTGTGTCAACCACAGCTGGTGAGTTTGCATATCAACTGTAAGAAAGCTAAGCACAGAGAGGTATTTGCATATTCATCTTCTAATGGCTTTGTATATACTTGCAGGCAGGTTGTTGGAAACATGAGCATTCAGATTTATCTGCCTGGTCAGTCTGTAAAATATATACAGCCCTAGATTCTTTTGAAAGTTTGACTTATACACACCATGCTTAGATCCTCAAAATGCACTTTTCCTATTTAGAATTCGGAACCTGTATCCCCTTAACAAAACTGGGTAAAAAGATAAACTCAACAGTATAAACAGAAAAATGAATACTCTCCCCTGATGCTTTCCACTCAACCTCCTCACACACTCCTCCTGCAACCCAGAATGTTTGGGTTGCCTGTCACTCAGGTGTAACCTTTTATCCCTTGTCTTATGCTGTCTGTTTAGCTCTTTCACAAAAAAATCACTACTATAAAATTACAAAGAATTTATGAGCCCGTGTACCTCAGAACACACCTTAAAATGACAAGAACTAGTGAAATTATTTGATGCAGTAATAGATAAATATTTAAGCATCATATACAGGTATTTTGCTGCAAAGAGGTGTTACATTAGGTCTGGCAGGGAAGAAAGGAAAGGAAAAGGACTTTCTGCGTACATATATACTTTTGAAGTACTAGACCCAGTTCTGAGTGTCAGAATACATAAATATATACATATATATACATATATAATCTTTTTCCCAGTCAAGAAAACATTTTACGTTTCTGTAAGTCTGAGTTTCTCAGACACACCTTTTTAATGGAATAACTCTTATTTTTCAATAACAGATTCTATTTTTTTTTTACATTTGGTTTAATTTTTATAGCATGGTTTAAACTGTTCTTTGTTTTGTTTCTGTGACATGTATATGTGCTCTCTTTGAACACAAGGCCAAAGGTACAGTTCCAGAAGAAAACTTTGAAGAAAACACCAGCCACTTGAGGTAAGAACATTCCTCAGTGAGAACATTCTCAGAGAGAGACAACGTGGTGGGTCAGAAGGCTGGTTGAAAGAATCCTTTCAAGGGATTAGACAATGGATCGGTAAATTATAAACGTGCAAGATTCTGGTGTGACAAAACACTTCCATGTGATTTTACCACGGTAGTATTAAACTAAATGATGCCCTGTAAGTATTTGGCAAAAGAGAACTGCCAGAATTGCCTAAATGTACTAGATAGGGAGAGTGCTCTGGAGATGGATCAGTACCAGGACAGCACTAGTGACTGCTTAAGAGGTCTGAAGGCTCAGTAGCTCATAAAAAACCATTCTAAATATGTGTCTGACAGATGCATAATCTCTCAGCATCTCTTCTATTACATAATCACTTTTCCTCATAACCTATTCCTCAGCTAGAACCTGCAATACAGTGAAATGTGAAAATACCAGAGAAGTCATTCTGAGTTTTTAAATTATATGTTTGTACAAATAAAAACCTTTGCTTGAAACATTTCTAGGGAATTGGGATTGGCCATATATACAGAAAAACCCCCCAAAACTGGTAAACAAAGCCATATGTATTCCCACAACTGCACTTTTGCTTTTAAGTTTTGCCTATAGAGAAAACACAAATGGTAAGAGGATGTATTTGATTATCCAGAAGTCAATTTGAAGTAAGCAATTTATGAGACATATCCAGCAAGCTGCAAGCAGTTTGTGAAAAATACAAGGCATTGAGAGGGGTGGGGCACAGCTGCTGTGCTATACAGCCACTCACTTTGTTTGGCAGCAACCTTGTTTAACATCACTGACTGAATAAAACCTTCAGGCAAATATATAATTTGCCAGCCTAGTATGTCTGACTGTCATCACCACAAAAGGCAGGGGAATCAGAATGTCCAAGCGATCTATTCTTTGTTTCTAACAGCTTTGTATTGCTAAAGTTAAAGGGTTGGACTTGATGATCTTGGAGGTCTTTTCCAACCCGACTGCTTCTATGATTCTATGAATATTAACTAGCTAATTTTTGACGTGGCGACACTGGGACCAAATGTGCCCGTAATCCAAACACCACCATGATTGCTCTTGGTCATTGACTATTACACACACCTGAATCTAGATAAAAATTCAGATCCCCTAGTTGTACTAGTTTTATTATTCTCTTAAAATAAATCCTTTCAAACTTGGAAGCCACAGGTCAAAGACATAAAATCTGTGAACAAGCAAACCAGTGAAATAGGCTCTGGAAACACCTTCTTTATGAACAATGTAGAAAAAATGTCCTGTCCCAATGCTCTGTGTCTACCAAAAATCATTTACTTTGAAACTCTCCATGTCCTTTCACATTTACCTCAACTCCTGATGCCAGCAGAGTAGCTCTTAGTACAGGATCTAGGTGTGAAAACTTTGCTTTATTCCCTTAACCCACTATGCACCAAACTGCCTCACTCTGAGACTGGTCTGTGGTGGATTGTGAGAATATTTTAAACTTTGATCACCTGTCATGCTCCCAATGGTCAGCAGCATGCCTGGCTCTTTCCTCCACTGCTCCTAAATCGCACATCTAGTGCAAAAAACCCAGCAGCCCTTTTGTACCAGCAGACAAACACGCAGGGCCAGAGGAGCTGGTACTCTGTGGGATTAGTTACTGTAGTGGAAAGGATGAATAAACACTGTGAATTTAGACCAGTAACTGTGAGGCCCACTTCCCACAGGGATAAATGACAACACTGTCAATAAGGCAGCAGCAAATTAGACTGCAATTTCCCAAGTGGTGCTGCAAGTTTATACAATAGACATCACAACATAAATGGCTAGTCATCTTTTACCCTACAGGAAGGTAATGCCAAGGTTCTTTCAGAGGCTTCACTGCTGTAAACAAATTGGAGAGACATCTTCAGCAAATAGTTATAACATGCAGAGTTGCTACTTAATTGTACGCTTGCGTGAGTACACATTGAGTGACACTAATTGCACCGAAACTGGAATATTACTAACACGTAGCTACAGTTTTGTTTCTGTACACAGTGTTGTTGAATAATGTCAGTGTGATCACATGTTGAGCTGCCAAGGTATGGATTTCCTAAAAAAGCTGTATCTCATACAGTAGAGGCCAAGATCATGGAGAAGTATGTCTTATTGTGGAGAAAAACCTACTAGCCATTATCTCTAAGTGCAAGACTGTGTATATCCCCTGACTCTGGCACTCTCTCATTGTACCAGTGTATTTCGTGCTTTTGTGGAAAACAAAGCACAGTCTGGGAAGGCTCACTGGTGGGATTCTTTATTTCTAAAATACAAAGCTAGGTTACAGCAAATGCTTTTTCATTTCTTCTTCTTGCCCAACTAAAAGCTAATTGAAAGACAACAGAGGAGAGAGCACTGAAACAAAGGAGAGAAATGCAGTAACCCTGAAGGAAAAGAAAAATGGAAGGGGGAAAAGATGGTCATGAAATTAGAGAGAGATCTTGGGAGTCTGCAGGAGGGAGAGTAAAGAACACCACAGGCAACTGAAAGAAGGACCAAGAACAGAATGGCAAGGATGGCTGAGAAATAAACAAGAAATGAAAGGGAACAGGGTGGTTGCAATGGGAAAGGGACAAGGCTCCTGAGGCAGTGAAGACGTTGAAAAATAGAGAGAAGACTTGCTGGAGGAAAACATAAAGCTGTCTCCCAGCTTTGTCATCATCAATCATGTGTTGTCTAACTGGAAAACATCCAAGAAATATTCTTGGTGTCTTTGTTACAAAAGGAAAAACAGTGTACAAGTGTTCAACCTGTCTGAAGAAGAAATCAAGGTGGTCCCTTTAAGTTGTCTTACAAATCAGAAGCAGAGGTTCAGAGCCTGGCTGATTTCAACTGAATTACCTGAAAAAAGAAGAAACTTTTCCTCTGAAATTAAACAGTATACTTTGCCATTTTTGCTATCATATACATTTCAGAATTTAGGGTTTTTCAGGTTAACTTTGTTGTCAAGCAGAAATTTACTTCCCTTCACACATTATCATTCATTCCAAAATACCTCTAGACTATATACAGGCAAATCTAGATCTACATCTAAAATATAAAATAATGGCCAATCTGCAACAGTATAGTAATACCACATATAGGCTTGAAAGCAAAGACATTGTCTATATGCAAGAAGTAGCAGCAGATCAAGGAAAAGGATCAAACAGAAAAGAGGCAGAAAGCCACCTGCCAAAAATCTCCTATCTCTATCCTCTAACTCTTAAAAGATAAGGTACAAAAACTGTAGGTGCCTGTATTCTTTTAGGAGCAGATGAAAGGGGTATTACTGCAAAGCCTTTGTATGTAGGACTATACTAATAAAAATAGGTATGAGATGCTCAAGGTCCTCCATTTAAAAAAGTTCAGAAAATCCTTCCTTTTTGCTCTTGGCTCTTCAAGAGGATACTTTTCAGCACTCATTAAAATGCACTTCTGAAATGAAATGGCTGATCAAAAAGCAAGGTTTTCTCTCCTCAGAATGAAATAGGTTTATCTGGCCTTTGAACCCACCTTTCAGAAGTATTAAAAAAGTTATTACCAATGTTTTGGATAGTACATCTGAAAAAAAAATCTGATAAATAGTTTTAAATCTTCTGAAATTACTTCAATAAAACTAGGACTGTTATACTGAAATTTTAGTATGCTGAGCATACATACTGTACCAAAGACATTCCGCGTTTTTGAAAATTGAGAAGATATTTTTGTTCAAATAGGCTTATGTTGCACTTACTGTCTCTTTCCTTTTCAAATGCACAATATATACAAAAATAACAAATATACAAATGACAAAGGTCAAACATGAAACAGAGTTTGGGGGATGGGATGGTGGTTTTTTGTTTGTTTGATTTTTTTTTTGTTTTGTTTGTGGTTTTTTAATAACTAGCCATGAACATAAAGGGAGACAGTTCTTTTGATGGCAAAATCTTTGCTAGAGTGATAAGCTAAAGCAACTAGCTATACTTTGCCTTCTTTTGGGACAAACATCAGTTTATATTTTTCCATTGCCTTAAGGAGCTAACAAATAAAGTAAAATAACAATTTCACCATCTCACTTCTTTTGGTAATTGACTAGCCATGATTTAACACCTCTGAAAAACAAGAATTCAAGAACGTGCATATTTTAAGGACATCTGATACTGGCTTTCTATGGACTGAGGTTATTTACCAGTTCTGTCAAGGTGTTATTATATTGCAGTACATAGCAATATTAACCTGTTTCATGGAAAGCACAATTGACCTTCAGGAAAATCTACTGTAAAAGAAGGGTTCCCATGATTAATATTAGCTCTTGTGTAAACTGCAAACTAGCAAAATTAATCATGAATTACCACAATCCACAGAAGTGGAAGCTAGAGGTAGTTAAGGGGAAAAACATTGCAGTGCAAACAGTAATACATGAATAATGCTATCAAAACAGTTATAGCAGTGGCACATTTTATACTCCTTACCCACACTATATTCTCATTTCACTTGGCAGAAAGTGTCATGTGAGAAAAAAAATTACAGAAATGCTAACACCAGAAGACTAGTAAGTAATTCTGCATTCATGAAAATCAACATTATTTAGCGCTAGTAAAACAAGGTGCGTGTCTGAAATATTGCTATGGAAAGAAATATTCAAACCAGAGTAAAGACTCACATATACCATACGTTTTCCATCCAAAATACGTAAATCTAAAAAAAGGTTCTTTAGTGGTGTTTGATTATGGAGCCCTGATGTCAAAAGATCTGTATGCTGCTCGCATCTCTTACACAGATTTTCTCTGTGACTATTCTCATAAACCATTTGCATAAGTCAATCAATCTAGTTTCCACCTGAATCCATTTTTTGAGCTCATACACGCTGAAGATTCAGAAATATTCAGATCATTCATTTGCAAACATCACTCACGTTACTGAATTCAATTGCCTAGATTTATTTGTTCTTAAACACTCAAAACCAATCCATTCAACCATATGCACATCACAATTACAAATTTCTGATCTCTCAAGTGAAATCTGGTTATGCCAACCACATTTACATTACTCTGAGCTCATAACAAGCAACAGATGGTACTGAAATTTTCCATATTCCCCATGACCTGACATATAGGATTTACACTTCCTCATGTTAAAGACTGTTTATATGTTTATGTGATGAGGATATAGGATGAGCTGAGAGGCAATGGCACTTGCAACTTCAGTGCCAGCTCCATCTGCAGTCTGTCTTAAAGATGGGCTGGATCAGGCCAGTGTTTGTGAGCTTTGTCTGCACCACAGGGTGTCTCCTAGGAGGCTAGTTCAAGCACAGCTGCTTCCATCTACACCCTGCTATTAGGGGATCATTAACAACGGAACTTAGTAATTTTTCTACAAATATGTAAATACAACCAGCAGACTTGGAAAGTGAACATATTCCCTAATGGCTAAACAACCTCAAAGGGTTCTGTATACACTATGTTAAAACAAAGCACTAAAGAAATCATGCTTGACTTCCTACTATTCATTTTCAGTCAGGCCATATAAAGTAAAGAAAGACAGAAAGCCAACTGTCACCTGCAATACTGTTGCCATGACTCTGAGCCCAAGATGTTATCTAATAATTACATCTTTTCTTTCCTCTCACTAAAATGTATATAAAGTATCAAGAACTTCCAGCCTGGATATTTTTGAATACAGATTGTTTTTTTGAACAGATTGCTTCTTCTTCACTATGAATAAGGAGACATATTCCGAATAAAGTAACTTATGGAATACCAAATTGTGCTGGTTGACAGTTTAATTTTACATATTTGACTGGCCATTTAGTTTTATTTACTTAATTTATCAGCTCAAAAGAAACAATGACAGAAAAGGCTATGTTGGGACTTATCAAGCAAATAAAATTACACTTGAATTAACCAGCTAAAATTAGCTAAGTGATTTGTTGTGCAGCTAATCATCCTTGATAAAATTAGCTTACAGTAATTTCTAAGCCTCCAAGCCATTAGCACTGCTACAGTTCTACATACTGGGAATTTGCTGGATCCTGTGCACAACCACAAACGCATCTGAAAGTCCCACTTTCACTGGGTGGTTGGTTGAACTTATCTGTGTTACAGCGACAGGAATCTGGAAGACAAAACATAAAGATATACATGAAACATTGAACTAAAAAAAATTTGGCTAAAAATAAGAGCAATGAAAAAATGAAAATTTAGCCAGTGTAAATTACAAGTTCTAAATAAATATTTTATACAACATAGCATAATATGACCAAGAATTTGTTGAAGATAGAAGTTACTGTTTTTAATTTGAATTTTAACCCAGTTTCCTTTGCTTCTTATGTAACACTATTCACATTAACACAGGTAGAACACCTTTGTTAATGACAAAGTAGAAAAGGGTAGTAATTTTGAGCAATTTATTTCCCTCAGTTGAAAAAAAAGTAGGATGATGTGCTAGTAACACTCAGGGAGAAGAAGACAATACCTCTTGTCCACTCTTGAACACAAACCCAGCATATTTTGCTTCTCCAGATACCACACCTAGTATTCAAAAGTTCTATCAAAGACTGAGAAGGAGACATAAATTTAATGCTAAGCAGTTCTCCAGATGGCACTAGTAGAGTAAAATTAATGAAATGCCTGGATCAATTAGCGATGTTAGACATTGCAAAAATTGCAAAGATGTAACTCGGACAAAACAGAGCACAAGGTAGAGGACTGGGGACTATGGCCTAGAAAGCAGCAGTTCTGGAAGGAACCTCAGTATTGTATTGGATGAACAACTCCAGCAGTCAGAAGGGACATCACAGAAGGAAACTTAATTGATATGATATTTGGTTATGCAAACAGTGAAATATGGCCTAGGAGTGGGGTGGTCATTTTACTTGTACTTGAACATTAGATCATTACTGATACATGCTAAAAAATTAAGAGAAGGAAGATTAAATGTGTCATAAAAATATTTTGTAATCTTCAGTTCTCAAATGACATTAACAGGAGGGTTAAAGTGATCTGTCTATTTGGCTTCTCAAAGGGATAGTGGAAAGCTGGCTAGATTATCATAAACAAGTACTAGCCCAGGGAGAAACTACTCAGGGTCTTTTTTTTATTTTAGGACAGAAGGATATTACCAGAAGATGGAAACTTCAGCCAGGTGCCTTCAGTGTAGAACAAGCTACATGCTTCTATGACTAAATGTTATTAACCACCACGATAAACAACAAAGAACAATTATGATTCTCTACCCATTGCTGCTTTCAGATCACAGTTGGATGTCTTATATTTCAAAGTTGGCCTTCCTTTAACCAGAAATTACTAAAGTGAAGACAGATGAAATTGGATTAAGTGTAAGAAAATGAGAACCAAGGTGTTAGTTTAGCTAATCTAATATCCTCCTCTGGCTTTACTGTGTAAAACTATCAAAATTATACTGCTGGCCAGTACTTTTCACATAGCAGAAAAGTGCCAAACTAAAAATGTGGTTACTTTTTCCAGTGAATGAGTATTCAGTTCTTGCTACATGTCATTTAATGTCATGATTTCTGGTACTTGAATTAAACATCCTCAGTTGTTCTCCTTGTTCCAAAAATACTAGTTAGCTACACTTTTTTCTGATTACACTGATAACTGTTTAGTAAAAGCTGAATTTAAGAATACTAACAGAAAAAGCATGTTCTGTTGAACTTAATATTGTAATAAATTTTCATTTCTTTTACTTAATTTAGCGAATTTTTTTTAGGAGCTCTTGCATACATGATCTGTTGTCATATAAAAAAGGCATGAAATGTTCTTAACATGAAAAACAGAAGTGGCTTGGAAATACTAGTAATACATCAATTTAAATTTGGCTTATATCAGCTTAGCTCTGATACAGTTATTGGAGGATATGACAGAAGAAGGCTAAAAACCACATTTTCAAATTCTTCAAAATAAAAGACTCACCAAGATCAGAAATAAGTCTATAAATTTTCTCCAGCATGAAAGTATAAACAAAATAAGGCAATTATTCATAGTTGCAGAATACTAAAAAGAAAAGCTTACATTAGCTGTCAAAGAAACTGTCTTAAAAGATTTTAAGGATACTCTAGAGAAATTATTGAAAATTAAGCTAGAAAAAGCACTGTTTAGAAGGATGAAATGACTATTTCTTTTCCAAGCCAGGGAGGGAACACAACAGATGAAAAAAGGACACAGAATGTAGTTGGAATCAGCATTATGAGTAGGTGTGACAAAATATAATGGCAAAATTGGCGGCTCAAGGAACAACTTGTGTCTGATGCATGAAAAGAATTATACTCCTTTGTGTGTGTAAGTATAAATCAGAGGAAGTTAAACTCAGGTGTCCTTGAATAAGACTCCTTTATTTTAAGTCTTTTCTTTAAGGCACTTGTTTTAAGTGCCTTTTCACATGTTTGTTATAAATTTGTGAATTATTGAACAACTTCCCTCAAAAATTATGAAAAAAAGCAAATTAATGTCTCTCTTTTTTTTTTTTTCCACCCCCCTAGGAAGGAGTAATAGGTTCTTGCAGTACTAATGCCACAAGTGAGTTTGTTTTGGTTTGGTTTTTTTAAAAATAAATTTATTTTCATTACAACTTGGTTCAGGAGAAATTAGCAAAATTCGTAGCAGAAATAACTCAGTAGATTTTGCCAAAATTCCCTGCAGATGTCCACACTCTTCTGCTGGGCATTCTAGTGAGAGTAAAAAACTTGTAGAACAATTTTCTAAAACAAAAAAAGAAGTTGTAGTAGGGTCCAGTCTAGTAAAAGAAGCAGCCAAAAGTTTAGATATATGTTTTAGAAATAGGGTTTAGAAGCTTATGTAAGCTTAAAAAAAATCAAATTTGTATAGCGAGCTCTTCAAACTGAAGGGCAGCTCGTGTTAAACACTCACACAAACAGAAATGCAGTCAAACTAGAAGGGAAATCATGACTCAGGAACTTCTGAAAAAGTACAGTGCCATTAAACCTGTATTTACAATAACATACATCTATTTTTAAGGTGGGAAAAAGAAATTTGTAATGAGTTTACTGAGTGCCATATTACAGGTGAAATCTTTTACATGAGATGTCAAGATAAAATGGGCTCTTACCATATGCTGGCCTATTAGAAAACATGCCCTTTTGACAGAAGGCTTGTATTAAATATTAAAATAATTTACTGAAAATTACATCAAAACATCAGTAGCAAGCAGAGAGCTGCTGTTCTGAACTCTTCACCTGAATGGGAAGATATGTCACAACAAGCCAGCATTAAAGAGCTGAACAGTAAGCTGAGAATGTGCAAGTGGTAGCTAATGGGTGGCAGCGGGTTTATGGCATTACCTTCAGAGATTACTTTTTAGCTAGAGTAATTCCAAAGTGTATGTTAACTCTACCACAGAAAATATGAACTTTTGTGTTGTACAAGTCACCAGTTTATGAATAAATTTCCCAAATGCATACTAGCACTGAGGCCATTAATGTCCACATTTTGGATTATATACTTTGACAACAGGGAGAAAGGTATTGTTGCAGTGTATCTGCAATATATATAAGAAAAACAGAAGTGTTAAGGTTTAAATGAAATGCTTCAAGATGGCTTTTGTGGTTTTCTGCAAACTCTCTGTGTCTTCTTCCCAAAATCCCCTGTAACGACTGTTATCGGTATGCAGGTATGTCCTGGGAAGATATCTGGGAGACCTCTCATTGGCTTTGTTAACCCCTTCCCCTGTTTGCTATTGGAAGATTCTGTAACCCCCTGAGACCTCTCATTGGTGATTTTACAATCCCCCTGAAACCCATATAACCCTGTACCCCACAATAAACTCTCTCTTTCGCTCGTCCCTCTCCTGTGGTCTGTGTGCAGCTCACTGCGGGCTCCCAGGCCACGTGGTAGCGGGGCAGGGGGAGAGCACTTTCCCCCTCCAGGTAATGGGCTAAAATCCCAGGACCTGGAGCTTCCCTCCTCCAATTCAGCTGTTGCAAGGTATTTAGAACTCATTCTAAATTCTATCATTGGGAGCAGTAACTCTTTTCAACTTTGAGGTTGAATTTATCCTTCAAAAGGGAAGAAAATCATGGCCTCTAACCTTATTCTGAAGGAGATGGTAAGCAGGGTGCAATTACTGCCTCACTTCAAAACTGAGTAGAAGATAAAAGACAGAGTATGTTGCAAAATAATAATGAGGAACACAATAATACTGCTTATATAGGGTTTTCAGTGATGGTTTCTTAAATAGTTGTTAATTACTCTGCAGGCTGAACTACATGAAACCTACTCGGGAGTTTTAAATTGTATAAAATTACTACCTCAAAAATCAAAGATCCTCTTTCCATATTAATGTTTTTGATAACAATAAAAGAGGCAAAGAAATGCCAGGCATGTATAATGTAGGCAGAACATCCATCAAGAAGACTTTTTTTCTTTTTTTTTTTTTTTAAATTTCTGTTAGTTTTCAGGCAGCAATAACGAAGTTTGTAGTCTTGTTACTGAAAACAGTGTATTTCCATCATGCATAGCAGGGGCATAAATTTTATTGAAGTGCTAGCACTTTATCAGTTTCATTCAATTCTGTCTTCTTTCACAAGAGAAAGAAATTATATTACAAGTTTCTTTTATAATTTTTTTTCAAACTTCACATACTGGGCAATTTGAACAAGCATTTCAACTTTAATAATGGTTTCTGGATGACCACATAAATAGACAGTCATTACTATTTAAATGAACAAAGAAAGCTTTCAGGCTAGTGAAATTAAGAAAAATACCCTAAACTATTAACAAGGCCTATGGTACCTTTGCCTATTTTATCCTGTATTAATCATGGACAGAAAAGGAAACAAAATGTTACCCTAAGGAACATTAGCTCTAAGCATTAATGGGAAAAGACTATACAGAATAGTTATTTTATTCAATTAGAGGCAAAACTGTTGAGAATTGAACTTCAGTGAAATTTAGAACGTAAGAAATGAGTATTCACTCCTAATTCCTAAGGAGTATGCCTTCACAGAAATTTTTCTTTATTACTTTGTTCTGTTGGCTAGTTTGCACTAGTATTTCATATGCAGTAGAGGAACATCAGTAAAATTTTCTTGCTAGCTGTTTCCTGACATATTGACCATTTGCCAGAATTCTAACAGTTGGCATAAGCAAAGTGATAATTAAAAGTGAAGGTATGTGCACTGTAAACAAAATAAATTGCTAAAGAAATAAATATTTTGCTTGCTATAGGACCTTGCTATATTTTAAATTGTTTTCACATTTTGAAAACTTGACTATACAGCTCCTTCTCCTAACAATTAACACTTCTGAAGGATATTCTGATGTCTCCATATTTCTCTGTCCTGGTGGTTCAGCTCCTTTTCTAAATGTTTATTTTTTAAAAATCTGTCCTAGATTTTGGATAACAAATTGTGACCTTCAGGATGCTTCCTACTGGGAAAATAACAGAATGCAGAAAATTGGGCAGAGCAGCTCCTTTCATACTCAGCAAACCTCAGCTGAGATTCTGTCTTGGTGGTCAACAGGTTTATGAGGTAGCAAACCTGATATGGCAGCAGGAAAGATGTGAAAAAGGGAATCTCAAATCATTTGAATAAATAAGAAATAGAAGATAAAATTTACCTTAAGTGCTTTAGATGTAAAAGTCTCTAGTTGTACCTCCCTTAAATGTATAAACACAGTTATTTTAAAGGTAGATTCTTCAAGATAAATGTGTCACTAGTACAGAGCCCCTTGTGGGATGCTTTGTAAAGTTACTGGCAACCTGTCTGCTGCATTTCTTACATGTGCTTCAGCTTGGAGATTTCAACAGCAATGCCATGAAGACCTCGCAGATTTGCCATACATCACTGTCATCACGGATGGACTGCGTGCTAAAATAAAAAGGCACCAAAAAGACAGTAGAAATCTTCTTGTGAAACTTATAGTTGTGCTAGTGAGCACTTACACAAGTCATCTTACTGGAGTTAATGGGACACCTGACAACATGACTCACCAGCAAGAGAAATGGTTCCAGAAGGAAGGACTTCCTCAGAAAGCAATGCATTTGGCACTGGAAAGTAAATAAGTGCCTAGCCAGACATATCAAGACTAGAATCAAGTTTAAATTTGTAAGTGTCTTGTTTGTTCTTTTCAGACAATTTGTGTCTGATCAGTGACTGGCAATTTTATTTAATTTTCCTCATTTTGGAGAAAAGCTGAGGTTGTGGTAATGCAGTAAAAGCTGTAAATAAAGAAAGCAGTCTTCTGGAAATCTCAGCCTCCTAATCCATTCCGCAAGTAATTCCTAATGGAACACACTGATTTTAACTTTCTAAAATTTTACAAAAATCTGTTGTCAAAAGATTTATTGATCATTAGTATGGAACCATTACCATTTTAAAAAGTCTCTTTCCTTAGCTATGTGCAGTAGCTCTAAAGTGATGTTTAATAATTCCATTCAGGACAAGAAAAACTCATGATAGGGGATAAGTTAAAGAATTCAGCAGCAGGAAAAAAGCATATTATTCCACTTGTAAATTCCATTTTTCTGTCTCAGAAAACTGGGAGGTGGCCCATTTCTTCCTTCTTCCTAAATGATTAAAGTTTTCCACTGCCTGACACTTTGCATCATCAATTACCTTTATGCAAAATGAATGCAAGATACTTTCAATTTAGAGCAGCAACTAGTATCATCAATATTCTATTCATTTTGCACAGGGCTGGACAGTAGCAGAGAGGTCAGAGTATCTAATAATCAAGAATACTAGTATCCTGAAAATATCACCATTTTAATGACTGAATGCTTATATAGGTCTTGACAAAATTGTCCTAAAATTACAACTTGAAGTACTGCCCCTTCTTGAAGGCAGGAAATTTTCAGCAGTCTGTAGAAGTTTTTGCCTTTCTTTGAAAAGGTTTCAATAACAGGAGATGAACAAAGATTTAGTGCACAATCCTTTGATCAAGCATAAGCTCTACAGTACTATGCAGAGTAAAGCTTACATGAAGCTGGATTCAAAATGCAAATAAGCTGCATTTTCATAGATGAAGACTGTAGCTAACATTCAGAAAAAGAACCTAAGCAGATCTTGCATCAGTATGTCTTTTATAAGAAAAGGATAGCCAGGTACGTGGGCATACCAGAAGTTTCTTGCTTCTACAAATCAGATCCAGTAAGAGTATTCTGCAGCAATCCTGTTTGCAAGGTGCAAAGGTATGACTGCAAGGTGAAGATACAACTGCTGCTAATAGACTAACCCAGATCCTCTCTACTTTCTAGTGAAGGGGATAAGAGTTATTATTTTTTATTATTTAAATTAAGAAAGAGAGAAAGAAAGGGAGGGAGGAAGGGAGGGAGGGAGGCAGGAAGGCAGGAAGGCAGGAAGGCAGGAAGGCAGGATGGAAGGAGGGAAGGAGGGAAGGAAGGAATTCTTCTTTGCCCCTAGAGATTTGAGCTGATATACTTTCTGATTCTCATTTGCATGAATCACAGATTCATTGAATCATAGAATACCAGGCTGAAAGGAGACCTCAAGGATTGTCTGCTCCAACATTTCCTGGCAAAAGCACTAAAATTCAACTAGGCTACAGCCTCCAAAATTTTAGCAAGAAAAAAAAAAATCACCTAAAGCAACAACTGGAATTCTGAAACACTTGGAGAATGCGGAAGAGCCCATCCAATACAACATATGGGTGCTATAAAGCCAAACCAAATGGCCTCAATCTAAGCAGTTTTATCACCAAACAGATGGAAAACCTCAAAGACCTAGTGATACAAACAAGTTATTTCTTATGTGAAATATATGAACTTTGAAATATGTGAGTTGCTAGAAATGACAGCTGCAGGAAAAAGGTGACCTTTTTGTACTAACCATTGATCCTAGACTATTTTCAAACAGGTGAAATAATTGGGTGAACTAATTGAGCACATTAGACCCTATCTTTTAAAACCCAAGAGGAATTTGCTTAAAAACTCAAGAACTAAACACTCAACACTTACAACCATGCAAAAAAGTCCAGCTGAAATCCAGGAGTAGCACATTTGAGTCATGTTGCTGGTTTTTAAGTCCATCATATGAACAACACTTTTACAATAAAACATTATTTTTAGCAAAATAGTGATCTTATGAGCAATATAATGAAATGATCTAATATAACTGATCTTTCAAATATCTTCCTCCCACAGAAAAAAAGTAGGGAAAATCCTGGCAGGTATGATTTCTCCACTTAAATGGTAATTTTCAGATCCAACTTACTTCTTTGTAGCCGAAAATTATACGCCCATCATTGAGAAGGGTGGCCTGAAAAGTGAAACTGCCCAGGTTGTAATTATCCTGCAGATGTACATGGTCCCACTGGACAACTAGTGCTGTGCCTGTGAACCCCAGAGCGGGCGTAGAGAGGCAAAGGGAAAAAAAAAAAAAAAGAAATACATTAACTGACTGTAGGGAAAGTACTTAAGTGCAGTTACTTGAAACAAGAACAGTGATTAGGCTCTTTTTAGCAACTTTCAGCTCCACATCTCGAAATGCCAAAGACATTAAAAATACAAGTTGGAACTGAAATCCTCTCACATGTAGACACCACAGTGCCGTACATAAGCACCTCAACTACCTCTAAAGCAGGAGTGGTCAAGTAACATGTTTGGAATCAACAATCACTACAGGTAATATCCAGCACTCAGAGTTCAGGTGTGCTGCCATTACCACTTCTCTGCAGGGGCTTTTTTGCACTATATACATAAACCCAGATGACTTTGAAATGGGAAGTGCTAATAGCATTACCTGCTTAGTAAAGGTTATTATTCGAGGAATTCAGATTCTTCCATTAACTATGCATTAATTAAATAGCTTTATTTTTTTTTTCTGCATGGTGCAAGTCCTTGCTGAGGTTCTGCAAGTTGAAACATATTAGGTATTTGCATTACACAAATGTAGTTTAAATCAAACTCACTAAGAATTCATGCATAGGGTAAATATTGAGCCTGGTATGCAGAGATTTAGTTGCAAGAGGCTTGTTAATATTCATGGGAGTTCAGTAGCTGAATATCCACTTACCACAGCAAAAATGTACCCCAAGCAACTTGCATACCCTGTGAGCATGTTTTATAGATGTTGAAGGTTATATTCAAGTGGCTTGACTGAAGGACACTTATCACCAAAACTGTGTTTACTAAAAACAACATTTTTGTCTTTATACGGCTTCCTCAACAACTTCTCTCTTCGGCACTAATCGAGTCATGTGCTTTGAATCACACTTTAATTTCCTTTCTTCCTGGAGTGTTCATAATGGCTCAATACATATCCAGCTCAAAATATTTTTGATACATCCTTGAAACATCTTTTGTCACAAATCTTCTATGCTGCAACTCTCATGAACACATCTTGGCAGGGGGAGTAATGAAACTATGAGCACGCAAAGTTTGGATGCTCACTGCGCTAAGTCCACCACATTATTGCCCCTTGTGTCTTTCATAGATATACTACATACTCATTAATTGTGCACACAGTTCATTTTTTGCTTTGTGACCACATTCATTAACTGCTTTTTGAATATTTATTAACATTTATTATTTAAAGGTAAATTGACTTTTAAAATTATATGTATTATCTAATAATATAATATTTAATTTTAATATATAATAAATAATTATAAATTTATTGGAATAAAACTAGCCAAAATTATGATTGGTCTTTGAGTACCTCAGATCTATGTGTGTCTCAGAACCCCACCCTAAAATGAAAATTATCTGCCATCAAAACCGTCACCTCATTCCTGGGGCTTTTAGGTAGATTTGTGTGTGCCTAAACTCCTTGCAGAGAGCTCTGTCAGTGAGACCTTGACGGACCCCAAACTTTGTGCTTACCTACTACAGATGGTGCTCTAAAGCAGCACATTTATTCATGGGGAGAAAACATGGATGAATAAGAAATAAGGTGCTGAAGATACAACTGCTCAGTTCCTTTTTATTTGTGGTAAGATAGCCAATTCTTTGCCCTAAAGCATGTGGAGTTCAAAAGATCATGCCTTACACATGAAGAGGGATCCAAAATCTCAAAGAAGTGTTTAACCTTGACACGAAAGCCATGTGATACAGCCTGATACACCTGGTATGAAGACTGGAAGTCAGGAATACAATGAGAATTAGTAATCTCTTCCCCAGAATCCTCAGATTCTTTAAGCAAAGATGAAAAATCTCAGGCCATAATGTTAAATAATTTATGACACCAACATTTTTTTTTCCTGTTTTAAATTCTTCATGTAAAGAGCAGGATTTTCTCATGTAATTATTGGGTTTTTAAAGAACATATGCTGCAATGACTAGATTGTAAGGAAAGGTTGTGTACAGGTTAGGTACAAATATTAGCCTTATATAAAGGTTAGGTACAAAAGTTATATGATACATATTGATCACTGTTCTAAAGAATAAAAAGTAGCACACTTGGTTGGAAATACGATACGGTTTTGAACATGCTGTAAATTTATGCTTAAATTCACAATAAATAAACATATAGGTTAATCCATGTGTATCCAGGAAGATTTAAAATTCGTGGATCTTATGATATGAAGTCATGATAGTAAACTGTCTAAATTTTAAATTTAAAATAGACAGTCACTGCCACTGTAGTTGAACACTAAAGACCTGAGATAAGGCACAAGATGCCTTGTAACCACATGGGTTATGTTTCTAAAATATTGATTATAACTGAATTCAAGAGAAAAATATCCACACGTTCAAGGTTTTTGAAATATCTCACAGATTTTCAAGTATTACAGTGCAGTTAGCCTTTTACTCTTTCAATCTTTTTTACAAGGATCTGTTGATAATTCGTGGTGTAGATTCCAATCCTGGGACTACATGAACACTTAGTTATTGACAGGTTTATTAACCTTAAGCCTGCCCTGCTTGTGTATTCTTGCTATTGCATTCCACAAATGCTATTTTCATTTGAGGTAGTGGGTAGATGGTATTTACTATATATATATATATATATATATTTTGAAATAGCAGGAACTTACACTTTCATACAAGACAGATTTTTCCTTTTCAAACTGACAAAATGCATTGCTAGTTTGAGTTGATGTACTTCAACCTCCAGAAGATATCTGTTTGATAAGGAAAAAGCATTCATGACTCTTTAAATGGATTCTAAATTAAGAACTGTTTATGTTTGTCTAGCTACATGCTTTATACAGCTTGTGAGGTAAAGAAAAAAAAGAACAAAAAAAATTAAACAATCTTCAGTGTTTCCCTCAAAAATAGTTATTTAGGAAAATAAGAGCCATGGGATACATACACATTCATTTATGAAGGACTGCTACATACCATTATCAAAGTATCTGACTGTTGAATTTCTTGATACACTGGGGTCAAAATTTGCCATTAAGGGTGCAATATATTGGGTAGCTGTTAGCATTCGATGTACAACTTCTCCAGTATATATGAAACCTACAATAAAAAAAAAAATTGAGACCATTTCAATAAATTTTGGAAAGGTATATGAATGGCAGGTTGAGTAAGGCATTGCCAGAGCATTAGAGGGTCATCTGAGAGAAATTAGTCCCACTACAAATTTTATAGTGAATTAAATAAGAGCTAAAATTTCAGGAAAACATCCATCATGGCTGCAAGAAGAATAAGATTCAAAATGAGCAGTGGAACAATTAGTTCAAGAAGAAAGTTTTCGTACAGAAATAAAACCAGAGAAGACTTGAGGAAGAATAGCTCCAGTTAAGGAAAATACGCAAGTACGTGGCATTATGAAAATGAGCCATTTACCACCAGGCATATTTCATAACGCTTTCTTCTATCATTTCCAAAAATCTTCGTTTTGTTTTGCTTTTGCAATTCGTGACCTCTTCAAAAGTTATTCTAACAATTTCATATTTCTAGAGACACAGAGTAAGAGACTATTTCATACAAGAAGAGTTGACAACCTTTAAAAATAAAAAAAACTTAGATGAAGAGTGGAACAGATAGGACTATTTCAGGATTATAAGCCAAGTAACATTTCTACTACATTCTCTGCAGTGTCAGGTCTCACTAGGTTATCATATTCACTCCTGAATCAACATAGTCCTCAGATTAATCTTTTCATCAAAAAACTCTGGTCGTTTGGAATTGGAGTTCTTCCTTTGAAAAAAAGAACAGTCATTTAGGATGAATACAGTAATCCTGCAGTTTTTTTCACATCAAAACTTTGTGTATTTAATGGCAGGAACTCCCTTCAATTTTAAGCAGTAGATGGTCTACAAATGTTGTTTATGTTTGTTTTAGCCTTTTCATTTAAGTTGATTTGACTACAGGCAGATCTTCAAAACTAAGGTTTGATATTACCTCTCCTCATAATGTGTTTACCAGATGATGCCTTATGATGAAATGTTTGCTTTTTCTCCTTCTATTGATTTGATGACGTATATTCCAACAGCAAATATCTCAACAAGAATACTAGAATATTTTTTAATGTGAAAAATTTTATTTGAAAGACATCTCAGAGATATTTAATTTTTTACTGGCAAATGATACTATTCACTGCAACAGTATTTACACTGGTTTGTGTTTCCTTTTCTGTCTTCAATTGTATTGAGAGTCTTTCTTCCTCCACAACCCCTTCCACTGTCAAAACCAAGAAGTCCTTTCTTCTCACATTAAGTATCATGCCAATGCAACATATTATGTAGGAGCATGCAAATCTATACCTAAAATACAATTGTGAAATTCCAGAACTAAATACAAACCTGGCCAAACCTCCTGTTAACAGATGCTATTAAAAAACTATTAGTGTGCAACCTTGCTTTCTTAAAAATAGTATCTCCATCTTAGCCACTGTGAAATGACAGACTTATTTGATATGACACAAGATATCTCTGGGTACATAAAAAAAAATAATTTTCTGGAGTGCTTTAGCCATCCCTCTACTCCTGTCCTCTCTTGAAATATGTAGTTAAATTCTTGATAACTGTTCACTGAACTTGTTCTAGAAGTCATAAGATGCTACAAAGAAACAAACAAGAAAGGTGGTTCTCTGGAATAATTCTTCTGCATGGCTTCTAGTCTTTAAAATCAAGTTCTGTGAAGTCAACTAATGAAGAGGAGATAGGAGAGCTAAGGAAAAGCCAAGTGTGGAGAAAATACAATAAAAGATTCAGCTGCAAGATTTGGCAACCAAGTTGCTTTTTCTTCCTTTAAAACACACCTATGTATCAGAAAGATACAGTATTTTAATATCTAGACACTACTTAACTACTAAATTAAGCCTTAGGACTAGACTAAAACTTCATTTGTGGGTAAGGGAGTGGGGAGGAGAGAGAGTGGGGAGCAGATTCCTTCAACTGAATATCTAAGTATCACTTTTCTTTTTTGATAATTGACATGGAGAGAGAAACATAAGTTGAAAAAAAAAAATCTGGCCACACATATTTACAAGTAATTTTTAAACCTGAACTTTCAGAAAATAGAAGTGCAGCTGGGATTTTACTCTATAACTCATTATTTTAGGATAGCCAACTGTCTTGCCAAAGTATAGTCCCTGAAATGCATTTTCATTATTTCCTTTTTATTATTGTCTGCTTCTTAAATGTCATTCCCTTGAGAAATAATCCTTTATTCTTATTTAGACATTCTAAATGCATAGAATTTCATAGAAATATACTTCATATTATGTTCTGCTTATTATCCCTGTGCTCATATGCACACATATTTTAACAAAACTGTGCATAGGTCTATAACCTTGAAACCATTCCTCAAAAATATTTTGAAGACAATACAAACAAAACCTTTGAATCCATAGTCTTATATGACAATTAGCCTTAACAGTTCAGTACTTATTCAGCCCTTGCACAATGGTCCTATCCTTACACACAGTTTCCCTTTCACGCTTCCATCCCATTTACAGTATAAATGTGACCATTATAACTAATAATGAGGCAGATACAATAGGGAAAGAAAGGACTTAATTGTGCTGGAACACATAACTAAGTAAATCAGTCCAAGTAATTAGTAACCACAGAGTGTATTTCCAAGGGTTTGCCGGATGCAGCTTTACTGTAGACAGAAATGGAAAGCAGGAGGTGGATGATAGCTGGGAAGCAGGCAGGCCTTGCATGAAGATCATTCTAATGAGAACTCCAGGCATGCACTGGAACAACTTGAAAAGAAACACAAAGTCATTTCAAATCATCCCAGAGATTTAAAAGCTGAAGACACTGTTGACCATGGACATTTTATCATCGTCACTACAACTTAAAGAAAGCAGCAAATGTAAAATTAACTTATTCCTGAACGGAATTCCACAGAAAACTGGCTTATTTATCTGTGACCTAATTTTCTGACAGTGGTAAATGCTTATGGTTGATTCATTTAGTCAAGGAAAAACTTTTCAGACCTGCAATTTCCTGAACCACTTAATCTGCCTTTTGTGGAAGGCATTGGTAGAGCTCTTTTCCAAAACTCTCCACAAGCATTATACCTAGAAGCATATGTTCCTCAATTCTGGAATGAAGACAAATAGGAAAGAGTGCTCAGCGTCTAATATGGACACATAAATTTGACTAAAAATAAGGCCGAAATGTTACTAAAACCACTTGTAAATCAAGAAGGGTACACTTCTAGTTCTCGTAGTGTACAAATTTACACTCTTACAAATAGGGGGAAAATATATATATAACCACTTAACTGTGAAAGCACACTTCCACCTGATGTAGGACACTGAATTGACTTAAAAATGCATTTTACATCTGAATTTATCCATTTATCTGTTCCTATCCATTGCTCCTTATCTGTTGCACATTAGCATATTAGGTTTACAAAGGAAATTTCAGTTACAAGAATAAGCCATTCTGTACCTAAGATTTCTGTGGTTTCTTTTTTTATACTCCCAGCTGTGCACAAACTCAGGATGACTTTGAAAGTTTTTGACAATGTTTGCCAAGTGTACAAAATAACAGAATATAGATTCAAAGCAGCACAGGCAATGAGTCCTTTGAAGCTGCTATTGTGTGTCTATAAAGATGATAGGATATGGGATATACAGGTAATAAAAGTAAATGTAATACCTAGGTTGATAATTATGTTCTAAGTTAGTTGATAACTAACTTTTAAGATAAACCTCCTAAGACCTTACATGAAAAATTACACAAAGCTGAGCCTGATATATAGGTGACAATATGATAAACCACTTTTGCACTTCAGTGTTTAGTTGAATTAGAACAAGATACACTTCAGGTTGTAATTCCATATGTAATGTACTTTTAAATATATGAAACAACACAACTCATCATATCTTAAAAGCATCATATTGGATAAGGGTATAAATGAATTGTACTTGTGATGAAGAGGATCCATTTTGAGAGTATATATTTTAGGTGCCCTGTACTTCTTCAAAGCTGTTATGGCAGTTCAGTCTATCTATGTGGTTGAATGACCTTTGCCATCTGCCACATGCCCACCCAGCTTCTCTCACAACCCTTTCTCAACAGGATAGGAGGACAAAATAAGATGAAAAAACCTGTGTGTTCAGATATAGACTGGGAGAACACTTACCAGTTACTGTCATGGGCAAGACAGAAGTGATTCGGGGAAAATTTAATTTGCTGCTAGATAAAACAGGTTTGCATAGTGAAAAAGACATATTAAAACACCTTCCCTCCACCCCCTCCTTTTTCCCAGACTTAGTGCCCCTCCTTTATTCCTGATCCCGCTACCTCCTCCTCCCCACTGAGCAGTGCAGCAAGATGGGGAATGGGAGTTGTGGTCAGCTCATAACACTTAATCTGTGTCACTCCTTTCTCCTCACGTTTTTTTTTCCTATTCCACTGTAGAACTTTCCCATGCACTGCAATCCTTTAGGATAAGCCTACTCCACTGTGGGTCCTCCATGGTTTCTTTAGGACAGTTCTACCTTCACAGGCTGCAGCACAGATATCTGCTTCAGTGTGGCTCTTCCACAGTCTGCAAATACCTGCTCCAGCCTGGTCCACAGATGCTGCAGTGCCCGGATGGTCTCCTCCTCCTTCTTCTCTCTTCCCTTGGTGTTCACAGTTTTGTTTCTCATGTGTTTTCCCTCAATCCTGACACTCATGTGCAACGTATTTTAACCTTAAATATGTTCCCCTGGAGGTGCCACCAATGTGGTTCACGGGCGTAGCTGTTTCCTGCAGTGGGTTCACTGGAGCTGGCTGGAACTGTCTCTGACAGAGGGCAGTCCCTCATGTCCTTCTATAGAGGCAGCCACCCCACTACTTAAACCTTGCAACAATACAGCCTAAGACTTAACCTAATATTTTGTTTCATAGATCACCTCTTCCACATTTTATTTTATATGTCAACTATTTTACCTAATATGCAAAAATAACACCATTTTCCTTGATTACTGGAATTTCTTGCATCTTGTTAAGAGGTTTATTTATTTATTTCTAGATTATTGATATTCTAGTAAAAGATAGGTGGAAAATTTCAGCTGAAACAGGGCACTCAATGTACCAATCTTACCCTCAGTAACTGCTAACTCTTGTCCAGGTTAGGTTATTCACATGGCATAATATAATATAATATATAATATATAATATGTAATATATAATATGTAATATGTAATATATAATATATAATATAAAATGTATAATAGTATTATATAATTTTGTCTTCTAAAAAGGGGAAAACTGTTCTGGCAAGAAAGAAAATGATCTAGAGAAAAAGAATAATTGTGTCTGCTGGTGCTAAATAAGTTGATGTGGAATTATGCCTTCAAATAGCCATGATATTGTTTTCACAAAAAGCACATAAAATTTTGCTTATTCTCCAAAATAATTTTTGTTGGAAATTAACACCTGGAACAATACTACTTTCAAACTGAAATACTGAACAATGCATTTGACAAGAATAGGAATACTCAAAAGCAATTTGTATAGCTGTCAATAAGCAGTTTGACTCAGGCCTCTAAACCTCCTATAATTATTATTCCCTTCTTTTCATAATTCTGAAGAATTTGAGAACTTGACTGAATGGCACATAAGTTCCATCAAACCTCCAAAAACCAACTCTACCTATCAGGTTGTTTTGCCATCATGGTACAAGTTGACTCATGCACCTTTTGTTTCAGGTACAGACATCAATCTTATTTTAATGATCTACAAAGTCTGGTGTGTTTTAACGGTAATAAATTGATGCAGTTTCACATTGATTGACTTAATCTGAAGTCTGTCATGGAGTCCACAGAGAACTGTTTTTCTGCCATACAGTGTTGGCTCACAAGAAATCAAAAGATGGAGGATGTACACTTTTCTTGAGACACCTTAATAAATTCCAGATCAGAGAAGTGAAAAGATGATACTTGGAATTTAAGACCAAATGAAAAGGTATGCATTTAAAAAAATACAAATGAACAAATCCCAGGAGCTCAAAACAGAGAACAAATCTAACCACCTCATATAAAATATTAAATGTAGAAAAAACATAAGATTGCTTTGGGGAAAAAAAAAGTTTATTTTTTTATCAGGAAGCTAATGTTAAGTAAAACCATATGTTAAAACCCCTCGTAAAACAACAAGCTGTGCTTACTGAGCTAGAAAAGAAAGAGCCTGCCAGCAGTGGCTGAACAATGAAAGGTTTCGCATGACCGAGACTGTCCTGGGCAAAGGCAGTCCTGCCTTTCCAGCCCACAGTTCACTATGGGATTACTTGAGTGCCTTTGCAGCATATAAACTAGAAGGAATATAGCAGAGCAGCTTCCGAAATAGGGAACCAGAGGAAAGTGGTTTTCCTGAGAGGGTAGGTTCCAACCCAGATCACTCAAGTTAAAGCCTTGATTTCAGCTTGTATATTCACATATGCAACAAGCTTTGAGAGGAGCAGCAACACACTCTCACCCTGCATCCTGTGCCCCCCAAAATGTCTTGTTGCATAGAGCAATCATTCCTTTCATTTCTCCCTGATCATTTTCTCACTTAAGCAGGGTGAAAGTATGAGACTTCTGATGCTCATTTTCCTCCAAAACACTTTGAAAACTGTCTGTGCAGCCAACAGAGAAAACTGCAGAGGAACTGGCAGGAGCTTCCCAACTCTCTGACAGCTTTTCTTTTGGTCTCAGCAAAATCAAAGCCTTCTGAGAGGATCTGCCCTGGGGCATTTGGTGGTATTTTACATGAGCTCAAGGCTAGCTCAACAGGTAGCAGAACTTCTACTCTGCATTTACCATCTTAGACTGAGCTCACTACCCATTTCTGATGGAAACCAGAGTCAGCACAAGTACAGTACTGTACAACCTGAGAATTACCACAATTTTCACAGCTTTACCCACAGTCTGACAGTTATATGTTGTTGAAAGACATAAAATGGGCTACATTATCTACCTTATTTGTTTATCTACTTTTCTATATCTAATGAAGAAGAAAATAGGAGAGAAACTTAAGAGACTTACCTTGGGCTTGTTTGAAAAACCCACCACAGCCAACTGCGGGGACAAAAAAGTGTTTAATGCCTGATTTCTGTCAGAGTTGGGCATCACCAACCAAGACAAAGATAAGCTGCTCACAGCTTAGTGGTGTGTAAAACCCCCTCACATCCTAAAAGTGAATTTATATTCAATCTTAATGTCCCCAGCTGTCAGAGAGATTTTCTTGCCAAATAAAGAAATTGGAAAGTGGATCAAAAATTCTTCTGAGTTCTCCATTTGACTATGACAAATGGTAATGTAAAAAGGTGTATTGAATTCTCTTGTTAAGTTACTATTTGCCTGGACAGTAGGAAAAAATAGAACACAGATAGAGAGTGAGATGTAGGACAAGAGAGTTTATATATACATCCTGTAAGACTGAGGTTCAAATAGTAATTTCAAAAATTAAAATAGTTCTCAGGTTTAGCACATTCTATGACAAATATTGTATTTAATTCTACCCAGCTACATCTCAGAACATCTACATTAGATTAGCCTTAAAGACCATTTCAGGAATTTCTGAATATTCCCATCTGGAAATTGAAAACTGCAAATAAGTTAAACAGGGAAATTAGACTATAGTTTGTTACTGTTTGTAGCTAGAAAGCCCTAGCTAGAAAGCTAGGTTAGGTAGTAAAATAAAACCTGGTGAAACATATCCACACCCTCTCTAAAGATTACTGGAGTATAGCAACAGCTTTTCCAAGGGCAGGAGAGGACCTGCAGACTCCGCCCTCAGGATCAACCCACGCTGTCTGTGCTCTGTCTCATTCGCTCCCTTCCTCAAATCACTTCAATACCCTGGGCCAGACATATCTGTGAGCCCAGCCCAGTGGGCCCAGCTCAGATACCACGTCTCCTGTATTTGCCAGACACATGCTAATATGCACCTACAAAGAGAAACCCCCAAATCAAAAATCAAACCATCAGAATCTTTCACTATGGGAACAGATATTCCTTAATCCATTTTTTTTCCTGCAAAAAGATGCTGGAGAACGGAGCTATCATGAGGGAAAGCTATAGCCTTGTCTGCCTTCAGCACAACCAACCAAGATTTCTACAGCAGGAAGGCCAGAAAATTTTAAGAGTGCTGTTACTTAGGCACATCTAACCATCAGCTGAGATCAACATAAGATAGAGAACATGAGCATAACTCAAGAAGACACACATTTTCGTTTCTATTGTGTCAGAGATTTGTAAATTGTTCTATCACTGAAACACGGTACCTTAAAAACTGGTTCTTAAGCAGTCACTCCCTTCTAAAAGATTTTTGTAAACAAGGTCTTATTAAAAATTGGCACCTAATAAAATCTTGATATCCTTTTATTCAGTAACCATTCAAGATAACTCATTTCAGTTGCAGCACACAAACCATCTTATTTGCAAAAACCTCTGCTCTGTTCAAACAGGAGTAAATTATGATTTGTGACACATGTAATCTAGGCTACAGAAACCAAGCTCCTCCTGTAAAAGACTATTCCCCACACATTAATACCTCTCCCTGCTCCTCTCTTATTATTTTATTTCTTTAGAAAACACGAATAATTGTTCTATGTGGTAAGGAAAGATTCAACCCTTTTGTTACAGCTACTTTTCTCCAGGTGATACAAATTACTGCTTCAAACGCACTTTCTCACTAGGTTAGAAGACATTTGTTTGGACTGACACTGTATAAAGATGGTCTTGAACTAGTTATTACATCATTTTAATGTAAGTCTTTCATTTAATTTACCTTAGTAGACTTAAAACCAACTTCAAAGAAATTTATTGAGAATAAGAAAACCAGCTCCCTAGCCAACAAAAATGCATCCAAGCTTTATCAATGGGTAAAATTGTCTCAGTCTGTAAAGTGATCATGTAACTTTCCCATTTTGTCCTATCTTTTCAAAATATTTATCAGCAATTTATGATCATATATGATAGTAAAGAAAACTCAGAGCTGCAAGTTTTAAGTTGAAAGCCCAGTGGGATGTTGGATTTTTTGTAATTGTTTTATTTAATGCGGCTGTGAATTTTGACTTGCATTTTATTTTCAGGATGTTTCTTGTTTTACATCTCACTCTTTCTGACATACCACGTTTTCACCTTATGTTTTTTTTTTCTCTTTTCAACAGTAACAGTAAAAACCTGATTAATCTATTCTTGTTTCTGGAAACAAACTACACAAGGACTCAAAAGAGACATTTACATTCAATCCAAAGATGGCAAGATGTGGGGGAAAAAACCATCAGGAGTTATGTTGCTCATGTATTTATTCAGTGAAGCTGACAATTATTACATAGGCATATAAAGCATAGCCACAAAATGTTGCCTGCTATCTTTTTCAGCTATGCTAAATTGTGTTTATCCTGTGATTTTCATGATATTTCTCCACCATTTCACTATGAAGCAAATTCAAGAATATGTTATGCTATTAAGCCCCTAAAATACAGTGGAATGCTGAATTTTAGGAACAGATAATGCAATTTACTTTCACGCCTTGTCCTATATAGCCGTATTAATTTTTCTTTGATACTTCACTGAAGTAAGCTTTAAGTAATGTCATTTTTCCCCAGATGGCTAATTTATTGTTATGTCTGTAGAAGACTGTTATCATCACTGTAATTGCATGAAGATTACAGTGTAATTAAACAAAAGGATAACAGCAACTCCAGATCCCTCAGACAATCCATGAAAGTTAAATACCTTAATGAGCTTTCAAGATCAGTGTAAAATGAACCAATCTCTCATGCTATTTTATGATTTTTTTCCAGCCTTCTGGGAAAAATGAATTAGAGACAGATTATACATATTTTTTCGCTTTGCTTTTATTTGACTAGATTGAATGTCCAACCCATTTCTTCTTTTGGCCTTAAAAGTGAAAGCTAAACCCCAGAAGGCATAAGTGTAACAGTGTTTCCTAATTGCATAACCTTACAAGGTCTCCTTTTGAGTCTGTGCATGATGGTAAAAGAAAAGATACCCACAATTCTCATACGCTTCTTCGTACTTCTGTGTTATCTTCTGTAGATATTTAAAGGCCAGAAAATTAGTTTTTCACCATTATTTTTCCTGCTGCTTTGTTAATACTTAAAGCAAGCATTATCTGGAAAATTTGAGAACATGAAATGTATGACATTGGGTAAATGTCAGTAAGTTTTCCAGGGTGCTGTAGTTTCCCTGCTACTCATTTTCTTTGTAAAAAGTGTATGATTTGGTGGAATATAACCCTCCCTGATTAATACCCCATGCAACTCAGTGAAGGGATTTAGGAGATACTGCATCATGAAACTCTTCCAGTATATGTTTTTCTTCTGACATGCCACAAGACATCCTTTGCCAGGAAGTTGTTAGATACCACTAGGAAAAGCACAAGACCAAGAGAAGCCCTTTTAACTAAGGACAGTGACAGACTGCAAAGAACTTGCAAATCTAATTGTAACTGAAGTATCCATTCACATACTTTTAATGACTCAAAATTGCAAATGCTCTCAACTTCAGGAGAAAGAAATCCAAAAGTTATTTAGAGCCTAATGACTTGTATCCGTTCCTCTCTGATCATGTACATACTTCCTTCGGGAAAATTCTTGGACAGAGGCATGAAATATGGTATCTACTCAGTGAGATACCACCATAGTGTATTTGGGAGTGATAGCTCCCAAGTGCCTCTCAGCTTCAGCCAAAGACCAACACGGTTCCTAGACAGGCTGGAACCAGAGAAAAGAGGTTGGCAGGAGGATTATCTCACTTGGGACGAATATCTTAGCAGCTGTGTCATTGTTTTAACTTTGGCACTGCTGAATCCTTGGATGAGGCCTGAATAGAGCTGTTAGAGAGAAATCTAATTTTGCAGTCTATTTCTGATAAAAGTGTCTCTTCCACTGGTTGGGTAAAATATCTTCATGCCTGAACAGCTCTTGTCATCAATAAAAAGTTTGGATGGAACTGAGGAAAAGAGTATTTTAATGTTTGAAAACATTTTATATAAAGGGAGTCATCTTTGAATCAAACTTGCAATATCAATACAGATTTTTCTTCTTTTGCTGTTGTATCTCTCTCCTTCTATATTGCCTGTCTTATAAAAATAACTATCATAAGCTTTTCTGCTTGCTCTGCTTATTCTCCTCTTTCTTCCTTCTAACTTTTAAAGCTATTTCTTATCTGGATAAATCACAGAAAATCTGAATAACAGGAATTTAATGAAAAATGAAAGACTTTGAGGTTATGATGAAATCATTCTTCTCCAGTGTATCAAAAAATTCAGTAAAGAAAAGAATAACAGGGTTTAGAAAAATGCTGAATGCCGTCAAACTGGGTTGTCATTCATTCTATAAAAGTTTGAAGCAACAAAGTTGCAGAAGACAAAAATTTAAAATTTTAAAAAGTCTGCTTAAAATTTATGTGTAGCAGAAAGACAGTTTGGAGAATGTCTGGGTTTCTACTGCAATGAATCAATGCTATTTGAAATAAAACTTTGGGGTTGCTGGGTATAAATTAATTCCACGTCCATTATATAATGCTACTGCACTACTATTAGTCCTTCATCAACTTCTTATGCTAATCCTATGTATATCATATTCCCATCCATGTAAGCAACAGCACTCAGCCTGTCAGGGAAGATTGCAGAGGCTAATATGCATCAGAGAAGTTTCAGAGACCCCATTAAATCACATTTCACACACATACATAAAACTCCCACTGAAATAGCATGTAATGAAGATGTTTTTTATTCTATCAGGTTTTTTTCAGAAGGGAATTAACTCTGTTTTCCTCTACTGTCAACATTCTGCCATAGCTACGTGCCCTCCGATTCCTTGTTATCCCACCACATATGTTTTTGTTGGACACAGAGTTCAGAGACCTGAGGCAGCACGGGTTTGCCTCAAGCAGAACTATTCATCAGTGAATGTACAGCTCAAAACAGTAAGACAGAAACTGGTAAATGTCCACGTGCAGCTTGGGCTTCAGGGAAGGAAGGTTATGCTTGTCTGCACAGAAAGAGGTTCTTGTTCCTATGTATTGCTCAGTTAAAGTTTGGGTGTATACAAGCACATAACCCTGTTCTCTAGTTCAACTCTGCATCCCTCCCAAGAGGACCCCTCTAATGCAGCCATTGTAAGGAGAAAACAGCCAGCTCTTCCCCTTTCCGTGACTTCAGTCTCATCACCAGAAGTGGATATGCCACTCATCAAACAACTGGTATGCCACTCACCAGACAATTTATTTCCCCTCTTAGTGAACTACTGGCAGATAATGCTTTGCAGGATGAACCTCTACACAGGTTCAAAAATAAATAAACACCAAACCAAACCTTTTTGATTGAGATCAATTTGCTGGTCTATCTCTTAGTGCACTGGACAAAGGCTGACTGGCAGGGAGGGTGGCAAGCTGGTGTGATGAGGAATAGATAGCAAGCAGGGAAAACAAGCAGACTGGTAACAGACACACTGTATACTGGAGTTGAAGCCAATTTTGATCTTGTCCTTTCTTCCCTTCCTTTGTCCACTCACTACCTCACCATCATTTTGGGTTGTGCTTTTCCTTTGTGGAGTTACTTTACGAAAACATCTGGCTTAGGGCACCACAAGCAGAATGAAACAGAGAACAGACAAAAATAAGTGGAGGAAACTAGAATATATTAGTTTCAGTGTTTAGAGTTTGGGAATTAAGTCACATTAGCTTTGGTATCATCAGTAATTCCCTTGTGTTTCCTCTCTTTTGCTGCATTAGTTTACATTAAAGCAAATTACATTACGGGAAAGCACTGTATTCATCTGTAATTTAAAGAACACAAACAAAACTTCCGCAAACACATAGGGAAATGAACCAAATTCCCTTCAATAAAACAAAATATTGCCTGGAAAAAGTGTTCCTTTAGGATGTTTAAGTTTTTAAAAAATTTCAATACTGAAGACCTTCATAGGAAATATTTCTAATTAGTTCTTTTAATTAGAGAAAAAGCTTTCCTTTATCTTCCTATAAGAACAGGGCCCTGTGCTGTACCACAGTTTCGAGTCCAAGGTTTTAATAACCTGACCATAAAGAATGAATGACAAAAAAAAATAAAATATTCAATACCAGTTTGAAGCAGATGATTACACATTTCTGCCATAGGAAGCACACTAGCTTCAAGTTTGAATACAAAGTAAAAATAAAGTAAAACTAACACCTCTATGGTTGCAACTTTAAAAATAGTGTTTGTGTATGTGAATAAGCATTCTAAAGGAAAGAGTGAAATGATTTCTCTTATGGTCATTAAAAAAAAAAAAGGAAAAATCTTTGGTATCATTTCAAGTCATATTTTTTAAATGCGGGTGCCCCTTTAAGAAAAGGAACTTTGGCAGGGCTGAGCCTATTTAGGAGTTGTGCATGCAGAGGTTTAGGAGCACAAGAGAATTAATCTCTCCATCTGAAGACCTCAGACCTGTAATAACCCATTTGTTCCATACAGTCAGAGTGTGGAAACAGGCCATGACTAGGCGGTGGGTAGCATGTAGCTGCGCTGTTCAGAGTTCAACTTGTCATAGGCATAAAAAGCCATCTGCAGGAAGCTGATTTGCCTACAATTCTCTGCAAACCCCTCTAGTAAATACAGTTCTGCCTTGTTTCATGGCTGTTAATACATTTTTAACAAGTTGAAGTTGTCGTCAGTGGAATGCACATGCTATGGTGGGTTGCCTGTACACCTTGTTGTACAGCAGCATTAGCCTTGCTAGACATTAGCCCTTATAGCACAGGGGAGCATGTCCTAACAGAAACGTGAAACTGGGTTTATATTTCTGTGCTTCAGCAAAACACATACGAAAACATGTCATGTCTTTCAGATATTTGCAAAAGACTGGAATGGTCATCTTTCATACACCTTCAGTATACATGATATCAATGAAACTCTTAATGACTGAGGTTGAAAACGTTTTTCCAAGCCTTCCAACAATTAACTGATGAGCTTTTAGACTAAATTAGACCAAAAATTAATTTCTAAAAAGCTGAGAACTTCAGTTACAATATTGTTCTACGCTGTGGAAGACTTATACAATGCACACTTCACTCTGATGATAAATGTTGGTCATTTAATCATATGGTAAGTTACAGGCAGCAATAGGATATCTGTGGTAAAAACCATGTAATCACAGGGTACATAAACAGTGATCCCTGCCTCCTAAACCAAAGTGCAGGTTATAACATAATGATGTTTAAACTTACTAGAAGTAATAATCACATGTGGCTGGATTGTATTTGCCAAGAAGAAACCATTTAGGATTTGCCCAAAGGAAACACGTTCATTCCTTTCAACACTAGGAGTTGGGGAAGCATAACTGTAGCCCTGTGACTCATCACCCATCCAAAAGATAAAAGTTATGGCAGGAAAGCTAGAAGACTCCTCTTAATGTAGAAAGCCTTAGACAGACATGAGCTGTAATGATGGTAAGGCTATTTCATCATGCTGTGGTGGAAAACGTCTGTATGCTGCTTAAGACACAATAGGCTGCTCTTCACATCAGATGACACCTATAGAAGAGTGGTGGCAGTTTTTTTTCCATGAGCATTTTACCCACTTCCTTTTGAATGAATAACAAAATGGAGAGTGCGGATTAAAATACCAAGATGCAAGAAGAAAATTTCGTCTCCCATGAAATCTCAGCAGGTAAAATATAGTCTTGCTCACATTCGGTTGGTTTTTTTTTAAGAAATGAAGTTCCTGAAAGATTAAATTCAGGAAGCATGTAGAGGCAGATGCAGGAACAAAACTGCTTTCAGCTACCACCTGCACTCATGGTTATTTTTGTTGTTGCAGGTCATGAATGGCAGCAGAGAAAAAATGGAGAACCTATGAATTTTTTTTACTTCATTTTGTTTGAACAAAATAATACAGATTCTGTTTATTTCCCTTGAGATTGTGTAGACATATGGCTTGGCATCCTCCTGTCTTCTGCCATGGCTCCATTAGGGAAATCATTATTACTCTTACTCTTTTACAAACTTTATACCCAGAAACTGCTACTTTCAGAAGTTGCCACCAGTATGGCAACTCACATTTCTTCTTTGAGGAACAAAATTACTTGTTCAGAGTACGTGTGAGGTGCCTATACACTTATTATCATACCCTTATTTCTTAATTGAGGAAATAAAATTATTTTTTCACCACAGGTTATAATGATCTTAGTTAAGAAATTAAGAATAAGGCAGCAAGAAAAGATTTCAAATGTCCACCTGGAGTTGAGACATTTAGACAACAAAGGACATTTTCAAAGGTGAACATCAGTACAATTTATTCTTTGACAATCTACCCACACAAGTGTGTGTCGACCCCCTCTGGTTTGGGAATTCAGTGACGAGTACAGTTTTTTAAAATCCACTGTGGATACATAAAATACATAAATACATAAAAACAATCATAATTTGTTCAGACCAGAAATATGTTTTGTAAACGTAGGCAAGGAGGAACCAGCCTGTACCTTCAATTACTAGTTATACTAGAGGTATATGTAGTGCAAGTCATAGCTAGTAGTGACCAAGATTTTGATGTGAGTCTATGTAAAGGCCCTCTAGAGACTTGATTCATCTGGAAATGTAAAGAAGCTAGTACATAGAGTATTGCAATCCTTTTAATCCCACAAACATCATATGAGACACTTCAGAAAACCAGGATCCTGGTAAGGGGTCAGACCCAGCTTCATCTGTACGCTGCTGACACCGGTCAGTCAGTACAACAGCGATTGCACAACTACAACAGTGAAGTTGTAGTGATTCTGACACTAGCACAGCTTCCTGAGCTCAGTGAGGAAGGCAAGACCACAAATGACCAAGAGCAGCACAGTGACTTCATTGATATTAACAGACACACCACCACGTGCATCCTGACTTCTTTGTACAGCATCAGTCAGGGAGGAGTTGTGAAAGATAAGGATGCCATGCAACTTCCTACATCAATCAAAATGACAGAAGGAAAACTTTGAGTATGATATACAATGACATACAGTGTGATAGAATAGTTTGTTTTCTTGACAGAGAAGATAATGGTTGGGATGTGTCTGATCAACAGGACTGACACACTGAGAAAGCTGTCAAGTCAAACCCTCTATGATCATCCCCTATCTATTACTCAGAGATAATACTGGACTAGAGAGCTAAGGGATATCATCTCCTGAACTGCACTGGTGCTTGTTGTCTCTTTTGCACTAAGCTATCTGGCTCAGGGAAGGTCAGTTTCCAAATGGTCACATCAGCTCTCTTCTCCTGTCACTTAACACTCTGAATAAGAGGTAAGTTCAATGGGGATTTTCAAGAACATTCACACTTTTGTCCCTAAATTCTCTACTCACTTCCCATTTTCCTCTATTTGGAGATGAATTTTAACTACAGCTTCTTACTCTTTGCATGCACTGTCATAGAGAATGGGCAACTCCTCAAAAAATCATTGCTGAGGATATCTACCAATGTGACTGATGTCACAGACAGGACTGCCTTCCCTTTGTGTACAGATGACTGGCACCAAAATAAAAGCCCACTTTGTGTTTATAACCTTGAAAAGGATTGTCAGCAATCTGCTACTAATGATGCTTATGCCAGTCTTTTTGCCTCCAAGACCAAACTCACACTTTCCCATTGAAATTCAATTTCTCAGCTCTTCAGCTTGTTTAATAAACACACCAAGGTGATGTAAATCCACATCCTCATTCAGTGTACTGTCTCCAACCACTTTACCTGCTTTCACATCCCTCCTGTCATGGAACAGAAAACTAAGCCAGCAAAAATACAAAAAAAATAGCTTCATCACTCCACTGAACTGCAGCACAAGCACTTCTGCTATCCCATGGATAGTGCCCTAAGAAGGGATCAGCAGCAAGTGAAACTGTTTCTTCTCTTGGCTGTGAAGTTTTATGCCAATTCAGTCTTCATGAACTTCCAGCCTTACACAAGTTGGTGTGATTAACGTCTGTTTGAAAATGCCTTGAACTTTCAGTTTCCACTTGGGATTCTCAGTGGGCTAATTTACTCCCTCTCAACCTTCTAAAATTTTTGGCAGAAATTACATCTAACAAAAATTTTTACTTCTGCAAGTGTGAAGTAAGTGCAAACACGAGAGTTAGATTTAACTTTTTTATCAGTTCTAGGATGGAGATGACCTAATCACATCTTCCTGAACTGATATCACATGTCTGCAGGTCTGGGACAGCTGAAAAACTTTTTCATCAGTGACTAACAGATGCTTCTGAAAGCGGAAAAAACAGGTCCTAAAGATGGATTTTCTTCTCATGCGCAAGGACACAGATTCAGTGATCAGTCATGAGGAGGAAGGTACCTGGTATTCTGAAGCTGAATGTTTAACATTCAAGATCAAAAGGTTCAACATTCATGATCAACTTCAAAATAAGCCAGTAAAAAACAACAAAAAAATTAAAACATTATTATGATAACATACTTAAAAACACTCAACCAGAAAACTTAGGAAAGATCATAAATCTGTCTTTCATTAGATATGTTTCTCTATGGAAGAAAACACATTGGTTCTTAAGAAACCATAGCCCCACACTTTATTTCAGCTTTTGAAAACTCATTAAGCCCCACCAAGTTGAAACCAATAGCTTATAAATTAGATTTAAAGGCCATTTCGCAATAGAAAAAAAGCAGGCATGCCTCTTTAATTCTAGTCACTTACATACACTATAGAAATAGTAGAAGGACCAAACATCACTAAAATACCTATTGAAATAAAGACTGATGAATTCACAAGATGGAAACACAAAGAGAGAACTCAACTATTACATTTATGTCAAATATAAAACCTAAATGTTAATGCAGTTTTTAATATCCTCAGAAAAATAATGGTTCATAAAATAAATGCACATTATTTACAGTGAAGCCTGTAATAAATCCATGCATTTTATGACTACTTGTAATGCTTTAGTTATTCTGCAAAGGCTGGTAACACAATCAAACGAAAAGCCCTAAAGGCCTGAATATTCCAGTTGCGGAGATGGCTTTTCACAGTTAGCAAATTATAAAAGTATTTAAGGGCCTGTGCCTGCAAAGGCTTGAAGGACCATCAGCACCTACTGAGTTCAGTCAATGTTCAGGGTGCTCACAGTGTTCAAAAGGGCTAATGGTTTTGACAGAAAATCTGGTTTTCCACTTATTCAATTTTTTTAACAAAGGGAAATGCACCAAGCCTGGTAGAGTTCAAGAAGCGTTTGGGTGATACTCTCTGGTACATTGTGTTACTCTTGGGAATAGTCCTGTGCAGGGCTAAGAGTTGGACTCGATGATCCTTGTGGGTCCCTTCCAACTCGGCACATTCATGGTTCTGTGATGCCTATCTCTACAGCTCCTACCAATATTACCATAGCACTCCAGAAGAGTCTCAGCTACCATTCAGCCACACATGGAATATAGTATTGGAATCTTTATTTAAACTTCTACACAAGTTACTACCTTAAAGGATGTTATAGATATCTGCGAGCACCAAGCCAGGGTGGCTCTTCAGCCCTAATGAGAGATTCACGTACAGTCCTCTTGGCATCAAACATCTCCTGAAGCATGGGTGGCTGAATGCCCCAGACAGTGTTTCCCATCTTGTTGAACAGCCTCATAGAAAAGCAGAATCCAGCCATGTCTAGAGACTTTTCTGCCTCATGCTGCTTCCAGATCTTCCATCCAACCACAACCTCTGGCAGATGGAAATCGTGCATTCACTTAAGAAAGGAAATCCTTGCATGCTTGGCACTGGCTGTTCTCACAGCACCTTTCCAGGCTGCAGACAGGGGAGGGGCCTGCTCTGAGGAGGGAATCCTATTGTAGAGGCTAATAGGCATTTATCCAATAAATGCCTATAAGATATAGGTTAGGTGCTTTGAATTACCTGTCATTTCATTGACTATGTAAATAAATATGTACCTGAACTGAAAGTGAATTCCATCTCTCTTGACACGTTTCCCTTTCCATCCAGCTTTAACTGCACAAAGGTTATGACATCTTTAAAAATCACAATAGCAAAAATAATCTTTTGGCCACTACATTTACTTAAGGATTTATAATGCTCAGATCATATAGCTACATTTTAAGTGGAAAAGGTGAGTTTTAAAAACTTCTTTTCCATTGTGTACATACTATTGCTAGCCAGGCAACAACTGTAATGCCACTGATATGTTTCTTATTTCTCTCTTAGTATTTATTGAAATGAGCAAGAAGAGAGCACATTTAAGAGAATCAATAGAGAAAAGCCAATAAAGGTGACAGGTTAATTTGGTCAGAAGGATGTTGTTACCTCTCTTTCTAGAATTAAAAAGGACAATTTTTTTTCCTGTATTTCATCTCATTTTCTCAAGTTATCTATTTTTTTGCACAGATGGGACTACTCTATATGTGGGCAGATTGGGATACTGGAAGTCTGCATGGACAGTAAACAGTGATGTACCATTTCTGCTAAAACATCACTTGTTTGCAAATTTTCTCTTCAGTATAATATACCTCTCTTTCAAAGTAGAGATGTGCAGTCAAACACATTTCTGTAATGGCAATTTATTTCCAACTACACTTAACCTTTTATTTGGGAAGGTATCATTTGCTTGGTTTTGCACATTTAATTTTCTTATGTGCAAGTTGTGCCCTTTCACTTGACCTGCAAATTAATAAATTGAGAAAACTCATACACTGTAAAACAAGTACCAGTATTGCCTAGTAGGAGCTCTTCTTGGCTGAAGGCCAAATTATACTACTGTGTGATTTTTTTTTTAAGTGCAGAGGACAGAACGTAACTACCACATAACATGAATCAGCCAAACTCAGCAAACAACTTTAGACCTGATGGATATGACCTTTAGAAAAGCAACTGGCTTGACAGAGCACACACAACTCATACTCTAATATGGCTGAGCTACCACCGAGATAGTAGTGTGAAACGTAATTCACAAGTTGTCCTATCACAGGTTAGCTAGAAAGTCCTAATGAAATCTATTTTAATCAGTGAAAAACTTGATCAGTGAAAAATTTGGATATAATCCAAGTACAGTTTTTCCAGGTCTCACAATAATTAAAGAAACTAATCAAACAGAAAACCTCAAATGTCACTAGCTCTTACCCCTGGAAAATAACACCTTTGGGGTTAGACCAGTGCTTTATTTTCATGAGACTGGAAAGGAAATGTGGCCTTTTTCCCCACAATTCTGTCTAAATTTCATATGTAAAACCAACTGTTCATGTTTTGTTCATAGGGACTCCTTGGGAAAATCTCCACATTTATTGTAGATAGCAGATATTACAAATTAGCAAAACTGACTCCACAGAAAGAACACAGTGCAAAAGTAATATATGACTTGCCTAATTCATACAGTTCTTGGGTGCTACTCTTCACTGGATCTACCCCTTTAATCTTATGCATAGTCGGTCAAATGTATTCTAAATGAGAAAAAAGTAATCACCAGGTCTGTTGATACATTAATAAAGTATGGCAGGATATACTGAAGTTCTTCCTGCTTTTTCTTCCTTTTATTGCTGATGAAGAAAGGAATTTAAGATACCAGTCCTTTGCAGGGTACTGCTCAATACTCAGTTGCTTATATTTAATATTTCATCTTGACTGCTCACTGCTACTGATCCACTCCTGCTCAGAGATAAACTTTCCCTTTACTGTCAGTTCTCAGCACATCACAATTCAAAGTCTTTTTCTTTGCCATCCTTCTTAATCTGAGCAGTTCTTTTCTGAGGGTCTTGCGTTGGTCTTTGTAATCAAGTCCTCTCTGATTTCTCAAGGCTGCATGTTTTCAATATTTTGCGTCTTTCTCCATGAAACAGGCTTTCTCATTTCCAGGTTAGAAACCCCTTTTCTGCAACTGACTTTCTGAAAGAATTTTAATAGTTTTTTGATGTTTAATTTTAACTATTTCTGAGGGATTTTGGTGAAAAGATCATGGCAAGGTATTCTGTACCTAACAGAGCAACTCTTGATTTTAACAATTATCTGTGTAATGCAGCCTGTAAACTTCACAAAATTTTTGGCAGTATCATAGCACAGCGGGGTTTTAATTTTTTTTCTTTTTCTTTTTTAATTTTTCTGCAACATTCAATGACCATTCCTCCTCTTGTATAAAGCCTGATACTAAAGGTAGCTACAACAGCACAGGACTACTAGCTCACATAAGCTACTTTTAGCTGTGGCCTCACACATCAACTTGTTGTGCATTTTCCTCCTGTCCTGCTGTCTTCTGCTGATGACATCTTCCATCTCACGTATTTTGATACTGCACTTCAACAAAAGACTGCTCATTTTATTTATTGACACATTTACAGCCTTTGCTACCAGAGATCTGAGAACCTTACAGGGTTGAGATAAATCATTTACCTTCAGCAGGTGTAACTCTCTCACCATGTTTCTCAGAGTGTTGGTAATATATTCCTTCAGCTCATCTGATATGACCTGCTTTTGGTTTCTCATCAACAGACTTGTTATTATAGTGAATTCCCATATCAAGAGCATAGTGAAAATACCTTGTAGTGCTACAATACTCTGCTATGAAGGTTTATGTCAGGCAATGACTGTGACTGCTGAAACAGCAGATAAATGGGAAGAGAAATTGCGTCCTGGTTGGTAAGATATTTGTTATCAAGCTGCTTAAGAAGCCTCCCTGCAATGTAACTGATTTTCCAGGAAAGGGAGTGGATGGGGTTGTTAAGGATTCCTACTATCACATTCAGGCACTACCTCGTGTTTATCCTGTTACAATGAAAGCTCCCTGGGTCTACAGACTGTGCTGTGTCAAGCTTTGCTTTCATTACATAGTTAAGAAGAATCCAGGCCTAAGTAACCAATTCCTGCAGCTTTAGTTTGTTGGAAATGCTTTACTCTGAGTGCCACAACATATCCTCATCTGAGACCAAATGCTAATCAGTGAAGTGCCTCATAGCTCTATACTCTTTTTTCTTTTCCTTTACACTAGTGCTATACAACAAAGCCTCTACTATTTATAATAACGAAAGTGATATACCTCTTCCCTGGTAGCAGAACCTCAGGTGAGGAATAACTCTCCAAACGCAATCAAATTGAATCAAACCAGACTGTGCTGAGATATAGATCTATTACAAAGCTAAACTTTTTTGATAAAGGCAACCTCAATCAACACCTTCTGAAAAAATTACAAAAACTTACTAACAAACATTTTTACAAGAACAAAGCAAAAATTTTTCTTTCTTGAATAAAAAAAGGCAATTCTTCTGAACTTATGTAGCCTTTTAATTCCATGGATTTTAAATTTTAGTCTTGCTAATTGTGGTGTCACAACAGCATGTGACTTGCACAAAATCTGTGGAATGAGAGCCACTGAAGTATATACCTAGATATAATACAGTATTCTACTGCCAGTTGTTTTTTGCTCTCTGTCTGTTTTCAGAAAATTAGCTGATGAAAGTCAGGTGAATTTACTACCTTTGATAGCATGAAAGCACCAAGACTTGAAGCAATGCTTTGTTAGATCACTCCCATCATGGCTGGATGCAGCCAGGTATCTTCCTTCAAGTCCTAAAACAACAACAGTCTGCAGCTAGATTTTTAACACGTCATGTACAATGAAATTTGATCTTAAACATCAGTTTTCATTGCTGGTCCAAAGTCACTGTTGGTATAAATCGTGGAGTAATTGATTTCGTCCATTTTAGACTTTTCTGAGCAAAAGCAGAAGACCATGCCATTAAATTAATACAGTTTGGCAAGAAACTGTTTCAAAGTTAGATGACATCAAAACAGACAAACATAAGTCCAGCATTTATGAGATATTGAGTAATCTGAAATCTGGCTGGAGCTCAGACTTGAGGTTTGTGTGTGTTTGTTTGGTTTTGAGAGTATATACTTGGGGTGATTGGCTGGAAAGGAGCTTTGCAGAAAATGACCTGGGGGTTCTGGTGAACATGAGTCAGTAATGGTGGGACACATCCAGAGTGCTGTGTCCAGCTCTGACTCCACAGCACAACAGAGAGATGGAACTACTGCTGAGAGTGCAGTGAAGGACTCTCCAGTGAGGACAGTTCAGCAAGGATGATTAAGAGGCTGTTTAGCCTAGAGAACACAAAGCTTGGTGTGGATTTCATCCGGGTACATAAATGTCTAAAAGGGAGAGTGCAAAGAAAATGAAGCCAGGCTCAGCCAGGCAGGACAAGGGGCCGTGGTCACATAGTGAAACACACAAGGTTCTGTCTGAACATTACTGTGAGGGTGATTCTGCACTGCCACAGGTTACCCAGAGAGGATGCAGAATATTCATCCCTGGAGATATTCAAAAGCACTCTGGCCATGCTCCCAGGCACCTGGCTGCAGCTGGCCCTACCTAGGTAAGGGGTTGGACCTGATGACTTCTAGAGGTCCCTTCCAACCTCAACACCTCTATTCTGTGATTCTTTTGGGTTTAAAAATTATGTCTCTATGACTAACTGAAGTCAAATGCACGCAAGACTATTATATGTGCATTTTGTGACACATCCATTAATTTCCAGACTAATAAGAAAAAAGCTTTTTTTTTGCCTCAAAAAGCATAAATGAGCATTTCATGAATTATCTTTGCAACCTTGGCAGTTTAATGAGATCAAACTGATATATTAGGAAACAGAATATTTAATGGAGATCAAAGCCATTAAAACAGTGGCAGACCTGCTAAACTAATCCAATCATGGTATTTTGTATTTACTGCTTGACTACTGAAATTGTTATAACCTGACCCATGGGGCACACCAAAATAATTCTGAAACTGTACTGATGGAGAAACTATAGTTACAGAATAGGGCGGTCTTACAGGATGAAATTAGTCATCCTTGAAAAAAATTAGGTGGCCCGCTGAATTTCACAAAGTATTTTCAGTTTGCTGATAACTATACTGTTTTTGTACTGCTTCAAACTTTACCTAGAGGTGAGGCAGTGTTTAGATCACACCACAACTCCTTTATAGATTTTTTTCCTGTGTTACCATGGAAACTTTTCCCACAAAAAATGCACGTTGCATTACAAATTCATACAGGTACAGTGTTCATTTTGTTGATGGGTTAAAGAAAGGGCCAAAATTAAATGTTCCCTCATTTTAATCATCCAGTTAACAGATAACAATGCACTAGTCCTTGTCAGTAATTTTTCTTACAGCTATTTTTTTCTCAAACTTCTTGCAAGGTTGAGGAGCTTTCCATGGATATCAATCAGCTTTTACAAATGAGATTCTCCTACTCAAAGTCTCCATAAAGTTTCTCCACTCACTCATTACAGAGGCAACCTTTTATTTGTTTCTTCCTCAGATTTATTGCTGTGAAACCACTGGGCTAGAACCTGCTTAAGGAGTTGTGATACAAAATGGGGTTTTAGGCTGCTGCTTTTAAATCATTCATTTTCCTGATCAGCTGAAAGGAAAAACGCTTCATGCATGTTTTGCTTTCATGAAGTCAATCAGGGAAGCAGTCAGGCTTTAGATCTTTATATGGTAGGGATCAGTCAACATAGGCTCAGAATAACTGTAATGAATGGCAAAAGTTACTTTTGTTTCTTTTTAGAAAAGTCAAAACAAATCATCTGTAAATTCCTGTGTTTATGAAAACAGCTTCATACAGCTGTTCTCAGCTCTGCTATTTTATCCAAGGATCAGGTAATATGTGATTAAGATGAAAACAGTGAATTAGGCTAATAACATAAAGATGATTTTAATGGTTACAGAAGTTCCTGCAAGCATACAGAAATTAGGTGGAACAAACAGTAACAGGAATGTAATGGGTCCTTGTCTCCCATGACCATGATCTGCTTTGCTTCACTGAATCTACAAGGGCTTTTACCCTCTGACTAAAGCTGAACCAGAAGGTCAGATGAATATTTATGAAGCAGGGATGCCTACAGGCAGCCCAAGGTCTGCTGAATTCATGTTGCAAATATTTTTTTCACATACTAGTGAAAGTCACATACTAGTGAGTTTTCCTTGGTCCCTATATTTAAGTATGTTCTACCCCCCCAATATTACTAGAAATGCTTAAAGCTTAAGTACTTAATTCCAAGTTTTATTGCAACACAGGTTGATTTTAATATTTATCCAGTTATATTATATATTTTAAATGCACTGGAGGCAAGACTAATTTATTTGTTCCCTGCTTGGAGCTTAGGGTTGGATGCAGTGATCCCTGAAGGTCCTTCTCTATCTGAGGTGCTCAACATTTCTATGATTATTTATGTTTGTCCTATGCAGAGTTCACAATCAAAGGTCCATTCTTCTTTTTCCTGAAGCATGCCTTAAACAGAATTGTTCCACCATCCAGCAGCTTTCAGTCTCAGTCTGTGATGAGACACAACAGAATGATGAGGCTAAACTCATCACAGATTAATTCCCACTCTTGCCAAAGTCAGTATCAGATCTCCTAATGATTTTGAGGGCAAAATGTTGAGATTTCAGCTAAAAGGTTCTGTTTCAACTACTGTTTTAAGGCTTGAGAATGTGCTGAAATATAGGCAGAAAGGGTACCCAAATGGGAGCACTGTTACATAAATACACAAATACTTTGAGTGCCTGCTGTCTTAAAATACAAGTTGACTGCCTGCTGAACAGAATCTTTTTCACAGCGTCCCAATTTTACATTAGTATACTGAATTGACAAAGCTATTTGCCATACTATCAAAATGCATAGGTTAATTGTTGCAACACAACGATCATTTTCCTACAGAAGAAACCAAATAACAGCAAGAAGACAACAAAAAAACTAGAGACAGAAGGAGACAAATCAGATTGAAGCTCTGGGACTGTCATCAGGACAAGAAGACTTGATGATTTCATTCAGAGATGAATGGAATAAGACCAAGAATGTATTCATTGATTTATCTGTCTGAAATGAAAATTTAATGCTGTATATGGTGAAAAAATATAGGAGGGAAAGCAAGTAGAATACATGTCTAAATTCAACAGAGAAAACAACAGTTTTTTGAAATTGATTAATGCCCTTTGCTCCAACTTCCAGACAGCAAAAACTACTAAACATCCGTGATCATGCAGAAGAAAATCTCCAAGAGAGGTCATCAAAGAACACAAACAGACTTAAAGGTGCAACTAAAATTCAGTAGTATTGTTGGAGGTGAAACAGAAAATAAAATAATCACAGAATATGCTGAGTTGGAAGGAACTGACAAAGGTCATCAAGTCCAACTCTGGCCCTGCACAGGACCATCCCCAAGAGTCACACCATGTGCCCAAGAGTATCATCCAAATGCTTCTTGAACTCTGTCAGGCTTGGTGCCATGATCACTTCTCTGGGGAGGCTGTTCCAGTGCCCAACCACCCTCTGGGGGAAGAACCTTTTTCTAAGATCCAACCTAAACCTCCCTTGATGCAGCTTCAGGCCACTCCCTCAGGTCCTGTCACCGGTCACCACAGGGAAGAGATCAGTGCCTGCCCCTCCTGTTCGCTTCACAAGGGAGTGCAATGTAATGTAACTGCAATGAGGTCTCCCCTCAGACTGTTCTTCTCAGGGCTGAATAGACCAAGTGCCCTCAGCTGCTCCTCATACGGCTTCCTCTCAAGGTCATTTACCATCTTTGTTGCCCTCCTTTGGACTCTCTCTAACTGCTTAATATCTTTCTTATATTTATAATATAAATATGGTTACTTTATATATATATATTTCCTATGTATTTTCTTATTTTAATGTTTCAATAGAAAACAGAAAATTGTCATTATATTTTTACACCATGTAGCAATCTGGTAACATGACTTTTTTCTGTCTGGTCATACATCAAAAATTATAAAGCTCTTAAAGATGGGTTTATACAGCTGACTACCATGACTTTAAATTCACATTATTCATAATCCTGGTATCATGTAAACAGATACATACAAGGATATGCACGATCAGATGCATTTCCCCACATTCCCAGAAATGATTGTGTTGGGAATTTATTTCTTTTTCTTTCCCTCTGGCAAAAATTAACCAAATCAATAAAATTCTTTCTGAATTTATAACCTTACTGTGACCACATAAGGACACATTTCAGTACTGTGCTGAATACAGAAATTCCTGTAAGCTACGTCTGGACACAGACTATCTCTGTATCAGCTATTGTCTCTTTCCACATAAAAGGATGGTCATTCAGTATTAAGGCCATGCAGACTTCTCAGGACACACACTGAACCTGCACAGGAACCTTTAGAAAGTGTGAAAGTATCTCCATTTTTTTCTGTACCATCATACAAGAGATGTCATCTGAACTGGTTGGGGCTTTTGTACTAGCTCGACTGTGAGGATAGGCTTCCACCAAGTTACAAGGTTATGCAAATTTCTGTCATGCCAGGACTCCTTTCATTACTCCAAGACATGAGACCAGAAAAGGCATGCATACTTAGATGCACAAAAAGTTGTGAGGACAAAATATTTGTCTTTTGATTGACCTCTTGAGTCATAACTAAAAATCATATTTTTAAGTGCACAGTTGCAGTTGTTTGTAAGCAAGGGATATTAGCTTAAAGAAAGAAAAAAAAACCAAACAAACAGACTCCCAAACATACTGGAGGAATGATGTTAGATTATTTGAAATCAAAATGTTAATAGCAGTGCTAGTCTGCCACAGAAAATAGTGGTGAGGTTACAAGATCTCTCTAAACCTGTTCAAAATGAGCACTCCGTTCTGCTGCTCCTTTCACAGCACCTTCTCCTGGTACACTGTTATCTTCTGAGCCCACCTGCTTCACGTTATTGTCCAGTGAATATACTTGCAGTGTCTGCTGGCTTAAAGGACAAGTTGACTGCCTGATGAACAGTCTTTTTTCACCCTGTCCGAATTTTACATTAATATACTGAGGCGAGGAAGCTATTTGCCATATTATCAAAATGCAGAGGTTGATTGTTGCAGCACAACCATCGTTCTCCTGCAGAACGACTGCTGTGTTGCAATACAGTCAATGGGCGTATCAGGCAGTAATGCATCAGTGAAAATGCACCAATAAGCTCCCTACCAACACTCTGCTGGTATTTGCTTTTGCAGTAGGCAAGGTTCTGACCTGTCCAGGGAAGCCAACTGACTGCTGAGGCAATGACAAAGCAGTGCTGACGAATACAGAGAAGTCAATATGCTGCCAGCAAAGTCACATATAGAAAGAACCCTCTGACTGTCCAACTACCTCTCATACAGAGGGAATCATCAACAGGAGAACTCATTTGAGAAGCCTCTCAAAGTTGAAGCGTGCCTTGTTAATGCTAGGCCTCTGGCAGCACAGGACAGTAGCTCTGCATTTTAAATCTGGAGGATTGGACTCCTCAGTCCTTCCTTTTGAATCTAAACCACTGCACTAGTTTTTCTGAGACAAAAGCAAACCCCAGAACCAACTACATTTTTAGACTGTATAAAAGGGGAAGAACAATTTTATAATAGCTCACAGTCATCTGTACTTATTGGCTTTGCAAGACAAAAAAGAATCTCTATTAGATGACAAATTTCATGTGGCCACACCAACAAGACCAACCCCCCCAGTCACTATGGAAGGGACAAAAGCTACCATGCATCCTCATCTAAAGGAGCAAGGCTGAAAAGGCCTTTCTCGGGGAACTGTTTTCTGTAAGATGCAAACAGCAGAATCTTGGTACCCAGGAGCTGAAAGTGGGTAATGGTGCTTACATTTCATTTCACAGGAAAACATCCAGAAACAAAACCAGCAAAAACCTACCTCACTGTGGCATTCTGACAAGATGACTGTAAGTTAAAAAGCCCAAATCAAAATGCATTAGAAAAAACCAGACATCTAAAGGGGAACCACTGAATAAAAAACATCCCTTGATTAGTTTTCAAATATTTGATAAGTTTAAAGTGCTTCTGTGCGTAGAGCTGACCTTTAATGTCTATAATACTGACTGCCAAAATGACTACATTTAAAAGAAAACAAAATGTCAACAGTGTTATACTTGAAAACAACCATATTTTAACCTCAGAAATATTTAAGAATCTTATTGAATGCCTCACCAGTACTACATTTTTGCTGGAAGTACTTTCAACACCTTTGAAAAGAAAGCATGCCATATGAGATTCTTGATAATTCATATTCTTACCCTCTTCCTTATCTTTACAAGGCAATTCAATAGAAATAGGTTACGTTTCTGAACATATACGTGAAATTCTGTCTCCAAAACGGAAATTGCCACTTGCATGAATACAAAAGTAATAGCTTTTTTGGATAAAGGACATTACACAGATATTTTCTTATTTTTTATTTTTATTATTATTTCACAGTAAACCAAATAAATAATTTACCACAGAAAGTCCACATTTTACCATTCTTTTCTGGTCTGCATAAAATGTAATTAGACCCAGTAGATAACTGATAATTATACTGTCAGTGTCCTTCTTTTAAGATGTGTGTTCATGGATAGACATTATTTGTGTTCCATTTGTGTTTCCAGCAAAATTTTGTTTTCTCAATAAATGCCAGTGATAACAGAACAAACCAAACACAGCTAGCAGTGAAAACAACATGCCTCAAGCAGCGAAATGACCCAAACTACACCTTCCAAACACTCAGAGCACCTGGTAAGAATTACTTGAGTTACTCTTCATGTAGGGTAAAACCAGCAGAATGCCTCATAAATATCTGTTCCATTTCCTAACCCCACAATGGAAATAGATGAAAAATGTACTTACAAAAATTGGCATTAGTGCATTTTGCAATTGGACATCTAGGGCTAGATTTTAAAGTGCCCTGAGTTCTGAGAAATACTAGAGGATGCAAACTGCTCCACCAATTTTTTTCACTATTTGTTGAGTGAATACATATGAAGTAATGTCAAATATTAGTCCTTGGACATTTTCACAGCTGAATGCACAACTTTCTCATCTCTGCGTTATCAGAACCAACGTTCATACCAGAAGCTGGAATTAACAAAAAAAATCATCATAAAAGCTACAGCTGAAGAAGTCTGAAAAAAAAACATTTGTAAAAACTCAGAAACTCTCCTAAAAGAAAAATATTCAGGTACCTAATCAGTCAGCTAGCTGGCTGTTATGGGCAGTGCAAACACGTCTACTCCAAAGTAAAATATGGTTTATCTTTCCCATCACTGTTTAAAAGAAGCCAATAATTTAGTAGGATGACTACGAACAAAATTTGTTTCAAAGCAGGCCTGAAGATTTTTTTCTTCCAAAAATACGAACATAGACTTTTTTAATCAAGGCAAGTAATGCCATCACTGTCCTAACCCTGCTCTGACACTTGAAAACAGGTACAGCTCAGAGCTGTCAAGGTGGAGGAAAGGCAACAGTAGGCACAGGTAAGACTGTATTATTCAGGCAGGAAAGCAGGTGTAAAATTCATATAATAATTGCTCTGATCATTAAGGAGACCCAAAAGACTCCAGGTCTAATGGCTTACAGTGTAACCCCTAGGGAAATAATGCAAATCATCAATTATGAAACAGAATTTTGCCCTTAAAGTACTGGTTCTAATGCATTTGTGAGAGAGGTAGGAATTAGGGGATAGGAATCAGAAAGTAAAATGCATTTATATGTATAATGCCTCCCAATCACACTTCATAGAAATCTATTCAAAGAAAGGAAAATGTTTTAGTGTATAGAGAGAGATGGATTTTAAGACTCTTAGTCAGTGCTCCATAAATATTTTTATTCCCTTATATTTCATGTCTCCTCCACATAAGGCAAGGAATGAAAGCAGAACATAAACTGCAGTAAAAAAGAACAGGCTGATGACTTTTATTGCATTATTAAGTCATTGCCAAATAACACCTTGTTTTATTTGGCTTCACTTCCATCTAACTAGAGATATATGAAATCACATATCTATTGCAGTTCAGCTCAGATATAACAATAATGTAGCTAGCTTACTTGAATGAATAAATTCTTAAATTACCAAGCATTTATTTTTTTGACAAAACAATAGGATAACACCATGGTAATTTTTAGTGAGTTAAGCCCTTTGATTCTTAAAAACAGTCACCGTTCAAGTTCTCTTCAACAGCCTTTAGACTTACTCTGCTCTCAGATGTGCAGGCACATACCAGACTGTCACGTGCAGCAGCCTGAAATCAAAAAGTCACCACTTCTACTTGAGCAAATAGCTACAAAAGGATTTTTCAAGGTAAGTAGCCCCAGGCATCATGGGTCATGATGCAGGTTACAAGGTCTGGTGCTTTTTTTCAGGGTGGTTAAAAGCAGAGTTATAGGCTACACTTCAGCCTGAACAGATTTTGCAGTAGAGTACTGGGTGAAGTTAAAACACCTCTAACATGAATTGCAGGGCAGACCCTGACCAATGAGTTATACCAATGTTGTCTGTGGCAACACAAGGCAGCTCTGAACCCACCAGCAAATGAGAAGCAGTGTTTGCACCAATCGCCCCAACCCCTTGGCTATTCATCCCCCACTTCTTGAGTCAAGACACAGGACTGGTGAGTGGGGCAGAACAAGAACGCCAGGCCACTTCTTTATGGCTACCTTGTCATTTCCTGGAAACAGACCAGAAAGACACGTCCCAAGCTGCTTTTCCAGGCTGATGTAGCAGCCTGGTTGAGCATCACAAACAAAATGACACATATAATATGTGAAATTGTTATGGGCTATTGGTAGTAGTTCTAAAATAAAAGTCCTGTCTAGAATAGTCACTACAAGGTGTTGGAACATGAAGCAGCTGCTCAAAGTAAATGGAACTAAAACACATGACAACAAATGCAGTTTTGAGGTAAGCTTTCCATGAAAACCAGAAAAACTATTTTTTATTTGTTCAATTTTTTATGACAGGTATCATCAATGTTACCAATGTTATCATTAAATTGATGCTTTGTGACAAAACTATCAGTTCAAGACACAGCAAGGAAAACAATTGCAGAAACCTCTGGTAAATTCTTTCCTAAAACTTTTGAAGAAATTTAGTCCTAAATGCTTCTTTCCAATGCTCACACCTGGAACCATCTCCTCAGGAACAGGCATATGAATGAACAAGCTTGAAGGCTGGGGATGTCACAGCCAAATGACAACACTGACAGAAGGAAGGAGAAAGGATGTGAATGGAGCCAAGGCTGAGATTGTAAGGAGGAGTGGGAAGCGAGTAAAGAAATTTAATTCCCAATTCAAAACTGACAAAGATCCATGGGAATCTGTTTATTTAAATGGCTTTGGTTTCAGAAAACAGACTGATATCAATCTGAACAATTTGCAAGGCTAATGAATTTAACAAGGCCTAGCTTGAGACACGGTGGTTGCCAAGGAAAGAATGATGTTATAAGGAAGAAGCTGGCAACGGGCAACTGATTTTTCATAATGTGACTCAGACAACAGTTGCATGCATTCTGCTTTCCAGCTGTTGATCATGCAAAACACGTAGCAGCATTTGCTTTTCTTAAGACTGTCCAGGAGTCGGGGACGGATGGACATGGATAGTCATCATATGCACATTGCAGCACAGTCAAGGCATTAAGAAAATCTGTACTCCTTGTACTGTCTGTTAGAGATGGAAAAGAAACTCCATGTGCAGACATTTCCTCTGACAGTGACAGATCCTGAGTAGGAAAATTAGAATACTTCATCTGAAGTAATGAACATAAAAAGTCCTACCTATCTTTATTCACGTGCTTTTCATACTATCTAGCAGTCTTTCTTCAGACACACAGATAGGAAATGGAAATTATGGGTGATTAGTGTATTTGGATGCAACAAAGCAAATACTCTTAACAGCAAGAAGAAAGAGAAATTATATTTAATTTTTTAATAGCGCTGCTGGTAACATGTAAAACTAAGTGACCAAATAGCCTTCTATTAATGTGGGTCTGTGCCATCAGTAGAATGGTTCCAGTAGGATGGGTTTTTTGTTGCTGCCTTCTTTTAGCTCCCACAAAATATTTGGTGCTTCCTCATCAGTGAGGACTGGCACTGAGTCTCTGTAAACTGATCTGGAGCCATTTTAGGATGCAATTTACTTTGTTAATTATATTTCTACAGCAATAGTTTTAATGTTCACTTTTAAACCCTTCATTGATTTTAATTAATCCTGCGTAAGCTTCCAAACTTTCTTTTAGATAACAACAAGCTGCTTACAGCACAACAACCAGAAATTCCACGTTTACTAATTCAGCTGGAAATCAAACATACTGTCACTTGCTAAAATTGCTTTGGACATAGTGACAGAGGCCTAACAAATTGGTAACGCTGAAGCAAAATTAAGAGGTAAGAAAAATTTCATCTATTAAGAGTTGCAAACTAGGACATTGTTTCAAGATTTTACATTTCTTATTTCCTTACAATTTGTTTTTGTTATTAATTGATTCTTTGGATGATGGCTCTATACCAGGTATTCCGCCTAAAGCTAATGTAATGCACATTAAGTTGCAAAGGTAATATAGCATAAATGCTCAGTTGTTGTACTAACACTGCACTAGCTTGGACACCTTGATATACATCATCATGTGAGCTTTTGGAATACTGTTTCAGGTAATAAAATGCACAGAATAAAAGTGGAGAAAGAACCCCTCATTGATAGAACAAAAAATTATTAACTGGATAGGACTCTTACCTAACCACAGTTTTAAAAACACCATTTAGTTGAACTGACATAGCAGTTGATGAGTTCTTCCAAATATAATATTTCTAGTATCTTTTCCTGACAGCATTAAAGGTAATTTATTTTTACACATGCAAAAACCTTGCCCATATTACTCTCTTATTGTCCTAATGCTACCCACATAAGTGGAAAGAAACAAACTACACAGACTTTGACACTTTACCCTTTGCTGCTCTGCTATACCTTGTAAACATACTCTGCTATTGCAGAGAGGAGCAGCAGTGACTGTCAGTGCCACTTGCCATTGTAGAACACAGTTTTAACAAAGCACCTACCGAACCTGCTGCCCTGATATGAAATACAGACAATTAGGGGAGCACCCTGTGGTGCAACACAGGGAGTTTTACAGCTCATTTTGAGAGCAATAATATCAGGATATAATTTCTGTGAACAGTTGTCTTAACAGTAATTTCTTAAGGAAGCCAAATGATCAGTCAATGTGTGTGTCTAGATTTCAGCAGAAACATGAGGAACAATATGAATTTCATAAGGATTTTAGGAATACGAATATAAATTTATGACTTTGCAGGTAAGGATGATGACATGTAAAGGAGATGAAGGCCTCAGTTTCCCTGGTTGTTATGAGTAATCGGCAATGCTACCACGTGCTACAGTACCAGACAACCATAACATTACATAATGTACAGGATTTCCCATCCAGAATTTTAAAACTGCATTTACAGCTGCCTTAAAACTAGCATGCTTAATGGTAATGGTAAGACTTCCCTTAAAAGCTGAAGGGAATGAACCTTCACTAAGGTACACACGGGATGAACTGTCTGAAAAGCTTTTAATACCCCCTAACTTTAATATTGATATTATTTGGAATCCAACACATTAAAAAACCAACCAACCAACCAAAACCAACCAAAAGATGAACCAAAAAAAACTCCAACCAGACAAAAAGCCTCAACACCCAAACACTAAAAAAACAAAACCGGGAAACAGAACTTTTGCCAAAGATAGAAATTAACTTTATCAAAAAGGACAACTCCTAATAATATTTGGACAGAAAAATAAGACCCACCCCTTATTAAAAATAATGTAACTTATAAGATTCCTCATGTTTAATAATTAATATGGACCCTGAGCTGCATACTTAACACAATTTCCACCCTGACTGGTCTCTAAATATTCTGTGGTGGGAAAGACCTCATTTTTTGAAAAGTTTGTAACCAACTTTCTTCATGATTTTTATTTTGACTTTATGAAACAGATATATACAAGTACTATTTTACATATCTTAGAAGCTTTATGGACTGAGCACATTTCATTAGGTTCAAGACTCCCACATTAATACATAATTTTTATGACATAGTGCCTTACAGCATCAAAAGCTATATTTCCCACTCTTTACCAGGAATTTCCTCTTTTAATTAGAAACTATAGGCAAAAATGGATTGAAGTTTATTTCTTTTTAACTTATAAGCAAATAAACCTTGCATTCTGTAGGAGTTGAAGAAAACAAAGACTTGTCATGCATTAAAAATCTTTATTATGGTATAATAGCACAATATTACTGAAACTTTGCTATACTACTATAAAGGCAAAATTTGAGATATACTCCTATTATAAAATTCTACTATAAAAAGCAATGGATCCATTTTAGACATAGCTTATACCTAACAACTTGCCAATGTTCAATGAAGCAGTTTCTGGCTATCCCAAAGGCTCTTTGCCTTAACATCCAGGCATTTCATTTATTACCTGCAAAATTATTTAATTTTGTTTAATTCTTATTTAGCATTACAAGTGGGCAAATGCTTTGGCTAGTTATCTGTTATTCTATCAAACAGCATCTGACAGAAACATAAATGTGGTAATTTTAAGTCCAGGTATCACTTCAGTGCAACTACTGTCCACAATCCTCACAGTCAAAGTTGGCAAATGCTTTCTTATATGAAGGTCAGAGTAATGTCAAGGCATATGGAATGCGGCTTTTTTTCCCCCTAAAGCTTATCATTCTCTTTGCACTAAGTGTTTCGGATCCAATTTGTAAAGATAAACCTTTAAGGGTGGGAACAGAAAGAGTTGTAAGATTTCACTGAGGGAAGCTTGACAAAGGAGAGTTTCAGGGGAAGGTTGATAAAAGGGCTATCCCCTTACAAAGACAGGACAGGTAGTTCCAGGGACACTTGACACAGGAATGACAGGCAAAGGAATATTTACAGGGAGAATTCTTTTTTTTAACAGCTGTATGAAAGACATCAGAAGCAGAGGAGATAAATGAAGGCAATTGTGTGAACTAGTCAACAGCAGGACCTCTACAGTCCCTTCAGAGTGAGCTGCCCACTGGTGATGACAAGTGTAATCCCCTATAACAGACACAGGGTAGACTGTCATTGATTTTGTCTAGAAACACTGTTCCACTCTGCTTTGTATCACCTTTGCCATTTAATGGATGTTGCCCATAGGGTAATTTTTGTTATCAAAGGGCTCTTTAAGTGATGAGCACATCTCCTGCTGGCTCCTGTACTGAAGGGTTCAGAGCAGCAGGAACAACCAGAAAAACCTCACTGAGATTTACGGCAGGCTCCAACAAGATGCTCCACTCAGTACACTGCTACTTCAAAGAGCCAGGCAAACTTCACTCTACCTATCCACTGGTTTTGAAAGTTTAAGAAAATAAATTTATGAGATGCAAGGAAAATACACGTAAGCATAATCATTCCCTGAGGACTAGAAATCTCCAGATAATTTTGCAGTAGCCGAGACTTACTGCAGGCTGCAAATGAACCACCACGCTCACCATTAACAGGCTCAGATCCTAACCCTGTTGATCCTTCTCTTTCCACAGCACCACTAGCTAGGTGGACCCATTTCCCTGCTGCTCAGAGGTATTGCTGCAGAGAGACGGGGCTCAGACAGTGCAACATCAGGTTTTATTCCTTCCCCACAGCCTGCTCTCTCCTGTTTCATTGATCCTCTTTCCTTGTAAGTACCACAAATGTGATGGAAATTATATTAGAATTTTCTGCACTTCAGTACTTATTTTTCATATCCTTCCTGCTACATTAAAAATAGTACAATTAAACATGAATTCCAAAATCCTACATACACATTCAATGTCCAAAAGGAAACTCAAAGTGTATTATCTCTGTATAGAGCTTCAGTGTTTAAGTAGCTAACCAACTAGCTTGCTAACCCAAGATATTTTGCCTCTGCTACTTTCCCACAAGCCATCTGTGCACCTACAAAGAGTTTGATGCTGAAATATGAATGATTCTTTTTTTTGTGAGGATAAAAGATCACTTTGAATCTCTTATCCTGACCGGTCAGGGCTTAGAAACCATGCTCAGGTACCTCACAGCTGCTCATCAGCATAGGTTCAAATAGCATCAAGTTTCATCAGAAAATTTATTTCAGCACCTTCAATGCATGTGGTTTTATCTTGCGTCAATAGAGGGTAAGACGTAGTTTTGATGAAAAGTCGTGTGAATCTTCAGTGCACAAAGGCCTCTCTCTTCCATAAGTACAGATCTTTTTAAGCATATGATATGACCTTAGGAAGTAAAAATCATACAAAGAAGTCTTGATGTCAGATTTAGGAAATTATTGACTTGAATTTGGTCACAGTGGGATTTACTACTGAGATGCCTTTTTATTTCTTTTCTTGTTACTCATTTTATTATTGACAGTCGTAAAAATGCTCAGGCAGCATCTCCACCATAAGAATTATTTCAAACAATTCCTCCATTTGGCATATTCCTCTACTGAAAGATGACTTATCAAATATTATCTCACCAGAATTTAATACAGAATTTTACAAATTCAACTGCTTGCTTCAACTTCACCAATTTGCTATTGCACATGGTAGGTGGACATTTCCGATGCCTTCTTCATGCTAGCTGGCAAAATGTCTCAATAGTCGACTAAGCTTTATAAATGTAAATACCATATATATGAGCTGATCACATGAGACTCTCTTTGTAGCTATATCTATACAGAGTGAAATATAGAGAGAATTAGACATAGAATGCAATGCATCCAACCTACTTTAAACGTCTGCCTTCAGCATTCATAGACTCTGCTGACTGTATTGATTACATCTCTACTGACTGTGTATGAGTTTAGGCTGACAAATATGGAAATAGATTGGCACAGCTTGATGAATTGTATCCTTTGTATATAACCAATTTATTTTTACTTGTAGATTTGCCTGCAGGCTGTGTCCATACTTGTAGCTTGTAGCAGTTACTTCAGACTGGGCACTTTCATTGTACAGTGTCATTTCCAGCACTATCAAGGATTAACTCACTGTGAATTAGCTAACCTTTCATCAAGCAAAAACCAGTCACTCAGTTACCTTTTGCTTTCCTTCAACAAATACTAAACCCTTGTTTTCTCTTACTTCTTACTTGATAACATTTATAAGGTATGCTTGTAAAGATATGTCTTCGAAATTGAATTTTTCATGGAATTTCGAGGCATTTACTGACATATTCAGAGCTTGCTAGAATAGACAGTGATCTTTGCCTATTAAAGATCACTGTGTGATTGCTCTTACTGTGTTCAATTTATTATCTAAACCCCTGCAATTCTGTGGTTTTCTGAGCAATTTTGTGGTTACCATTAAGAATGCTGGGTTTTATATTTTTCCACATGGCAGTCTGACACAATTATTTGCTTTGTAATCTTCTGTAATACCTACAGTATTTGTCTTTCTCATTTCACATACCTGCAGAAATGCACTCATTTCTCACATAATTACCCGCATGTTTGAGTACAGAGTGCACCACAGAGGTGTAACACTGAAGTTTCATCTTTTTATTCACGCCTGTTTTTCCCTCTTGTTCCATTCATGTGTGCTCCTCCATATCAGAACAACAGTATCCCCACTGGGAGCTACTACTGAAATTGCCAATCTATTAAATGGCTATGACTTATCCTAATAGTAGTGACCTTCAGCTTGATTTCTGCTTCCATATGTTTCTCCTGCAGTTTTTCTTCCCTTAGCTTTTCTGGGGTAATACTATCTCCTTGTTACAATCCAGTGCTCCCTGTGAATTGAAATCATACTCAGCAATACTCTGCCTTTTCAGTGTATAAACCTCTTTCAGCTCATTTACCTCATGGGGCTCCTGGCTCCTTAACACTGCAACTCCAAAGTCAAACCCTTCCTCTAACTCATCCTGTCCCTAACTGCCAGCATCCTCTTGTCCTGGTACAGTCCATCTAGCTGAGATCTACAAGTTCATGTCCCAGAGCAATCTAAGCTTCAACCTTCCACTGCTCTTCATCTCCTTCTCCCTTTCAACTTAGAACAACAGTTACTTGCCTGAGTTAAGACTGAGTGAAAAATTAAGCAGATTTCAGGATTTAGCTCACAGACTTAATTTCCATTTTTAGATTAATTACTCCCACATTTTTGGGAATGATGTTCAAGCAGAAATAGTTTTTTTCAATTCTGAATTTTTTTTAATTATTGAAATCATAATTAATTGTAAAGAATTTGTTAGTTAAACATACAGTCACAATAAACTTGCTAATACTCGCAATGACTTCTGTTTTGCAAAGCAGTTACTGGCTTTGGGAATAAAACATGATGGATGGTTCAAAGCGAACAACCTCAATGTCAGAAAATTCTAGTCATGACAATATTCTGAATTGGTCTAGAAATATTCACTAGACAAAGAGAAAACAGAAATGAGCTTTGAAAAACCTATACCAAAACTAACACAGAGCCCAATCTGACAGTTACTTATCAGAAAACTATAACATTTTTAGGAGATGCACATAAGTCTTTCTTTTTAATGATAATTCCTGAATAATTGGCTGACTCAAAGGTCACACTGACTTGCAAGATTATCTAATCTGTTTTGGAGCTTCCAGATGTTGCTCTGCTAGGAAAAAAAAAAAAAAAAAGCAAGCTTAAGGGGAACTAAATAATCTGTCAAATAAGGGAAGTTATTGCCATCATACACTTAAAGGGGACTCCACGTAGGAATTAGACCCCAATTAACACTAAGTTTTACACATCTATTTGAGAAGGACCTTTGTTCTCTTTTCAGCTATACAGATTCTTTGGTCATATACGTTTTCTATGTATTAATTGCAATTTCCACTGTGTTACTGTTATGTTTGATCATTGCTGAGCAGTGCTTACACAGTGTCAAGGCCTGTCCTGCTCCCTCACACATCCAAGCAGAGAGTGGACTGTGGGTGCACAAGAAGCTGGGAGGTGACACAGCTTGGCCAGCTGATCCCAGCTGGCCAAAGGGATGTGCAATACCATAGCGTGTCAGGCTTAGCATATGAAGCTGAAGGAAGAAAAAGGAAGGGGAGGATGTTCAGAGTGATGGTGTTAGTCTGACCGAGTCACCGTTACACCTGATGGATCCCGGCTTTCCTGGGGATGGTTGAACACCTGCTCGCCCGTGAGAAGTGGTGAATGAATTCCTCCATTTGCATTGCTTCTGCATGCAGCCTTTTGTTTTACCTATTAAACTGGCTTTATCTCAGTCCTCGAGTTTTCTCACTGCTGCTCTTCCAGTTCTCTCCTACCCCACTGTAGGGGGAATGAGCGAGCTGTGGTGTGGAGTTTAGCTGCTGGCTGGGGTTAAAACACAACAATCCCAAGGCAACAAACAAAAGGTCTAGTGAAAAGTCGTAACAATTTGGATTGTCTACCACCCTTCACTGCCATGCTGCTGCAGGCATAGCAATACCAGAGAGAAATGTAATGTCAAAGAGAGGTGCTATAAAAGAAAGACAATCCTAAATAATTTACAGTATCTAATACAAAACTACACTAGAAAACAGAGACTGATAAACAAAACAAACAAACAAAAGCCACAGAGATTAAAAAAGTGAAACTTATTCCCATGTGTACAGAAAATTAATATAACCAGGGATGAAGCTTTGCTTCATGTTGAGTAGGATGTGGGGTCATAGAGCTTCAAGGACTCTTCTAAGAAGACTTATGATACTGCCTGGAGAGATGTAGCATAGAAAGTTTTCCCAGCTTCACAGCCACTGAGGTCTGTGACAAGTGTCAGTGACTGGCAACAAACAAACTTCATATACTCAGCTCCCTGGCATGCACTATATAACTCACTATCTCGTGAGTGATTTATTACCAAATTAACCATACTTGTGGCCTGTGGAGTACAAACTTTAGAAAGCTTCACAAAAAACAGAAATCAGCTTTTTGTTGTGTTATTTACTATTATTAAAGTTTTGAGACCTCTCTATAAGAATGTGGCCAGATAGATGTCCATATCTCAAACAACCAATTACTAATTATGTTAATAATACTATAAGATGTCTTACCTCCTAGTTATGAATTAAATAGCCTTTTCAAATACAATCTAAGGACAAAAGTCAATAAGGCCCTTGAGCTAATTTATTTTCACCCCTTGTTCCTTCTTTTCTTAAACACAATCAGCTCATGAAAACTATTCAGAAGAAATAAATATTAGCTAAAAAGAAAAAAAATAGTTGAGATTTACACAAGCAATCTCAAAGTCATCTTAAGTAACCTGGGAAGCCTACTATGCTACAATGTACCCTCCATGAAGAATTCCAGAAACCATTGGAGTAGCCATTTTTATCGTGACAGGGATTTAATGTGCCACTGTCCTCAGCTGTCCTTTTAATAAGGTTATTTAATTTATGATTTAGAGGTAAAACCGGTTTGTAGCATTTTCATTAGCATAATTAATCATATCCTGCTCTTCAGGAAGTAGACATCTGTCATGTGGGACTTCTGTAGACATTAACTCTGCCATTCTTTTGATATCAGAATTACCTCTGGAGGTGTTTCAGGTCTCTAATAATAGTAATGCCATTGTGAAATCCTGGTTACTAAGAAATAGTAGACCATACAAAGCACATGAAAACTGTATTTATCCTTTTTTATCATAAGTCATTGGTGATGAAGTGTGGTGCTTAGCCTAGCAACAACATTTGCAAATGTAGACAAAATAAATCACTTATCAGAGAGTTAGTACAGAAATAAACTTTTCTTTTTCCACTAAATGAGTTTGGGAGTCTTGTAGTTGTAGAAAAGGTTGCGTCCTGTATTGGACTGACAGAATGATTTACAATTATGAGCTGCATCAAGATAATATTTTTAAAGGTATTACTGACTAGATCTTGGTTTCTCATGTTTAATTTCAAGGTTGAAAATCATGGAAGTGTCAATGAAAGACAGAAGTATCTCTATGCTAATGGCAGTGGCATATACTAAAAGGACTGATTTTAAAGTCTATTTAGCTTGACAATAATCCATAGATCTATTTATTCACAGCAATATTAGTTTACTTAGTAACTGTGGACCAAAATGAAAGCAGAATTATCATCCAGTGTTCCACTAACAGCAAGAGAAAAGAGTGGTACAGAGCTGCAGCTATTTTCATATGCTTACATGCTTTTTTTAAAAAAAGAAATCAACACCCAAAACACCTAAATTCCCCAAATACTCTGAACCAAAAAAGTTTCCCACACAAATTACTGTACACAGCTCTCCTTAGGAGCTTAACTTTGCTCCCACGTCGTTGAGGTCGGATGGGGAAACTGGTGACAGCAGTGTCTTAGTGAAAGTGGTAAAAACTAGTAAAAATTCAGGACTTCCATTGAAAGGGAAGGCCCCAAAGAGTGACTGCACAAAAAGAATTACTTGAAGGAAGAGTGAACTTTGTAAAGCTTTAGAGAATGAAGTACAGCAGTAAGAATATGGGGATATTTAGAGAATGAACAATGTCTCCACCACTGCTGTTTTAGCTGTGCAGGATCTATTCTTTCACCCTGCACAGATCATGCACTTGATTTTGGCACCCCGTCAAATGCAACTCCTCTAATACAGAATACAGAACTATGCACTGACACACAAGCACCAAAATTAAACTAAAAGCAAAGCAGAATGGACATCAGACAAGTCTCAAAATCAGTGGTTCATGGCTTTTCTGATCCAAATCAGCATCAAAATGTCATTGCTGATCAAGAAGAGAAAACCCTGATACTGAAGTAATCTCATAATTCTGCATCCTTTTTTATCATACTACTGCAAGTATCAGCATTTATTCATCTCTGTCCACCTATTGTATTCTTTTGCTTTAGTAGCAGAATGGAAATCCTGATGGGGAACAGGACAGAAACCTCTGTTCTAGTTCCTACTCTTCCTGAGACACTGCTTGCAATTCTTTCCTAATCTTTTATTCATAACCTCTGCATTTAGGATTCCTGTGGGACACGGACATCCCCTGATCTTGACCACCTGGTCACCCATAGCATGAGAAGAAGCCTTGACTGTGGCAGTGTAGGATTGCTCCTGGTGATGGTAGTTCCTATTTCTGCCTGCTTGTCATGTCACACCTCTAGCACAGCACTACTAGCCAGAGTCCATGAACTTGCTGGACCCATTCAAGGACCAGAGGTGCTGTGGGTGTGCTCTCTGTGATGCTGTCTTTCTCCTCCCTGTTTTCATTTTTTCACCATTACTCCTTTTTCCTGTCTGTTGTCTTCCATGTCATCTGGTCTCATCTTTGTTTTCAAGGAGGTGGAGAGGGAGGGGAGCAAAAGGAGTCAATGACTGTTCCTAGTGCAGGAGATTGGTGCAAGTAGCAGCCAGCAGCAGTGGGAGGGAGAACCCTAACTCCAAGTCAGCAGTTGTGCCCAGAGCTGCAAGGCTAGGAGCTTGAGCTATGCCATACCTCCTGTCTTGCCCCACAGAAGAAGAGGAACACCACGGTACATTTTCAGATGTCTTACCACACCAAGACAATGCACTGCAATGAGTTTGCCTTACAGGTGACAAATTGGGTGCTTCTAGTAGCACTGCTTGTCTTTGGACAGTAAATCCTCTGCCCTCATACAGGCAAACCCTAAATCTGCCTCCTTGATTTGCCTCCAGCACTATCTCCACAAGTGCAACTCTTACACACACATACACACAAGATTCCCGGGGAAATATCTAAACAGAAAAAGATTAATGTTATAAAGTCTTACAATGAGATGGGTTTATAACAGTTCATCTTGAACTGCTGGAGGTTTTTGATCATACTGATATTTTGTGACTTTCTTTTTGCGGACAGGATGATTTCCTAAATAAAAGCTGCAGTTTATCTCTTGACATATACAGGGGAAAAACCAGTATTTTAAATAGCTGCAAGAAACTCTTCTCATATTACTCAAAGTAAATGGTTAGAAAGCCACTTACCCCCAGTTGCCACAGTAATTTCACGTAGAAAATGACCGTAAAATGGAAAATCAAAGGACAGATTCACTCTCTGAAAGGAACAACATCAGAAAATGAAATCAATATTGAGCAGAAAGGTAAGAGAAAACAAGATGAACAGTCCTCCACTTCAAATATCTGTTTCATTGCTTTTTATTTTTCACTAGAGCCTTGCTATTCTTTTGGAATTTGAAACTGGTAATAGCTAACTGGAAACAATTTTGTGTAGCACTTCAACACCTGAAAGCAGTGGATCTTCATAATTAAAGACTTCAGAAAATAAAATACATGAACAGACATTGTAACTCACTCATAAGTATAAAACTAATAAAGATTTGTAGAGTTTTTCCTTTAAAAAAAGTTGCTTTAACCTCTTTCTTAAGAGGAGCCATCAATATCTAAAGCCTTAGCCATACCTATGTTTTACAGGATGCCTCCTACCTTGGCTGCTGGCCATTTGCTCCTCTGTCACATGGAGGATTCAAGTGCTTGGAGGATTCAGATTCAAGTGCTCTCCCTGACATCCTGCAGCTACCTGGGTGCTTATCTAATGAAGGCTGGTCACTGGAAGGCAATTCCTCAATTTATCCCGTATGACACCAATTCCCAAACTTCTCTATACTGTCAACTAGGAAATCAAATGATGTACACAAAGAAATATTCAACAGAAGCAACAACAAACTCTACCTAAGGTACTTACTGCAAAATAAAAATTAAAAAAATGTGTTCTTACAAGCCTACAGATGGCTACCCTCTATAAGGTGAATTCATAGCAAAGAGTTGTAATTTGGGGAACAGACTTTTCTCAGCTAAGTTCTCTATAAAGCACCATTCAAATTCAAACTCATTTTTCCTCTCTGCCTATGGCTTTTTCCTTTTCCACCTCTTCACTACTTTCCCAAAGCTCACTAAATATTGTGGCTGGCCATAATTATCACCTCATAATTATCACCTGCTGTTTGGTTAAACTCTGAATAAATCAGTAGTCATGGTAGAAAGGAACACTGAAATCCCAGTAAGATCTTTTCACAGTTTAAATATAATATTCCAAAAACCACATCACTTTCATAATGGTCCAAATCCCAGAGAGGAAACAGGCATGGAGCCCATTATTTCTTATTTAGGAGGAATTATTACAGTAAAACTTAGTGTGAAGGTGGATTGTTGGTGACTGTCCCTCAACTCTATCCTTTGATGTCTCCACTTAAGAAAGCACAACAGCTCATGCATTTTACAAAAGTAGGGGAAAAAAAGGAATAAGAAAATCACTTTTTGTCTTTATTTTCTCTACCATTATTTCTGTCCCAGATTTATTATGGTCAGATCATATCTAGGTACTTCTTCTCTCAGAAAGAATTATGCTTACATCCACCAGAAATGTTTAAAGACTTATTTAGCATGAAATTAGCAGCTGAAGATTTACAGTAACTTTAAATTAGATTTACTTTCCACTTAAGTGGAAGACAGAATTTAGACAGGATTTATTAGCACATTTTTGTTTGTTTTTAATTAAAATGCAAAATTCATTTGCATTGTGTTAATTGGACTGAGTAGGTTCTAATGACCTTTTCTGTATATACATAAATATGGATGTACCACTGAACATTTCTAATCAAAATGGCATATGCAAAAGACAGCTAACGAATTAACTTAAACAAATGTTCTTTTACCACGTCCTAAAGTTTTCACTGCTGAAGTGTATGCCATGTCTATGTATGCAGCCCATTTAAATCGTCCTTGCTCTACCAAGCATAATTTCCAAGAACTCTGTTAAAACTATCAATTTGCTGATCAAACTGTCCCTCTTTCCTTTGTATGATCTCCTCCATTTTACCTAGCAGCATTAGCTTTCTGAATACACAGTAACCATTAAACTGCTTCAAATGACGACTGTCCCCTTAACAGTCTTCTCAACTGCTATCATATAAACATTAGTATAAAGATGTTTACAATAAAAACTTGATCATTTGCCCACTTAAGCCAGATACAGGTCTCCCACTGACTTAAATCAAAAAATGATGCCTTAAATTCTAACAAGGTAAAAATGTTTAATGTAGACAGTTTAGCATAATACTGTAATAAAGAATCTACATGATTTCATGAATGTTTTAAAGAACAATATTCTAATAGTCACTAAAAGTGTGGTTTTACTTTTGCTGTTAGAAAGCATACCTTTTTTTTTCAGAAAAAATATCAGAATTTTTAACCCACTGAAATAAAAATGTTTTCTTCATACATAAATGATAGAATGGACTGAGAGAGAGGTATGCTGTATCTAGTTCAGTGTTTGAGCAATCAACTACTAGATACCTAAACCCACCAAATATCCAAGCCATTCCTAAAATTTTATTATATGGTTAAGAAGATGGTGGTCATATGTTATGAAACAACCCTTATTACTAGTAATATAAATCCTGTAGTGTTAGACATTTTAATTGTTCCATTAATATATGTGTGTTACTTTCTGCAACCAATTTCTATACCATTTATACAATCAAACCATCTCATGGATCTTCTCTTTATTACTTTTCCTGTAGAAGCAAAACCACCTGACAGCTTCTGGGAACTCTTAGGATTATATATTTCAAACTGAAGGAAAACACATAAATTAAGTGTAAAAGTTTTACCATTCAAAGAATCCCTGACATTGCTAAATGAATTCACTTATTCTTAGCATATAATACTTTAACTCCTGGTTCTACTGTCAAATTGGAGAATAATATTTAGAAATTATCAGCATGTAAATAACTGAGTCACCAAAAGATGTTAAAAATGGCCTTTAAAAAAGAGTAATGACAAAGTTTATCTCTATGGAAGGGAGAGATTGCTGCTCAGTTATGTATGATCATCCCAGAATATATGACTTTACAGTTGTACAGTTATGGAGAGCACATCTCTCTGTTAAATAACTTCATTGTGTAGTACATGTGGATGTTGTTTGCTCAGATGCATACAAGAAAGCAATTACAGATGTATTAATGAAATATAAAATCTTACAGGATGACTCATTGATACTTCATCATTCAGGAAGGACATAAAACAAACCTCTGAGAAAGAGCTCTTTAATAATGTATGTAGACATGGCTACAGGCACTTGAGTTCACAGTCCAAGGTATTTGGGTAAGTATGAAAAGAGATGGATATCAGAGTTCTAAACATGCTGAATGATCCTCCACATTGATCCCACACCCAGAAGAACCTCAATTTAATAACTTCATCAAAATGTCTGCCTTGGAATTGACATATTTTAGGTGCAAAATTTCAGGGGTCTGACTGGAAACAAAATTGCTTACAACAAAGATGTGGAAGGGTGTGTTCTCTTCACTAATCCTTAAATGCAGGTTAAAATTTCTCAGAGGAATTTCACTAATGTTTAGGTCTCACTTTCACAGATTACTTTTAATAGGGAAAGATGTTATACCTTTTACATGTATTCATAAATCTTTTTATACCTTTTTTTTTTTTTTACTTTGGCATATTTCCATTCTCTCCCTCAACACAGACCAACAGGATTCCACATGAAGCTGGCAAGGCAGACAATAAAGATTTGCACTTTTAGGTACCCTGAGGTGTTTTTTTTCTCATTAGAATCAAATTGTTTTATGAAAATACCTTATACAATGTTTTATTAAATCCACCCCAAAGATATATAACTGCCTGAACCCTCTGTTTTTGCATTATCTCTGGCTCCTTACAGTCTTTTTGACTGTAAGGAATATATTTTTTGAATTGGACTCTTTGTCAATCACATGCACTGGATTTATCTCCTCATTCTGCTTTTTTTATTCTGAGCTAAATATCACAGTATTTCTTCCAGCTGCCTCCTGCATTCCTCTGAGCCAGTCACCTGGCTTGTGACAGGGAGCAAACAAATAAACTAAGAGAAACAATGAATTAAACTTGTTTTTTCTCTCAGCTTTAAAACTGTTAAGCTCATCTGCATCTTTAAAAACTGAACAACTTTTAATTAAGGTGTTCACTAGAATTTGTTTTAAACTGGCAAAATCCAAGGACTTTTTTTTTGGAGCTAAGTTGGTGAATTGATGAAGCAAGAACCTCATGAACCGCAATTCTCAGTTATAATTTTCTGTATTTAATTTGTACGAATATTGGCTCTTCTATGTAAGCCGCTTCTATCCACAGATGAGAACTGAGAATACAATTTGTAAATCATACAGTACTCTATTCCACTTCTAAGTCTGTATGCCCATTATTTTCATATCCATTTTACCAGGCAATATGATTACAATAAGTTAAATATGATTGTTGTTTATGTTCTGTGATATTTATTTGTTGATAACCTAAAATTGTGATCTCATCACTTCTATTACTGTAAGACATTCTCATGAGTTTTTTGCAGTTGTCCCAAAAGGAAAAATAAGTGTGACACCTCATACAAAACAGAAGTGCAAACACAGATACATTCCATGGGAGATTTAAACTTCACCAACTTCATCCTGAATCGAGTTCTGTTATTATTAAACTCAGTGGTAAAATTCCCTTCAAGTTCAGCAACACAAGTAGTTTACTGTTTGATAGCTTGTGATCCTCCTGAACAGAGAAAAATTTTAATCTGTAAAGGCATCTCTAAAGGACTTTTATAGCATGTTCAAAAAGGCAACTTGGAATCACTTGATAGCAACACTGTAAAGACTTTCACAGCTTAACTAAAATTCAGAGATACAGCTCTGTGAACAGTAGTCATGATACTTAGTAATACTACTACGTGGGTCACTGGTGAAAACATCCATGTTAGTCAAAGAAGAACATGGTATAATAACTTACTGCAGCTTGCCGATGCGTGTTGGAAAGGATCCCATGAATCTTTACTTTGTCCTTCTCCATCTGGTCTATATTGACCCACAAATCCCGGCTGGTAGAATCATATGGGCCATATGTCCTTGAAGTATAATAATTATGATCTGTATCTTCCTGAAAGGGGGAAAAAACACAGATTGTAATGAAAGATGCACCTTAGTTTTATATAAAACTCCTCCTTGAAATACTGAGTCCTGTTGCTTCTGGGAGCAGCAGCAACAACAACACTGCAACTTGGTAATAAAGCAAAAAATGTACAAATTGCAAGTGTGTTGCAGAGACAGCTCTGCTTCTAACCACTAGCAGTTGACAAGGCAGTTACCTCATCCAATCATCTTATATTTTGATGAAAATGTTCACTATCCCCAAATCCCAATCGTACAGTTTCTGTAATCACATCAGTGAAATCTACGGCAAAATGTTTGATGGCTTTTGAGGCACGATGGACACGCTCTAACAAAGCAATGAGCAGTATTCACCATTAACACCTTAAAAACAATGTGGTTTTTAACATTTCTGAACATAATTCACTAGACTATCCTTTAAAAGACAATCCAAAAAAATTTCTGATAGCTATAGGCTTACAACGCTGTTTTATTTTAAATCTCCAAAAGTTTGTTTTATTGTAGATTTGCCACTCAGAGGCAGACAAATATATATAAATATATTTGTGCAAGAAAGTTTCCTAATTCTCGTGCTCTTGAAAATTAAAGAAGTTGCTGTAGTGCTCATGTCACAGCAAATTTCTGTCAAGGTCAGTAGCTGTGAAGGTCTGTACTTTCCTGTCTAAAACAGAGAAAAGGGGAAAAAAAATGTGTGGTCTGAGGTGAGCAACGAAACATATCTCAGTTTTCCAGACTTCCTTTACACATCCCAAGCTGTTGTAACCATAAAATATTTAAATCAACAGCATTGCCAGCTTTCTCTTGAAAAGCTGGAATACTATAAAAGTAGTACATGCTAGAGTCTCAGTTCCTTCCTTGCTTCCACCCCCTCTGAGACAAAACAAAATAAACAAGGCCTCAATGATAGTGTTTTATAATTAGAGTAAACTTAGAAAATAAACAGTACCATAGAAAATGGAAGAGGTGGACTTCCTAGAATTTAGACTTACGCTGGTGATGGAGAAGTTCCTCTGCTGCAGTACCTCCTATTCCCAGCCAGCAGCACAGGACTACCGTCTCATCAGGCCATGCTGCCATGCAGACCTGACACCTCCTCCCCACAGCCCACTCCCCAGAACATGCACAGCCTGTTTCTAGTGACGTGATCCTGAGCTGAAGACATACTTGATAAGAACTTACATTCTAGATGAAACTATTCAAGTCTTAGTTTAAATATATTGACCATAAATCCTATTTCACCTGCCTTTCACCCTACATTAACATCATTACTGATGCATTTTACTTTAGCTGTTGCAGACATAATCAGGTTACTTTCTCCTTGACACTTTCTGTATTTTCTGCTGTACTTTCTATGCCAGGATGTACTTTATATGCCCAGTAAATCTCAGTGACACCTTTGAAGCAACTTCTAACAGCTTCAGCAGCTCTAGGTAAGTCAGACAAGTAAACATAATTAAAACTATACTGTCAGGAAGATGACAAAAGCCAGCCAACTTAACAAATTCTTTCCTCTTTTAATGGTCAACAGAAACAGTTATTACTGTCATGTATAAAGGAGGTACAGTAAATTAAAAGGTTTTGAAAACAAACATATGTTGTCCTAGTTTAATTTACCATTCTGACAAAATTTCCATAGAAAATAAAAGTCACATTTAAGGCATCACAAATCTCAAGGAAAGAGCTGCAGAGATGAAGAAGAAATAATTACCAAAATAGTTTGTTTCAGATAAACATGCAATATTTAAACCATAGTCAAAACTGTGCAAAATTTTTAATTTTTCCAGTTTTTCATAACTAATAACGCTACTCCACTTAACTGTTAGTACCTAATCCTCCACCTGCACAATTAGAAGGCTCTAATGCTGAGTCTAGTTGGTAGCTCTATAAGGATGCCTTAAATGGTATCTTGATCCATGTTCAAAGAAGATTCATCATACATTTTGTAAATCAAACAAATTATAGCCTGCAGCTCAAGATTTTGTCACTGTGTGAGGAGTTACTCATGTGTACCAAATTTTCTGTCTAAAAAAAGAAATCTCATTTAGCATTTTAATTCAAGTTAAATAACCTTAGATATTTCTGAAAGGAAAAAACAATTCACTTCTACTTGGATGTTAGAAGGAAGACAGAATTCCTCTTATTCTGAAAAAGCTTCATAGCCTTCATGCAGATGTATTTTATGAATACACCATTAATTATTTCTCTCTCACATTCTAATTTTTCTTAATCCTATCTGTAAATTTACAATCTGACTACAAAAAGGCTCATGCAGCTAACTATTGAAGTTGATATGAGCAGCTGAGGAGCTCTCAGTAAAGTTAGGATCTAAGTTGTGTTCCAAGTTACTGCCTTCATAGTTTCTGATTTGCATTACTGTGGAAATGGAATTCTGGGAGTCTTTCATAAATACAATTTTATTGGTATCATTACATACCTACGAGTTTTCATTCTGTCAGACCTGTTTATATGTCTTGGTTCATTGTACCTGCTTCATAATGCATTCCATCCCCTACAGGTACTACATGCATAAGAAGATGCAAAAATGCTTCAAAAATTATACTGAATTTGCATGTAAACTACTGAATTAAGAAAATAATTTTAATAGTAACAGGATACAGATGTAGAGTTCTGCTGATAGCTAGAATTCTATATAAATACACTTATGAAGAGAAACAAACTTTCCAGTATCTTTTAATGATGCAGAAGCACATTACTGCAAGGAAGCTCATTCACAAACAGCAGAGAACATACACATTACTACTTCAAGAAAGTTTTTATTTTTCCTTTGTTTTTCAGGTACGGATATGAGTGTTATCTCCCACTGCTTCTCTAGATGTACAGTTCTGTCCAAATACTGCATATGTATGAAGTACATAGCACCTTTATTCTACTGCACAGCACAGCATTAAAGCAAAGGATTTTTCCAGGTATTTTTTTCACCAGCTATGAGGATTACTGTAGGCAACCTCTGTGAGTATAAAGGGAATATTTATTAGAACTCCTCTCATAACAATTCCCTTTTGGGGAAGTAAGTTATTTTGAACCTGAGGCCATCCTTGATGCTGAGTTGCCATCTTACTGTATATTGTAAAGAAGATTAATTTCTTACAGTTTTCACAAGGGATATTGTGTGATGACATCTTGAATATATTCCCATACTCCAACTACAATTGAATTTTCTCAGGAAAGCTGCATGCATGCACTACTTGTAAAAGCTTGGCACAACTGAAGTTTAAGCCTTCTTTAAATTCTTGGTGTTTGGTATTTGTCAAATTCAAATCAAATTCAAATACTGAACACCCATTCCGTATGTTATATATATCTGAATACTGCCAAATACAGTCCAAACAACACATACCCATTTCATCAATAACTGTTGTCCCCTAACAGATTAAGGTGATCTGTCACAATCAAGATAACATAAAGTACCTATATGTGATATTTAAAGTAGTGACTACATTATACCCCTGAAATTATTTCAGATTATGCATTGGGATTCTGGCCAAAGATGTATGCAAAAATAATACTGAAACAGACGTGAGACAATAAAGTTCCCTCTCAGTGAAGTAAGACACCATGATTCAATGATGATGCAATCACATATGTAAACACTGGACTATTTAGGTTTAATTCTCTTCCTGACTGACACACTTTTTCTTTAAGAGAAATGAAAAGGTACTATAAATCTCTAGGAAATGGAAGATATTACTGAACAAGGCTTAGGAATAAGAGCCTTTGTTAAATCCAATTGCATGAATATTTTGCTTCTAAATACTGGATTCAATTTGATCCAAACCACAGACATTACTGAACAAGAAGCTCTGCCAGCTACCAAGCTCTTTTTCTTTAAGGCTATAACTGAAGAAAACTGATAACTTGAACCAGAGAAAAAGCAGCTGGCACACCCAGGAATGAGCTCTGCTGTTGCACAATAGCATGCTGTAGAAAAACCTCTTACTTTCTCTGTACTTGAAAGAAGAGAGTAAGGCATTCACAAAGCAAATCGTTATAGATCAGCCAACCAGATGGCAGTTACATTCCAGTAGATTAAGTTTTGGCTGCCTTCTCCCAGTACTGGAAGGCTGTTTATTACATTATCAATCAAAAATCAATCAATCAACGAATCAATCATCCCATCCGAGGCTCCTCATCTTCAGATATTTGTGGTCAAGTGTCATGAGTTATTGCTCGGTGCAATAGAAGACAAGACTGCATTTGATAACTGTTGTCCCTTTAAATATACTATTTACTGGAACTAAACTTCCAAATTTCAGTTGAGGTGATAGCACAGTGAAAAAACTCTGAAGCCCTCAAGGACATGATGTTAGACTTTATTGATGCCTAATTTTATCACTTTAAAAGGAAGGTCTAATATCTGATGGTTAACAAAATACATTAAAAAATTGCCCAAATATTGCCAAACTCACAGACAAGGTCTGAAATTAACTGAAATTGCTGCTAATATTTGCCCTAAAAATTAATTATGAGAAAATTGACCACCTATTACTAAGTTCAGAAAGTCATCTTTAAGCATTTCCAGATTAATAGCCTAAGAAATTAATCAGATAATTATGCTTTCTAAAAGGTGCATTTGTAGACTAAAACAGAAACACCAAAAGGAAAAACCAGGCAATTCTATATTTTTTAAACAGACAATTTTTCAGCGAGAAACCAAAGATAATAATGCTTCTTTGGATATTTAGAGGAAGGAAAAGAACTAGCAATTAAAATTATTTCCCTAAGGAATAAAGCAGTTCTGGTGATCCATTTTGCAGAAGCAAAAAAGAACACCCTTTCTATTTAAATATGTCAGCAACAAGATGGCCCTGCACACATGCAGCAAAAACAGCTTCCTCAAAACTATTTGTACTCTTACCCAGTCTCATGTAATGTTTGCTATTCTCTTACAGTATCTATGCCTATCATGTCAGTAAAATTGAATTCTGAATTGTTTCAGACTTTTGCTAGAAAATTGCTTTTATATTTCCGAACATTATGAGTCCCCACCAGCTAAAAGCAGCACAAGGGGGAGAACAGAGATGACGGCTTGTTCAGGATTTGAGATAGCTGTGCATTGCAGCTGATGGAAAGCCTCTTCCCAACAGCACGTTTCTGGGCACCAAGAAGGGGCAAGAGAGATGCACAGTCATACTCTGCATTACCTGGGCAGGGGAAGCATGTGTGTAGGGTGTTGCAACTGATTTTTCCTCATTTATTTACATTTTCTTTAGGCAGGCACTGACTGAGACAGGGGCAGGGGTTAAGGACACATGGAGAATATCCCTAATTTAACAATAATTAGCACAGGAGATGAGACAATACAAGAAAAGATCACCTTTCTCGAGATGGGGTCCTAGTGGGAAGCTTAAGACCAGAGAATATGGGGAAAGAGACACTTTGCATGCTGCTGTCATATAACCCATTTTAATGGGGAATACCGTAACTACAGTCATAACACAGCAATGCTATGATGCAATTTTACAGTTTTATAGGACCTGATAATCTAAGAACCCTAAGGAGTACTTGATTTGAACTGGCCTCTCAATATGTGAAAGCTCTAATTTCAGCAGAAAAGCTACATGTGGACTACAACATCAAAGTCTTACGGAGGACATGTATAGGTGCACAGAGACAAAGCTACAATCTATTCCTTTTGTTGGTTTTCATAGGTTTTTGTTTTGTTTTTGTTTGTTTGTTTGTTTGTTTTTAATATCTGAAGTGGAAAGAATTAAGGGAATATATATACAAATACGGGCATACCACAGCAACACATACTTCATGTACAACCATAATTCACATCAACAATCTGCAGAACCTGAAGACAGCCTGAGAACATCACTGTTGATTACACAAGCCCTAGAAAAATCCATTTTGAACAGCTAATATAAAGACTAGTGGATGAGGGGAACCCAATCTAATAGAAGAGGAAATTCTGCGTCTGAGTGCCCTAGGGTTAAGAACATCTCACACTATATTCTCCAAGAAGAGGCTACACAAGTGCTCTGCAGAGTCCCGAAAGCCTGTTGTGTGTGTGCAGTACTCCTTAAACTCAGATTTTCACTAGGGCCAGTATGAAAGCAACGTTGCCCAGCATCTCACAGATTTACATCTGGAGGTTATTGTAAACATTAAATGATGTCATCAGCTGGGATGAAACAAAGGCATTTAGCTCACGGCTCTCTCCCCTATGTAGACACAAGGCTTTACACAGCTCTACAACATCTTAAGTTCCCAGGTTTTTAAAATGCACTTTTCTGAGCTCCTGACAGCACCTATAATGGAGAATCACACACACTGACAGACAGTCTGCAAGAGAAGGATGCCATAAAACTGTTATTAATCCAAAAAGCCATTTAGTTTTTCTGGCTTTGTGAAAAGTCAATGTGGAGCCACTGTCTTTTCCATGATATTCAGCCACTTTTGAAAAGAAGCTTCTCTCTTGGGGACTACTATAATACTGTCAGACTATTTAGGGGTCATTACAGCGGTCTTAGAAAGCCTCTTGGATTGTCTTGTCATACGAGACAAGCTTCAAAAGAGCAAAAATCTCTGCAATGCCTTACTTAAGAGAAGAAAAAAGCCAAATGGCCAAGTCACTCAAAAACCAATTACAGTAGGGAAATATTTATTATGCAGTTTTGTTCCTGATTTGCTAGAGCAGGAGTTTGAGAAATGACATTCTTAAAATAAGCCTTTATTAACTGCTCTGTAGCACCCTCTCCACTAAAGGAAAATAATCGGAACCATTTCAGTACAACGTGCATTAAAACAACTAGCAGAAATTTGATTTTGGTGTAATTATGACACCGGTTTTAGAGTTTATATTCTCACTTTTAAATCTGTATAAATGACTAAAGGGCTTATAAAACTGGAACTGTGGAAACAACTGTAAACATAAATACTATCTGCCAGGTCTAGACTACAGAACATCAGTGGTTATAATCCCATGTCTGTTACCAGCCCCATTCTTGGGGGCTCATGACTACAGATAATGCCATAAATAACTATGTTTTTGTCCAGTTACCTTTTACAGACTTAGTATTTTAGTCTTTTAAAGATCAACTTCCTGTGTGGAATATAACCAACGTTTCTGAGCGTATGTACTTTGGCATACTTATAGCCACACTTTTGCAAATTTTTTTCCTCCCTCTAAATATACAGTAAGTTCAGTTTAATATCACACACTTTTTTCTTTTTTTAATCCAGGTATTGGAACAATTTTAAACTCTTTGTGAACACTATGTGTTCAAATGCCAGGAGAGGTGCATCATCCTTCTTTCCCATTCTTTGGCACTTCTCTATTGGAGGAGGCAGGAGGAAAAGAGCAACCAAGACACAAACAAGAACCCTGAGGCCTCACATGATGAGGGAAAATGGCAAATCTAAATTCATATGAAAAGTGTTACAGCTCTAGAGGATTAAGTTAATATTAGCAGGTATAGTTTCTAGTTGATCAGGGCTTTCCGTAGGACAGCGCAGGAAGCTCCCTCTACACTTGCTGGTGGGTGATGCAGCCCTTAACCTGAGCCCTTAACACTGTGTCTCAGGGATCCACCAGGGTTCACAGCCAAAATTGTAGGGCAATTACTTGTAGGAACATGTACAACTAATACAAAGTTGATACAGGCAGGAGCATGGGTTTATTAATGCGGTAGCATTTTACCTGTAGGGATAAAGCTTAATTTAAAGCTTTTAAAGGTGTCCTATGTACACCTCAACACCAATCTTTGCCAAAGCCATGCTGTTCAGTCCAGCTGTGTGATGGTCAACATATAGCCAGACAGCAGCATGCTCATCACAGAGCCTGGGCATAACAGGATGAACTGCATCATCATAGATTCTCTGGAAAGCACTTGGTTTAAGTAGATTGCAACCAAAACTGGCAGTTCTGTTTAATCAGAGCAACTTCTAGTTTAGCTCTCACATAAAACACACATGAAACTTTAGTTACTAAAATGTAGGACTGGCTGAAACCCACAATCAGTATGTAAAATTCATGCCTTAGAGAGAAAGATAGTGATGATGAAAGTGATTAATCTGTAGCAATTTCTACTGATCTTTTGAAAGCTTCCTCTTTGGTTTGAAAAAAAGTATTCATTCTGCTTTATTCACATGTATTTTTTTCTATACATCTGTAACAGGAGTTCAGTCAGGATATTCTCCACAAGAACAATGAAAAGAATACAGGATTTTAATAAACTGTTCTCACCAGCTACATTTCTTAAGGACTTGTAATAGAAAATTCTTCTTTATCTGATCTTGCAGTCACACTCAAAAAATAAAATCCCTTGACAGCTCTCGTGCCACAACTGTAAGACATCATATTTAATTGAGATGCTTGATTAGTTACATGTTGCCTAGACAGGCGTATCCAAGTTGCTGCCTTTGCATGACATCAGGCTCCAAATAAGCTTTCTGCAGGATCTGCACTCTTGTTCTTTTCAAGAGGGATAGTCTGAGCACTTAACAATTACTCTGACAAGATCAAGATGTTAAATAATATCCTCTCTCTACTGGCTCTGAAAAACATCACTGCCTTCAAGTTAACCCAGAGTTTAGTTGGTGCAATATTCTCAAGTATTTAAAAATTAAACACATTATTTTGGGTTTAATAGATGTTATTTTTTCTTGTGTATAACTTCTAAATCTGTATTGTTCTTTCAAAGCAGAGCAATTCAAAATGGAAAGTTTCACAAACTTGTATTTCCTTGTTTGGCTTTCATCTAAATACAGGAGACTAGAAGATAAAACACAAGGCACTACAGAATTACTTCTGACTTCAAGGATGTCTTTCACAATTTTAAGCAATAGAAGTGATGCCAAACATCTAAGCACTCAAAACAGTGAAAGATAAAGTCATGAGATTTTACCTGTGTTCCAAAAAAGCCTTTTTTCTACTGGGGGTGGGGGTGGTCGGTGAGATTGGAAGGAGTGAAAGAGAGGAATGATCTCAACATTTTGACCCTGACCAGAAACACGACATTTTTATTTTGGTTGATACAATTTGTTGTTAGTATGTCTGGAAAAAAAAATTATATCTTTTCACTTCAGATTTAGATGAACAAAGAGGTAGCTGAGCAGGGTGGTAATTGGTTTGCAGGTGCAGCTGCCTGCGTAAGAGCTACATTTGTAAGCGCTCATTGTCAGGACCACAGACACAGTAAATGCTGTCAGTGAAGATTTGCCAGCTCATGAAGTTTCTATTTTTATTTTTATTGAAAAAAATAAGAAATTCTCAGAAAGAAATTGTTTTTTCTTTTAACTACGTAGGCAGCAATTGTTCAATGGTAAAGATTGGCTGTTTCATTTTCTAGACAAATAGGAACATTGGGTGCACTAGCTTACAACTGTGGAAGGAAGATGTTTTGAACATGCTCACCAAATTTGCTATAAACCACTGTGCCAGCCAGTTGTACCATGAAAATGAACGCCCACCGCATTGCTGACCTACGGAAGCCACATGGTTGGCCCACTCCTGGATATGGCTAAACTCAGCTGTAGCACTTTGGAGCCAAATCATGCCTATTTTAGCACTGAAAGAAACTTTTCATACACCAGGAGAGAAGCATTCCTACTTTGCCTGAGGCAGGAAAAACCTGAGAAACAGTTTGTTTTGCGGTCTCTGCTGGAGTCAAAGGGGAATACCTCTGAGAGATCACGGCATTTTATCCCTCATGACATTTCTCTGCTCCACCTATATGAGATCAGACAGATAGGATTTCCATCTGCAGTTTCTCCCTCTTCCTACTTTTGTTGCTAAGGCTACAGAAAGAACACTCAGAGAGTGATGTTTTGATTTATTTTAAAATTTTAATAGGCACTCGTGAAAAGTCATGCAGCTTGATACAAATGAATGAAGCAAACCTCCAGTAACCCTGTCACATTTCTCTACTTTTGTCAAATGTTCTGCTACTAAGAGGTGTCATGAATATGTTTTATGTTCTTTTTCTGTCCTTCTTTCTTTTTTTTTTTTTGCCTTGTTATTCACACTGCAAATTGTTCAATTTGTTGCAGACTCTCCAAGATCTCCATTGCCAATTTTGTTTTCTAGAAATAAATATACTGTTTTATTACTCATGGTCTGTGAAAACTTAGATATGCTGCACATGAATGCATGCTGGTGTTACAGAAGAGAGAAACAAAATATCCAAAAGCCCCAAGTTATTTTCACTAGTTACTAATTTCTACTGAGTGTATAAAATACTACAGCTATTAAAGGCATTTCCTCAGTATTTTCTTCAACAATTGAAAGCATTTAGGTAGTATTTTTGGAAGGACAATTGCACGTCTTACAAATGGAACTTTCTTAACTCTGATAATCCTCTTGATATGAATTTTGAGTGTTAGCCTCATTTACTATTCTATTTGAAAAGTCTGTATAACTCACACCATCACAATGAAGACAGATCATTGACTGAAGCTATAATTACTAAATTTACACAGAGTCAAAGGAAGTGTCTGACCAAATCTGAAACAAAGTACTCATCTGCTTACATGCCAAGTTGCTTCTGTTTTGGGATAATAGATAATAGACTCTTCAATATTAACGAAACATTGAAGATTTTAACGGGCATGGAATAATACACCAATGTCACAAGAATTCCTATGTCTTTGACAATCTATGCCTAAGGACTGGTGTTATCCAACTCGGAATTATGTGGCTTAGTGTGACAGCTTTTTACTTACCTACCCAAATTCCTCTGCACTAACAGCCCGGTAATGTATTCACCCTCACTCCTGGCTCCAACCAGCTATGCACAATTTGCTGCGTGCTGCTAAATTAGCTAAGGCTGTTTGCTTTGCATGGCTTGAAATGAACACAGTCCTCAGCTTTTTGCATGACCAAATCGATACAAGCCTCCTCCCAGAGAGGGAGGAGGTGAACACTCCAGGTGAACAGGATGAAAAGGGTCAGAAAGGAAACACCCAGAAAAAGAGAGACCTTCCAGTCTTCACAGCCATGTTCACATTCAGTTTTCACAAGCTGAATCTATTTTCAGCAAAAATTCTGCAAGCAAGAGCTGAGGCATTATGACTGAAAAAATTAATTCAGAAAGTATGAGGTTTGTTGATACTGCTCACAGCTCTTTTCAGTCAAGAGTTTAGCAATTCTGGCATAACTGTAATGTGCTTTAGAAAGCTGGAGATGAAGAGGGATATGGAAATGTAAAACATTATAATGAAGAAAATTCAAAAGGAGATTCCCTTAAATTTTGAATTCCCTGTCTCCTTCTCTGCTATAAAAATGCATTATCATCAATATGTTAAATTAAATGCCTTGTGTGCCAACATAGCTAAGCATGTCAAAATGAACTCAGGATCACAATGGAGTTTTCTTACTTAGGAGTGGGGGGACTAGTTTTTAATTTCTTTCTTTCCCCATCTTCTCCCCTGAAGCTTAAAGGAAATAGAGAATGAATGTTGCCTCCAGTCTTTGCCTTTTTCTTTTTCAGCTATACCTGAGTTGATAGCAGAACCATCAGCTCTTGAGTTTAGATTGAAAATATTGGAAACATTTACAGGCTCATTGCTACAGCACTTTTTATTGAGCTGGCAATACATTCAGTCCAGCTGAAGATTGCAGCAACACCCAGTACAAGTGTTAAGATGACCTTGATATAAGTAATCAATTAATGTATTCAAAACAAAAAGATATATGAGGCTTTTCTCTAGTTTACCATTTTGCAACTGAAAGCCTGAAAGAAAACAAGACACTGATGTATCAGTCTGCTGGCTGGCTAGAAAGTGTGACATCACTGGTGAAAAACTCAGCTGGACAAGTGAAAAATAACGATTATCCCAGATTCTGTTTTTAATTGCAGGTGACATACTGTTTGTTGTGATCAGCAAGAGCAGAGAATTAGATTATTTCATATGTGACCTGTGCTGCTTTCCAGATCAATTCACTTTCTGGCTCTTCTTTATAATTATTAAAAATATTACTTTTGCTACTGAATGTAGCAATAATTTTCAGGCCTTTTAGTTTGATGTCACATGAAGAAGAAGTTCAAATACTTTCAGTAATGTCACATAAAAAAGGAACGTATTTTTTCCCTTGACTTAGTCTGAAAACAAATGACACTCTCCATCTCCAAAGTAACAAGGTATTTTCTAAAATTAACTCTTGAAAAGTGTGAATAAAAACATTTTAAAATAGCAATAACAACCTCTGCAGAAAAGAAGTAGATTAAAATACCGCAAGAAAATCTCATGCATCTTAGCCTTTAATTACTGTATCAACTGTATCATTTAACAGCAAATGTTAGCTCTCTTACAACAAAAATATGACAACTAAATATTCTGCTACATAGAAAAGCAAAAGATATAGCCAAAATGGTTTCAGTGGGTTTCAGTGCAACTCCAGCATATCCCAAGACTCTTCCTTCAGTACATCCTAAATCTCTGCTGCAACTTTCAAGCTTCTTAATATGAAAATAATAACATGACATTTAAGTAAATCCAGTAAATGGATACCCATAAAAGCACAACAATAGCTGGACTCGTTTTGGCTAAACATACTTTTAGTCTGGTCCTCAGAAATGACTGGGAATGAGAGTTGGACTCAATGATCCTGGTGGGTCCCTTCCAACTCAGAATATTCTGTGATTCTGTGTGTGTGTGTGCTGCCCAGGAAGCCGAGGGGACTCAAGGCAAACAATGGCAATTCCCCCTTTTCTCTAGGTTCCAGTGATCTGCTCTTCAGAAACTCCTTTTCATGTTTAATAAATCCTTGACAAATTTGTATTCCATTAATTTGTCTGATTTTGTAAATTTTCACATCCACAACATTCAGTGTCAACGAGCTCCACAGCTTTCACAGTTTAATGATGTGCAGTAGAGAGGAATCAGATGGGGCATTCGTTTAATCCTCTACAACATTATGGAAACATCAGAGACATGAACATCTCTTGCAGCAAAGACTTCTGGGCCAATGTTACACTGGCTTAAAGTCAGCAAGACAACTGTGTTATCAGTACGACTGACACGGCCTAGGGCAACATAAGATAGGGTCTGAAATTGCTGAAAACCTGAAGCAATACCACCTTCAACTGTAAAACCACATCTGTTAGTCTCAATTGTTTTACCTATGGAAATTACAGGGCTATACTAGATGGCAAAAGTTTAATCAAAAATGGAGAAAACTATTTGCAAGCCTACGGGAGGAACCCAAATTTTCCCTCCTTCTCTTGAATGAATCATACACCAAAAATCATGCATACACCAAAAAAAATCACATGATGTAGTAATTATTAACTGTAAACAAGAAATAACTACACTTCTGTAAAATTAAAAATAAGAATGAATATAACTTTTGTTCTGATAAAGGTTTTGCAAGTATTTTTGGCAAGGTGCAGCCATATAATTAAATCAGTTAAAATATATTTCTTCACTTAGAATTTAAAATTATTCTAAATCAAAATGTGATGCTTCCCTTATTTCAATCAAGGGCTAAATATTGTTTGAGCTCAACAACATAGTCTAGAATCCATTCCCAAAATGAAGCAACATCAGAAAGCAGACATCAAAGATAAAACTGATTGTTTCTTCAGTCTTTTTCGTTGTTGTTTTGTTGGTTTTTCTTATGTACAGATTTTTGAAAATACAGATTACAGAAGTACCAGTCTTTTGCTCTCTGATGAATCAGCCAATCCCATTGACATATTTTTGTTCTGCAAAGCTTCATTCCTCCTCACTTATATGTCAAATATTTCAACTAAAATAAAAATTAAAAGCCTAAAATCTGTTAAACCTTTGTAATGAACATGCATTATTTTGATATTTCATAATCCATATTAATGTGACTATGCATTAGAAAAGAACTCTGTCCTGATGCAGAGATCAATAGCATCTCAAATATTAATAAACTGAATGATTATACAAAAAATGTTGCCCATGGAATTCACTTGCACTGTTAATTTTAGGGAAAGGAAGATACAAATACTATTTAAGCTAAGTATTAGAACTATAAAAGCTAAACATGCAGGCAACTCTACACAGGTAATTAAAGGCTCTAAAATCTGCAAGTCAGAAAACAGACTTTAGAAGGAAAGTGTGACACTCTCATAGCTTAGTATGAGGAAAAAACAACAGAAATACTCATTAGACTATGTGACAATAAGGGTTTTTTCTTAAATACGGAACATGCTTCTCAGTAATCCGGAGGGCCCATGGTTTCAGAATACAGTGCTATTGATGCTGCTCCTTCTAGGTCCTTCAGATGTAACTGGCATTAAAGCATTCACATGGGATGTGAAAAAAAAAAAGGGGAAAAAAAAGGAAAACAGGAACAAAACAGAGGTAGGCTTGGACAAACTCAGCTCACTATGAGACTATGATATGATATAGTTTAGTTTTAAGGTTTCAGTAACGCATGGACAAATTTTTCTACTTTAAATACATGCATTAGAGCAGTAATCACAGCACTGACTTATCATTTGACCAGTTGAGGGGAATTTCATCGTAACCATTTATTTTCTTCCTTGCTCAGTCCTGAAGTGAGAACACAGCAATGGGCACGCTGACATTGCTGTCAGTAGCTGAGAGTAATTGCTCTGAAGTCCCAAGGGCTGTAAAACTTAATCCCAATCCCTTCTGTTGTTTTTGCCAGTCAGAATCTGTCACTTCCACGAATGACTGGGATGATAAGGGAGAAGCATTCTTCTGGGCAGAAGCTCTGGGTCAAAATGCAAAATTCAGAAAAAGACCATTTTTAGTAGGAGACCCAGCAGTGTTATTCCAATAGGGGCAAGATGATTTTCAGGTATAAACTACAGGGACTGCTAAAATTTACATTTCAAACAAAATCTAGAGAAAGTAAAGACAGGAGAGGAAAAAAAGAAAGAAGGGTGTCTTCAGTTAACAACTATTTTAGTTAAAAGCAACACACAGCAGGAGATATCAGTAACATCCACAGGAATAAATGAATCACTTCACTACAGAAAAAAAAATATTTTGCACTGAAATAGCAACAATTTTCCATGCTTGCAAGTACTATGTTAGGAGGGGTGGAGAAAGTAAGATAAAGTTGAAGTTTGATTTGATTTAGCATGCTCAGCATGCTGTTTCTTGCTTGGAACTAAATCTTTTTCTGTCATACAGTTGCAATCATTGATTCTGTTCTAAGACTTTATATGAAAAATCATGTTTTCCTCATACTTTTCCTGGTGCAAAGCAATAAAACCTTACTGCACTCAGCACAAGCTTGACTATGATTTAATCTATTATTTTATTGCTAGATTTATTTTTGATATTTGAAGTTTGTGAAAGACTATTGTTTTGATGCAGTATCTATGTACAATGGCCAAAAATTTGAAAGTAATTCACATGATCTAAAGTTATTTTGCAGTTTGTCACCTCCTGCTCATACCAATGCAAGCTATATATTACTTTTCCACTTCAATTTCTCTGTATTTTACTTGTCAGTGTTTTACCATGCACTGGAGGTGACTGCAGACACAAGGATCAGGGAGAGAGAACAGTGAAACTAAGGACCATCAAGCAAGTTGTCCAGAACCTTTCTATAAAGTAAGCTGCAGCTGTAGCTGTTTTACAGAAGATCTGTGATAAAGAGGCCAAAACTCTACATACAGAAGGAGAATCAGTTCTGTGTGGAGCTACCCATAGCCATAAACATAGGATATGACTTGAAAAATTATGCTCATTTTTAAACTATGGAAAAATTATGATGCAAAAGTTTTGAAGTGCACAGTTGTATATTAATGCATTATTAAGCTTTTTTCAGTGCTCAGTAGCCAGACCTGGAATTGATTTGTGGATACCTTAGTGGTGAACACTGGGGACCCAGTGTCCATACTAGATGCATTTCAGAGATCAGCTCCTTTTCCAGCAAATGCAGAAGAGCAACAGGCAGCAAGAACCTCTGATATCTGCCTCCATTAGCTTTATGGCTACAGGGCTTTGGGGATCAACTGACCATATGTCACACAGTGACCATGAAGCTGTCTTTATTTTAACACTATTAATACTAATTTACTTAATAAAAGTGAGTTATTATGGAATATACTTTTCTTTTATGAAAGCGTAAGAAAAGTAATATACTTGTCTTATTTTTCTCCTTGCTTGAAAGAAGACATGCCAAACTAGACATATTCATGAAGATGTATTTTCACACTCACTGCTTTTACAAGGACTTACAGTGTTTGCAGCAACAAATTCCACCTGACACATTGCATTTCCTAGGCTCTATTTATCATAAGTAAAAGGCACTTCTGAACGTCCTCAGCACAATAAACAAAAGTGGTGGATTATACAACAACCAAAAAACCCAAAACAACCCTGACCCCCAAAACAGAAGAATCCCAAGAAAGATGGGAGGAAAAAAAAACAAAACAAAACAAAAGGAAAGCTAGACTTGAAATTATTGGATTGTGAAATCCCAGAAAATTGAGAAACAAACTTTCTAGAAAGAATTGTTGATACAAATAGCACTTCATGTTGGAATTTCCCACCTGATTTCTAATGTATGCCCCACCAATAATCCCTGTCTTTGGGATGCCTGTAACCACAGCGAGGAACACATTTCCCCCATTAGCCTGCCATCTGCAGGACCGTGGAAGCTGCCTTTGAGCTGACCATTCCCAAGTACCACTTAGTGCATATGGGATGTGATTTTGACGCTTTCAAACTCAAAGAAACTCCTCTGGCTTAGTGGGAAACACTTCAGCTTCTGACAGTCCCAAAGTTATTCCAGGTATAAGGCTTTAAGGTTTAGCTTTGTGACCCTTGGGAAGAAATATGGCTTAGCCATGGATTCTCCTATCTCCAGCAGAGACACTCTAAAACTCTCATTTGCCACGAAGCCAAGAAGCCAACTTGTTGCAATGTGTCACCAGAATACTCTTTCTGGGGTAGACCCTTATAGCTGATTTGAACTGCTGACAGCAACATACTTCTTCACCTGCCCCAAGAGCAACACTTTGAGCATTTCTCTAGGACTGTAACTTTGGTATCCACCTATACAAAATGGGATCTCACTCTTTTTACACCTGTCCCTCTTCAGAGCTTTCTCTCTCTCTTTGTCTACTTTATGTAGTGGCAATGAAACCATAATAAGCCTCTTATGGAGTATGACCCTCCTCTGTATTTGGGCTCTAAAGTACCAATCACAAATAAAGGAAATGGGACTAACCTCCACCCTTGGGAGCCTTTTTAGATTTACAACATCATAGTCTCTAATTGGCACACTGTAATAGCTATTCTAAGGTAGAAGAAAAGAGGAATACTTTCAAGATAGTGATACTGTTTTATGAAGTGTTTATGATACGCATTTGTTAAACATTGATTTTACCCCATATTTTACAGCTAGCTGTCAGCTCTCCAATCTGGCTTGCTGCAGAAACCTGTTCTTCTCATCCTTTGCCTTTCTCTTAGCACCTCCAGTTTTGTGGGTTTGTGCTGCCACAACAGTGCACACATGGACCACAACATTCCTATTCTACAGCAACACAATGGATCTTGGAAATCTTGTCATCTTCTTCCCAAGGCCCTGCTCTTTTCTGAAGGTCTTGCACATCAAATGGCTATAGCCACTGCTTCTGCTAGTCTCAGCAACTTAGTTCAAGTCCAATTCAAGAAAACATCTTTATTTTAAAAAGTAACTGAATATGTATAGTATTTCACATGAGTCCTTTCCTGAATCACAGTGCCAAACCAATGCACGAGACAAAACAGAGATGTGAAGAGAGACAGCAAATATCCTGGAGTCCCTGATGGCTACACTGCTCCATCTCTTGGACCAGAGAGGCTGCACATCCAGACAGGAACTTAATGACAGTATAGGTTTGATAACATGGGAAATATTTAGAGTTAATTTTAAACAGCATACAGAAATTTCTGCCTACTGCCTTCCCTTTTGCTCTTGGCTGCTTTGGGTTGGTTTGGGTTTTTTTTTTGTTTTTCTTTTTGAGAGGGGGGGAGCAGCAGAGGTGAGAGAGGGCTGTGGCTGTTTGTTTTGGGTTTCTAAAGCTGCAGGTAAAGTAAACTCATCATTGAAAAGAAGGACAAAAAATAATTTCAAGTGAAAATGTTCATCACTCTCTGTATTCCTATTAAAGAAGTCTTCTGCAATTGCATGGGAAGTCTAGAAAATATTTTAGAGAGAAACAGTATCTGTAAAGGAGGGATGTCATCATTCTGTAGCATTGCTAAATATAAGTGGCAGGTAATACTAATTCTCTGGATTTTCTTTAGCAAGCACTGCAATGTACACAGAGCAAGGATTTAAAATAATCAATATACTCTCCAACACTACCGATAAGCTCCCAAGCTGCAGAAAACTGCGACATACAGATTCTTCCTCTCTGAGTATCTGTTGTACACTTGGCCTCCTCTATAAAGCCAGGCATCAACATTTTTTTTGTAAGATGCCCGTGTGGTGGAGTAGGGATTTTCAACGGAATCCGATAATGTGTAAAACCACAACTCAGTTATCTTATTGTGCTGAAAAGACCTCAGAAAAAGAGGGTTACAACAACACAAAACCTGAATTCAATAAACTCTGTAAGGCTGATGCACTATTCAGGTTAAGACACTGTAAGGCCATTAATCTGACAGGAAAGATGCCCCTGGAAAAATGTCATTCTATGTATATTGATCTGCAAGCATTCTCCTTTTCTTCTTTTTTTTTCCCCCCAAATCTTGCTATACATTGGTGTTAGAGGGGGAGCTCTGACCCGTTTTGCTTCATAAGAGTTGGAACTGAATGGAGACACTACATAGGGATCTATGGGTAAGCCATGGAAAAATCAGCTCCTCAAACTTTCCTGTAACTGATACATCTTGCACTTTACCTGCAAGATCGATCTGTGTCGTGCCTGTATGAATTCTACAAGTATGGGCAGATGGGGATTACATGAGGGGAAAAACAAAAATCATAAAAGCAACATGCAACTAAAAACTATAATTTACCAACCAATGACTTTCATATTTATACAAGAGTTTATACATTAATTAGTTTATACATTAATTAGTGCTGTGCAAACTGGGAAGCTTAAAAAATAACAAACAGAAAACACACCTCTCAGAAAGCACTATTATTTTTTGATTCATGCTGCAGAGATGCCATTGTCTCTACAGATCGGTTTTATATTGCTTTGCTTTTTTATTTTGTAAGATAACAACTCAAAATCTGAAAGTTGTTTTGTTTGTCTCAGAGTGAGCTTCTCAGAACTGAAAAATAAATAGTATTGTTGCTTTGGAAGCACCTTCTAAACAGTGAAAATGTTAACTGTAGTTTATTCCAAGCTGTATTTTATTGAAAAACAGGATGTAGATTTTATTAATAGGAAAACCTCAAAACCAATACTTAAAAAAAAACCAACAAAAAAAGCCAGGACAGAGGACAGGAAAATATGGCAGTTAAAATTTTTTAAACAAGAAATCAGGGGTTGAATGACACCATGAAACAGAGGGAGAATATCCTAAAACTTCATACAGATGGACTTGATCCATGTTATTCTTCTTTGGAAGACTAAAAATCAAATAGCATGTGCAAATTGTTTCAGTGACCAACCTGAATTTTCTTCCAATCTCTCATTTCTCTAGAGTCTTTTCCCCTTTGCGCTCAGATATAGCTCTCCATAAAGACAGGCAAAGTCTTGTATATTGAGGTGTTTACACCAACTTCCAAAAAATAATTCAATTTTATTTTATCTTAATACTACTTCCTTTTCCAGTTCTCCAGAACTGCCACAACATGGGATTTCCCCTAAGTGTTTTCCAGTAAAGAGACAGACAACCTCAAGAGACTATCTTTAAAAGTCAGAAAGGACAGGCTCCTGTCTCAGAACAAGAGAAAACTCTAGCTTCCACATGCTGACAGGTTCACAAATACATAGACCAGAGGTTCTCTTCCCTGTCAACATTTGAATGCGCTGAAGGAAATGTCCTAATTTTTTACTTATTCCCAATCCAAGATAACAAATTGAATAAAAAAATAGATGGAATGAATATCTACCTCAATCTGGGTGGTGTTGTCATGTCCTTCTTCAAGCAGCAGGTCTGTAAAACCCCCTGGCTCCGAGGAATCCTGCCCCATACTGGCTCTGTTGGTGTCGACTGATTTGAGAGACTCTGAGTGCCTTCTCCACCTGTTGCTGCTTACATATGAATCCACTCGCACATTTTCCTCCATTCGAGGGAAGCTCTGAACAATTTCATAAAACACACCTGTTTGACAAGAAAACAAACAAAACAAAACAAGATAATAAGTGAGCAGAACGTTAGTTTACCAATCGCAACTGAAAAGTTAAGAATTTTTTATAAAGGTTTTGAACAACTCTGTAAAATTCATTTACATTTCTCATAAATTTTCTACAACAAAGTAAAGTGTTTAAAAGAACAGACAGAATATTATACTTTCAAAAAATACAGAAATTTGGACTAAGTTTTGTAGACTCCTCTAAACATCCTAAATGTTTTATTTTCCTGATTATTTTATGTCTGGGAAAAGTTTTTCCTGTAACTCTTGTAACTTTAATACATGCCTACACATAGTTGTCCCTTTTCAAAATAAATCTCACAAAAAATATTTTAATTAGCTAAGAAAACAAATTTAGAAGAGGCTAAGAAACACTTGTACAGACTTAGTTTTTCCTACTGATTTTATGTCGAAAGAGCTTGGAAGCATTCATGAAAGGCAAATAAACATTATGAAAGATGTGAAATTCTCATAAACATCTGTTCCTGTGCAAAAATAAAGCTGTCCGGCTGCACAAGTGATAAACATGAATGATGTCTGAAGTCTGCAGACACCCACTATAACATCTGCAAAGGGTGAACAGTTGAGTGGTGTGTTTTACATATTCCTTTAGGACTTTTTCATACTCATTCACAACTTTTTTCATGCTAGTAAAACTATCAGCAAAACAGAAGAATAAAACTATCACCAGACAAAACCATAAATTATGTTTTGCCCAATCCAAAAAAACGACCAAAGTATTTTTCTGTTAATTTATTTCTGTTAACACCATCAAGAGAAGATGGAGCAATTTTGCATATTTTGCACTAAAAATCAGATATGTTTTTTGTACTGTCTTTGGGTCTAAAAGGAGAAGTAGAAGGATGTTCTGTGCTTTTCTTGTGCCAGGAAGAAGGTGATCTCTTTCAAAAAAACAGAAAAAATGAACTTTCAAGAGAAGTGCCAAAATAAAAGAAAATATTGAAAGGGTAGACTGGTAAATAACTTATTTGCAAAAACATTTCCATTGCTTCCCTTTAACTGAAGCTTCTGAGCAAAAGAAGGCAGCTCTCCCAAGGTCCTTACTAAGCATTGCCTGTATTGTCTAAGTACCTAAGAGATGGGAAAACAGAAAATTACCTATCAAAGGTTTAAATAAGTAAGATTTTCCTGCATCACAGCAGGAAGTGGTATAGGAGTCATGGGTATAGGAAAATCTGCCATTGTTTTTGACAGACCAGAAAATATTGCAATACTAGAAACAGTTTCTAATACACTTTAGGCTCTATGTGGTTCCATTTTTCTATCAAACTCGCCTAAATCTACTAAACTTATTTCCTAAGCTATTCGACCAATATTAACCAAACTGAAATCAATGTGAGCCGAAGGTGTTTTGTCACCTAGAGAAATCAGAATTTAACAGACAAGCAATCTTGAGCCATATCTTTCCTCAGACCCCAAGTAATCAGACTTCTTTTAATTGGTGGCATTTTGAAAATTGTTTCCTTCAGTTTCTTAAAAGACTTAGAATATTGTCTCCAACAAATTGCTACTGTGTTCCCTATTTTATCAGGCAATCAGTAGCCAGATGCAGAGGGACAGCTCAGTGGATGAACTAACTTATTCCTCCACAGCCCTTATAAAAATCTATTCAAAGCAGCCCTCCCTGCTTTAGCTTGCAGGCACTTCACTGTGCTGTTATGGGGATAAGGCATCAGGAAGCTGACAGACACAGCAAACTGCTCAGACACGTTGGCAGACAGGCACTTTCTGCCTGTGACACACAGAGCCCAAGGCTGGATCCGTGGAGGCAATGTTTGCCCTCCTGCTGCAGCCGAGTCTGTGGCACTAAGATACCACACCACTTTCTGCAAGGTAAGCCATGAGGAGTATTAGACACCTACAAACACGGGTCCCAGGCCATGGCACATCAGGTGCATGTCTCCAGGACCCCATTCCCTTCTTCTGGAGCACCTTTCCTGGCTGGCCTTGGTGGCTCAAAAACTACACTCAGGCAAAAAACTCATCTACCCCCATTTACTCCTACTCCAGCCTACTCTTTTCATGGCTCACATGCTTGACATGTTGAGGCAATCACCTAAATTAGCAAACAGAACATGTGAAAGTTAGGAGGGGTCTTAAATCCTATTCACCTCAAGATGAGCTCCATTTGTAAAGGAAAGCACTTATACCTTATTCTTCCACATCCTGAACAGAAATTAAGGTGATTTCTAACCTTTACGGCATTCATTACACAAGCTGTTTTTTAAAATTATAATAATATAGTGATGGTGAGAAGGAGAGAAGTATATTGGGGGTATTTCCACTGTCTTGGAAACTCTACACAATTTTCTCTGTATTTTCTTTTACAATATAATTGCATCACGGCATCTGCAAAATTTGGCTTACACCATTCCCCATTACAGAAATCTTTGATATCATTAATGCACAACTTTTATCCCCTTTCAACTATTTTAGTTATGTGATTTTTCTTTTTGAAAGATAGAAAATTTCTAAAACACACTCTTTCTGCCATTACACTGATAGTTTTTACAGGTACAAGCTATACTGACATAATGAAGCTTTAGAATCATCTAACTGTGTTCAGAATGCATGATATCCTTCTAAATGCAATGGTAGCAAGAATTAAACACATGAACTGATAACTTTTCAGTTTAAAACTAGTCTTCAGGGTTTTTTACACCATTATCTTTGAAACATGGTTACCAATAGACTAGTTAACTGTCCTGGACTGGCAGAGTAGAGAGACTGAAGCTACAATGTGAGATAAAATCTGGATGTGATTTCAAGGTAGAGAGAGATATACTGCATGATTCCTCCGTCATTAAACGTTTTCCTTAAGCTATGGGGGATGGAGAGACAGAAGCGATGGCTTGGCTAGTCCAGCTCTGCTCCAGCATCTTTCTGCTTATCCCAGAAGATCTCTAATGCTGAGAAAATGGCAAACATTTTTGAAATGAGCTGAACAGGATGCTTTACTTTTATGTAAATATAACTGAAATATATAAATTCTCAGATAATGGATCGATAAATTAATTTGCAAATTCCAAAAGCAGGCAGCTCATGAAGGAAAAGCATTCAGAAACCTAAAATTCCAATACCTTACAAGTTAGAACTATTTCATGTTTCTGGCTGGAATCTCTGTGTAGCTAATAAATCACATAAAAGGCATTTTAGAGGAAATGTACCAGAGTATTATAGTCTTCTCTTTTAGATCTTGGAGCTTGCACCTAATTAACACTGAAATAGAACATGTCATTCAAATAAATTGGGAAGAAGCCAAATGAAGTAATATCTGTATTATAATAAAATAATAATATTGGCAAACGCAGACAAGTAGAACTTGTTCAACTTGTATGAACAGAGACACAAAACCACAAGAAGCCTTCAGATCTGTTAAAGTTGGAATTACAGTTTTCAACTGATATTTTTATGTGCAAACTGTAAGAGTGTTATATATAGTCCTGTCACTGGCATGCCAGTATCTCTGTGTGAAAGTCTATATGGCTGATACGGTACTGAAGTATTTTGGAAGTAGTAAAAATAGAGTAGAGGTCTGTCTAATGAATATGTAATGAAGCTGGTGTTTTGGTTTGATCCTTCAGCTCCTGTTTTGAAATTTTCATAAAATTAGCAATGAAAATCATTACGTCTGCAGCTTCTTTCCTCCTTGGGTTAAGCTAAAATTTAAGATTACAGCTCTGTGGTGAATAAAGCAAGAGAGGCAATAGAGTGAGGGTAAGGGAAAGAAATCCATAAAAAGCTTTCACTCCTCTGAGATTATCTGGCAACTTGGCAAGTTCAGAAGCTCTTGTCACAGTTGGCCAGTTCAGCCATTTGTAGTTGACGCGGTTGATCAGAATGACCACCAAAGGCTTTGAGGGAATAGGGGCATCATTCACACAAACTGCAAAGGCCTGAGCAGAATATTTAGAGAAGACACTGTGGAAGAGGAATGTGTAAAAATTATATGGCAGACTCACTTTCACTCACATTTAAGACAGGTTCTTCAAATTTCCTTCTGTACAGGTTTACATGCTCACATCAAAAAGGTTTTTGAAAGCTTTTGGCATCTATTGCTTAAACCACTGAGTACCCAGATAATACATTTTTTACTATCTGAGCTTGCCTTTTAATGAGTACTACACAAGTCTTTAAGCTGTGTTAAGCCAAACTGATGGAAGACTGACATCCGAAAACCTGTGTCTTGTACATCAGGACCTGACTTTTGAGGTGGCTCTGCTAGTCTGAGATTTTTGACAGGAATATGTGTGCCCTGTACTACAAAATACATAGAGCTGCTTAACACTCACTCCATTAACATAAACCAGTGCTGAAAGTGGACAACAACTGAATAAGTAGGGCATTGTGAATTATGCAAGGTGCTCTTACAGATTGGAAATGCTGAGCAACACAAGGCAGATTTGCTGAAAGGGAAGAAAATACCTAACGGGGGGGGGGGGGGGGGGGGCATGGGTT
>JAWMRA010000078.1:17759819-17791310 GCA_035584735.1 Pseudotriccus pelzelni
CCCCCCCCCCCCCACGGGTTCTCTCCTTTGCCAAGCCTTCCCTAAAAGAAAAGAGGAAAAATTCTATGCAAATTAAACCAAAATTCAACAGCAGAACTTGACAAGTAAAGATGGCTCTGATTTAGTATGGAAGTCTGATCTGCATAAAGCTTTATTTATAAGAAAGATCTATCTCACTATACAAGGAAAAAGAAACATTACAATTTTATGGGCAGCAATATAACCAAAGGAGAAAAAACCCCCAATTTGGAAAAGAAAAGGCAAATACAATAATCATCTACCACTAATTCAAGTAATTTGGATGTTTTTCCCCCTTTTTCCATGAGGTCATACAAAGGCTTCTGGAACATTTCAGCACATCAGAATTTCAGAATTGCATTTTTGGAAAACATGTTATTTACATTTCATGATTGCACATATTTAAGCCAACTCTTCAATTTGACTAATTTCATAAATGCACTGTAATCAGCAAGATTTTTTTTTTTAAAGCCTAGAAATACTCTTACATTGAAACTTCAACAGATTGCTTATGAGATATACTATCAACTTTCTAAATATGCCACAGCCCAAATGCCAGCAAAATCAAGTATCAAATATACAAATTTATTCATCAAGCGACAGAAAATGCCATCATACTACTTCAGCTGAAGTAACTTTCTATAGCCTGTTTCATGAGTCTTTATTTCTATTATGATCATTTTAGTACAGAGGATAATCCAGCAAATGTTGGTAAAAGATTTGAATACTGGTCCCATGAACTTACAGACTCTTCAAAACATAAACGTCCCTTCAAAGGATTATCCAAGGAGAGGGCTCATATACTGAATGACCAAGGTCACAGCAAAAATCAATCATACTTCTCATAAGAAGAAAAATTTCAAATTTAAATTAACTCTGCCTATGAACAGCTCAGCATGCTAGAGACTTCTTTTTCTGTTGTACCTGACTCATGAGACTAGAACCAATGCCATCTTTCTGATCTTCTTTAGGAAAGATATAACAGATAAGCTTGACTTGCAATATGTCTATGATAACAATATGATCAATTTCTTAACAAATTAAAAATAATATTATTTGTAAAAATTATCCCATGGTGACAATTAGCACACAAACAGCAGTGTCAGTTTGGTTCATGATTTAAAAACCCACGAAAGACCAGATCCTCGTACTTTTGTTTTACAGATTGGCTGAGACTGCTAAAAGAATTATAGTAATATGTGGGAAAATAATGCTTAACATGATCTTATTTTCATGGAACAGGGCCTGCAAAGAGAGTCAGAGGTTAACAATTATAAAATACTGAGTGATGGAAGATGATGATCACTGTACTGCTATTATATTATATGGTCAGAACAACAAACAACAACACCACTATCTTGATGCATGGTTTCCTTGCAATTATACAATAAGTAGCAATTAATACTCATGTCCAATACAGAGTTAGTATCAATAATAATAGGTATTATGGTAGGGAAATAACATAACTGGTAATTTCCTTACACATCCATTTTATCAACAGACTTTCCCTTAGTCATAACTGTAACTGCTGAAGGCTGTTTGTTTTTTGTTTCTTTTTTAATTACCCGATTTACTTTTACTTTGTAGTAATTTATGTAATCATACTGGTAAATTAGAATGCTATAAGCAAAGTCAAGATCTGAGTCCACTGCTAACAATACTGTTACTTGGATTAGTGTGCATCAACACTGAGGAAATACTGCTTAATTCCAGCATCACTCATATTCTGCAGCTACATAAACACAATAATGCAATATGTGCATTGAATTTACAGGCAGTCTGATTACAGTTTTATAGCTTATTACAGATGTGTTTTGCTATTCTTCCCGTCAGTTCCACTTGGGGTACAAGACCTAAGTTTATTGCTAACTGGATACATGCAGAAAAAAAAAGTACAAGTTCTGTCTCAAAGAAGGCTTGGAGGCTTGAAGGTGCTACGTACTAAGAGGAGGGAGAGAGAATTTTGGTCAGTACACAGTCATATCAGTCATCACCAAAAACCTAGCCAGTATCAAGATTTTGAAACCATTATAGTAAGAAGACTTAAAATGAAAAAAAGAAAAAAGTGTTCTATTTTGATGTGCTTAATTTTTTTATACACACCATCTAAATGGATTTCAGTTGGTTTCACAACTGAGGTTAAAAAAAGTGATAAGAGCCTAGGGAAAGCTGATCATAACAGAAGTGGAAGGCATACAATCTTTCACATCTACTAGGCTCTTATGTGTCTTATGCATATCTGTGTCCCACACTTGCAGATCTTTTTCGTATTACTTTTGGAATGATAAAAACACAATTATGATTAAGGTAAAAATGCAGAATGTAATCCTCTATCTCAACCCTCCACTTTCTGAGACAGGAAGACAAAATCACTTTGAAAGGAGATCACAGATAATGAAGTTGGAATTGATTCTGGCTTAGCCTTTTCTTACAAAAAAAAAACAAAAACCTGCTCTAATAGGCTTAGATGCCCAGCCATGGCAAATTCAATCTGAGTACTACTCAGCATCTCTACTAACAGAAAACCTATAAAAGCTAGAATGATGTTGTTCTGATTTGATTTCAAATCAGATGTACTGTTACTGATGTGATTCCAGAATTTTCAGGTGGATCAGATTAGAGAATTGAACCCCATGGATCCCATGAGAAAAATTCAAAATTGTGCTGTTAGTGTCTATCTAAAGTCAGTATGAAATGCACAACTGGAATAGTTTCTCAAAATGAACAATGGTAAGGACTTTGGTTTCTCCTTAACTTTCTCTTGTCTCACCTGTTGTAATTTCTGTATAACTTCACATAGCTTTGATCACTGCTATACATACAACCGTTTTTTAACACTGGACTTCACGATTTTTCAGCCGAAGATCCCTAAAAATTTCCAAGTAGAATTGCAGATCTAAGCCTACTTCAAGGAATTTCTCCCAGTTCTCCCTTTCCTTTCCTCCTTTTCAGCAAGAAATTTGGCATTATAGATGGGAAACCCCACTCTCCTGATCTCATCTGACTAGCAAGGAAGGGATCAGTGCTGGGATTCTTCCTTTTGGCCATATTCAGCACCAGTAATCACATATATGACTTAATCTTTAATGTGTTTCATATCCACATTCCCAACAGCACTTGCAGTAATTATTAATAATGCAGACACCCAGGTGTACCTACATGAATTCTTAGCACATACTAAGCTTCCAAAAGGAAGTATATCTGTAATGTTCCTATGTCCCTGCTACACAACTCACAATATTAATAATTGTATTGACTTGTGGATTATCAAAGTACAGCATAGGAAAGCAGGAAGTTAACACATTTTAAATAATTTGACCTTTTCTGATTAACCATTGTAGCAATAATATCAAAATGTTAATTCATGTGAAATTTATGTATTTTCTGTCCAAACCTCCCCATATCACAAATCCTTGCTAAGCCACAGAATTATTTGTTTAAAAAGCAGCAAAAAGTAAAGTATTCAACAAAAAAAAAGTCCTTCTAAGAGAAATGGGGATCTCTCTATAATATTCTATTTATATGCAAATTCTTGCTTTTCCAAACCTGATTCTAAGGTTTCCCAGAGAATACTAATACCAGCTGTGCCTTATTTAAAGACATTGGAAAAAAGTTTTTTTTCTGGTCAATAACTGGATTACAGTATGATTGCTAATATTGCATAGCAGTATTAGAGCCATCTCCACTGTGTCCATCTCACAGTTCCAATTTGAAAGCATCGTTATTTTTCCTCAAGGATCCAGCAAACCAAGTGTGATGGACTGACAGGTCAGTAATGTCTTAAACACTGTCAAAATCATAGAAAGACTTTTTGTCAAACTGCAAGGAAGCAACAGTCTGTGGCCACCAAAGCATCCTCCTCCTACCAGCACCTCCCGACTGGAGTTTAGACTGTGACTGGGGACTTGAGATAAGACTATTTTCTAATCATCTCAAGTCTGAGGAAAAGTAAGCAAGGCTCAGTAAAGAAGAATGCATCTGTGTTAAGAATCAGCCCTATCTGGGCTCAGGGGATGGTTGGGGAGAAGGGTTTCGGGTGTTTGATGGTGAAATCTCTCCATACCAAACCAAAGAAGACCACGTACACATGGGACATTCACATGAGAGGCAGCTGAGAAGGGGTCATAAAACCACCAAAGACCCCCAAAGCTCCCCCCTAATTGATTCCTGAGCCCTTCCGCCTCAGAAAACTGCACCTGATCCAAATCTGTTACAAGAGACTGCAAAGCTTCCCCCATTCCAAGGGGAGGTGCCTGGCATCTCCTGAACATATATTAATTCATTGGACTCTGTTTTTTGGGAAACCCTCACCACTAAGAAGACCAGAAGAACCAGATCGACAGAATGGCACCGGTTTACATAGAGTGGTGATACTTTTTCTATTTTAATCTCTCTGTGCCACTTTCTCTCTTCTACCCCCGCCCTCCTTTTCCCTATTTCTTTCTATATCTCTTTTTCTGTCTCATATTTACATTAAATAAACCCCATAATACTGACTTTGGCATTTGGTCTCATTTGTACCTTAATTTGGGCAGAGGCATTTCTAATAATTTTAATAACCAAATCTTAACACTTAGGCACTAGAACAACCCGGGGATGCCAGAGAAAAGCACACAAAAAATGAATTAGGCATTGATAATTTGAACTGCAGCATATGTCTGCAACTTCTTTTTCATGACTTGTTGAGAAAGACAGCAAATATCTGGGATGTACCAAACTGTGTTAGTATGGCTAATTTATGCCCTTCCCAGCAGACGGTGCCAAATGCAACTTTGGTAGAAGGGTTTTCTTCAGTTTTAGCCTGAGGAAAAGCCAAAGGCTAAGACAGATGCAAGTTCATTGCTTGAAAAATGGATTAGCACAGACAGCACACACAGTGCCCCTGCACTCTGTAGCATGCAGAGGCAAGGAGCAGTGGTTCCAGGGACACTGCTCTGGCCCAGACACCACCATCAGTTAACTTTCCACAGGCTTGTCACTCACTGCTGCTGGAGCAGCATCAGAGGGTAATTGGCTTCCTGGGTAGCCCTGTCAGACTGACTTTGAGTTAGGGACAAGGATCAATGTCAGCATTTCCACCAAAGGCAACCACGCAGGATCTGGTTGCTCAAGCAGAGAGAAAAAGGGGCTCACCTATCAGCACAATGCAAACATGTACAGACAACATCACCTCACAGGCATAGATTAAAGTCTGAGCAACTTGGCACAGTGGAAATAAGAGAAGGAAAGCAGCATAATGCCCTGTCGGGTACAACAAACACTGGTGGACACACAGATGAAGGATTTTCCCTCCTCCCTTTTCAGGGATACCCAACAGATTGAAATCACCCTGTTAATAAGTTTGTCTGCAAACAGGGCCAAACTCCTAAGCCCCTTATTTGCTCCAAACAGATTTATTAATGAATCTGTAGCAGTGGGACAAAGTACAGCCTGCATAAAGAGTGCCACTTCTCAGAACTCAACCTGACCTGGACACCTCTAAGAAAAGCAGACCATGCAACACAGCCTTGTTCCATGACTTGAATATGGCACATTTCTCCTGCTGTGTCCTAAATTCCCTCTGCCCCCACCATCAGAGTGAAAAGGAAGTGGTTTGCAGTATTAGATGTTTCACAGAGCTCAGGTTTTGGAAAACTGGAAAATGAACATGCAATTGCTGTAGCCCAGAAATGTGTGTCAGAGAATGCAATACTATCTGATATTACAAAAGCTGAAGAGAGAAGCTGCTGTGATGTTTCTTCCAGTAGACTGGCAAACAAGGGTTTTTTAATGATGGCAAAATTAAAATTTAAGTTTTTTGTGAAGACATAACTTAAACTTCTCTTCAGCACAATGCTAAATGCACACATCTATTTTAGGCAGAACTTAAAATTTAAACTCCTTCACTTTCACTGTGGACTAAACAACTAAATTTTACATCTTCTTTCATTTTCTGCACACAAAGGTTTCCTACACCAACAGCGATTCAGGATTTAGAAAGACTAATCCAGGTACAAGTAAATAGATGGATGATTTGTGGAAGCCATGAATTCATTTAATACACAGTGAAAGCTTAGTGCCAGACCTCACTAAACTGTGGTGTCAAGACAGGGTTTTCATAAAATGTCCTGTAAAAAAGTAAAATATACAAATTTGCATGTTCAAACATAGAGTTGCTCCAAGGGTCAGGGAAAATAAAGGTGGTCTCACTAGGCCTATATGGCAGGGTTAGATGTTTAAGTCAGCAATGACTGAGAAATATATTAAATGTTAGTACTTTAAAATTATCAAGATATTTTTAACCTAATTATCTTGCCTTTATAGATACACTGAATTATGCTTACTGTGTTTTATTCTTGGTGATTTTTTTGGTAGAGATGGGATGGTCAAGAAATGAAAAAAGTATTTTAAAAAAACCGAAAGGACATTGAAGCTTGTCTCAAGGTCTCTTCACCCTCAACCTGCTATTGCTGTTCAACTTAAATTTCTCTATATGTTTACCCAGTCCCCTCATTTCTGTATATTTAGTTCCAAAAGAATAGTACAAAACTTTAAAAAATAAGATCTATTGCTTTCCATTTTCCTTCATATCCATTAAGTTAGTGTTTTAAGGACTTCTGAAAATATAGTAGTGATTTTAAACACTAAGGGCTCCAATCTGGCCCTGTGAAGTAAGTCAGTACCACAGATACGGTCCTCTGTAAGAGTAGTCACTAGAGAAATCAGAAACTTTCAACTTTCAGGAAGCACAAGAGAAACCTAAGTAACTATAGTAAACATATATGGTGTAGAGATGGATTCTATAAAAGAACCCAAATATAGGTTGTGAAAGGGTAGGTTGCTTATATGTTTAAAATTATTTTTCACAATAGCTCAATGGATACTTCTCTTTTGCAACCTGGCAGATGCAAATAATGATACTCGCTTTCTGTGATAACATAGTCTGTGTTACTGATGACAAGCACTACATAATAGCTACATACTGTTACTGAAAGGCCATTGCTTATTTCTTTCAGACTCTCTGTTGGTAAACTACTTTTTATTTTATCTAATGAAGATTAAATTTGTCACTGAAATTACAATGGATCTAAATGCTTTCAGCTTTTATTTCTTTTTTGCAGGAGAAATTCTCATTTTAGCTTCAGCTAAAATCCTAGATCAGGAGATCTGCTGGAGAAAAATATCACGTTTCTAGCACACTAATGGCAGGAAATTAGAGAGGAGATTGTTTTTAAGCTCTGGCACAAAATCTGCCTTGCTAGACTTGATGTGGGAACAAAAAAAATATGTAAATCATACATTAAGAAGGAATTGTTGTAGAAATGAGTTTAGAGTCAAAGAACAGCTGTATTAAACCCATCAAGAATCAGAGACATAAAAATAAGAATTAAGCTGATTTGAGAAATGAATGATAGAAAGACATTCTTTGCTTGGCAGAAAAGAAATAATCCGTCTGAAAACTGGCAGAGATACTGGAGAAACAGAAGACAAAATATTGCATCAATCTTGAAACTTGCCAAAGCAATGAAATTATCCAGCAAATGTTTAATTGGACTGCCTGATACATGGAGTATTGAACATTGCCTTTGTCTCCTCCCAAAAGACAGACAAACTAGTACTGTGGATTGTCCAGATCTGGCATGTTTTCACAGTTTTTAACTGACAAACAGAACTGGAAGGACTCAACTCCTATAAAGGCATTTTAGAACTTAGGGATAAGGCCTAGTTTTTTATATATGTTACCTTTGACATTGTTCACATGCACTCCCCCCATGCCTAAATAAAATGAGGAACTGCATTGCTGGCATTCACTTTTAATACACTGCACTTACATGGAATTTAGTTATTTGGATAGACATGCTCTGGGAGAAGATTGAATAAATGTGTTTTTCTTCTTCTTTATTATACACCTTCCAATGCTACCACAACATTTCAAGAAAAAACATTAACAGCTTTGCAGCACTCCTGCTGGGGTCGCTTTGCTGTGTACATACATTTCAGCTCTGCATTTTTTTAAAAAGGAGGCAGAAATGGATACTGCCGTGTTGCAAAGCACATGGTGTTTTGGAAGCTGTGCAGGGATGAGCCAGCTCAGATTACACCGGTCTACACTTACAAAGGGACAGATTTACAACTCTCTGCTGTGCCAGGGCTTTTCTAAGTGGAAGATAGGCCATTGTGTAATGTGTGAAGATCATTACACATTAATCATCACATGAAGAGTATGTTATTTTACTTTGCAGAGGGTAAAAAAGAATAGAGGTGACACACGGAACAAGAGAGTTCAGTTTCTTAAAAAAGAACCACAAATGTGCTTAAGTGCTTTTGAAGAGCTTATTTTATAAATGAACCTGAGCTTATAGGAACTCAGACTTGATAGACTCAATGATTAGATGAGTACAAACTACCCAGTGCATTAAGAGAGCTGAAGGAATGGCTCTATGACGAAGAGACCTTCTTCACAAGGTGGTTTGTTTCCTCCTTGGGTAATCACTATTGCGCAGAGCATTTGTACTTCTATTCAGCCACTGGCTCAGGCTGTTGCTCAGGTTCTTGCTCAGGTTCTTTATTATCACTAGCTGGAAGGCAAATTCAAAGGAGAATGGAGAAAAATGTCTTTAAATAAGAGTGAAAATAGTGTGTTTAAAAGCTTTTTGGATACAATTATATTTGAGTGTTTACTTACTAATCAAAGGCAGAAATACCTGGGTACAGAATGATTTGGGAAAATAAGTAAGTCAAAATGCAGCCTACGTTGTTAGACAGACTGATATAACTCTAAAGTATACTTGAAAAATCACCTGCATTTCTCCTCATTCTACCCCCTACAGATTTTATTTCTAAAAAGCACATAATAATGCTGTCTCAACATGCTTTGTCTTTTCTCTTTCCAAATGAAGAATAGTGTCAGCAGTCAGCTATGATTCTCCATATCCTGCCTTTGAGATTCAAAGACAGTAAACCACTAGCCAGTTGCACTAAAAGACATCCCTTACAGCAATCTTATATTTCTATGTCACAGCATCTTGCTGCCAAGGTTTTAATCCACAGACTGGTTGACAGCCTACCCAGAGCCAGAGCAGCCACAGTAAGGTTTGCAAACCAGATCTTTACATCTTGTAACATGGAACAGATTCAACAACAGCTAGACTTCATTCAGCGTTGTAAGAGTACAATGTAAAGAATTACCTAATTCCTGAAATGAATACAACCCTTGAAATAATATTTTAATTTCTCAAGAACGTATTCATAGTAATTCTGGTTCTATTGCTAACCAGCTCAATGTTAATTTAGGCCATAAACTCTCCCTCCATAACACATATATTCACACTGTCAAAGCACTCACAGCTCCTGCAAGTCCCAAGCTGATACACTTTAATGGGACTTTAACAGCCCCTAGAACTGCTTATCTTCTACAGGGCTGTCACTTCCACTCCACTGAGGAGTTAGTTTTAAATTAATCTGTCTTCTTGCTGAATGCTGACTGCCGTTCTCAACACGTACATCTCATTTACTCAGGCAGAGAAACAGCTCAGTCTCCACAGATATATCCATGTCTGAACTACAGAGGGATGAATTACCAGTTCCTGGATATCTAGATGTCTAGGCCAAGCAACTGCTAAGTTTGCACAGGCTGGATGGGCTTGTGCAGTGTGTTCCACAGACCCATCACTTCCAAATCCACTACCATTAACAGGCCTGGTCTACAGGTCTCTTTTCTCTTCAGATAAATTTTAGGGCTAGGCTGTCAATTGGTAAAGGATGCAGTCAGTAAAAGACTGGCAAACCACACATCCCTACCTTACCAAAGAACTGGTTTGGCCACCTTTCTTATCTGTCTGAGCAGCTCACTTGATCCTGCTTTTCATTTTCGTAAAGCAAGTGCCCACTGTGACAGAACTGTCTCTCAAAACTCACAGTAAACTTTTCTTTCTACATCAGGGAAAGTTACAGTCCCTGTAGATTTTTTAAATTGTCTGTCCTGCCTCCTCTCTTTTTCTCAAAGTAGTTTTCACTATTTTCTGGAACAACTTCAAAAGCAGAACACTTTGCTAGGATTGTAGGTGCTCCAGTCCTTCATCACATTTCTAACATGAAACAAATTTGGGAGGAAGAGTTCGTTAAACACTAACCAGTGTTTATAGCAAATTCACACTTGCTTCAAAGCCTAAAATTGGTTTTGCAGCCCATATGTCAGTCATGTGCAAGTTTCTCACATTTTGGTGCATTTGGACACATTGCTGGCTCTAAATGAGTCCCCAAAACCACTGACACTTCCCTGAACCAGGTCCTTTCAAAGGCCTGTTATTTAATGGAACTTCATCACATAACTCAGAGTGGACATCTTTTCTCTTTTACATTAATGGTAAACCAAAACCTCACAACTTCTTGTGCCTAAACTAGTCTCACTTCTGCCTGGTTACACTAAAAGTTGCAGATTTTCCACACAGTGTATTCATCCCTTCACATGATTTAGCTAAGCCATTTCTAAGCATCTGTCCAGTATCATCTGTTTGTAAAAAAGTAAGAAGCATATATCACTTTTTACCTACTCCTGGAGGAGAAAAGTAATAAAAGCACATTCCGCCTCCTCCTCTCATATAAATGCAGTAAGAAGGGAAAAAGCACAACATACTTTATGACTCCCATCAGTTTTGCTGAAGTAAGGAGACTGAAAGCTGTGGGAGAAAACTTTCGGTGTCATTAATACAGCCTCTCCACAGGAAACACGGGCTCATCAATATATTGTTTTTCACCTTAAGCTTTAAATATGAGTGATTTCAAAAATACCAGCTCATACAATTTCTTTTAGGTTTGTAATGCACTCAACTACAGGCAAACTGAATCTTGCTTCTCTTTTTCTTGCTGGTTTTCTTCTTCCCTTCCTCTACACGTGCATGTGCTCCCACTTCTCACTGTGTGCCCTGCCCCAGACACCTTCTCCCTCCCTCCCATGGGGTACCAAAACCCAAAGTGACTATTCCCTCCGACATTCTCTGACTCTAAGTCAAGCATTCCCCCATCCAACCAAAGTTATCTTTTCCATACCTTGAATGACAGGTTTTATTAGAGGCTCCACTGCTCGGAGCCCTGACAGCACCATCCCACCACATACAGACCTAAACTGGGAATTCCTCCTTGTATAGCTTTACTCAGGTTTCCTTCTGTGCCCAGTTCAGTTAATCAGCACTTTTCAGACTTACTCTGATCATCTCCCTTTTCAACAGCTGCCTGGTCTCTCCAGATCAGCCTGTGCTTTCCCAGGCAGAGGCACGTTGTCAGACCACATGTTGCATCACTTTTGTTTAGCCCAGCTGCAGGCAGGAGGAGGAGCAGTGCAGGGAGGAAAAGGTGATGTTGCATGCAGAGGCTGTCTTGTAGCCTCAGCCATAGGCTTTGGCCCCATTTGCTTGCTACCTCTTCCCAATTTTATTGTCTGAAATCAGATGTTATCCTCTCCAGTGACCTGTCAGAGGAAGATAAAACAGCCGAGGGAAGAGTAAGACTGCACGGAGTTCTGCAGTCAGAAAATCACTGCTCTGAAAAGCAATGTGACAAGCCTGAACTCTATTTTGTTGTAATATATTTTATCAGTATCACAGAGGGAATCTCATTTCTCATTTAAAAAATTTAAAACCAGGACCTTTCTTATCTGAACTTCATATCAAAAATTTGTTACATTATAAGTGCATAGCAACAGCACCGGGCTTATTCCACACCCTTCAAACATGTGGACAAAGAACTTAAATGCTTTAATTTACAGAACAGTTTTTAATCCATATTAAGATCTGTTACTTACTGTTCCATGAATAAATGTGACATAAATCACTAAGAAAATCACTTAGTCAAGGCAGTGGCAAAGAGCAAAGTGGTTTGCATGCACATAGGGAAGGAATGACATGACTGTGCATGTTGAGTCTGGTGAGATGTCTAGATTCTGTGGAAAAGCAGAAGGTAATTTACTGATGGTATCTAACATACAACACCATAAAACTGCTAGTTATGGAGTGGGCTCCTCTTGTTTCTCAGAAAACTCACGTTAGGAAACCCAGAAACAGACAGAATTCTAATATTATTCTACTGCAAGATGCATCATATATCCAATAAATTGGCATCTTTAAATCTCATCTTTAAAAGTGATCTAGAAGTCACACATTTTGCATTGCAGTGAATAGGAATATTTGTTGGTGCTTTACAGAGAGCTGATTAGTCACAGCATGCTGTTTCCTCAGTATTCTGTTACTAAACAACATTTAAAAAGTTAAACTCATATTAAATATTTATCTGATATTTATTGTTCCATGTAAGCAATTGCTGCAAATTCCACAGGAATACTATTCCGTTGCCAGAAAGAGGATAATTATCCATGCAATGGCAAATAGGCTGGGAAGTAGGTCCATGGGGCAACATCTTTGTTGAAACATGAATTTGTGAACCCTCTGGCCAGCATTGCTCAACATGACTGAGGCATTTCACATTTTGCAGGTGCATGACTGAAGCATCTTGAAGAGGCATAATTTTTGCAGGGTGACCTATTGACACTTTCTGAATGTCATTCTATCCAGAACTTGTCCCCACAGACATCCACCAACTCTTGATCTTCTGGTTCTTCTCATTAGTAAGCTCAGTTTCTTCCTTATATTAACACTTATCCCAACACAGTTCAAGACTGAGAATTATAATCACTTCTGGGATATGTAAAAGCAAGTGTGATCTCCTGAAGATCTAATGATTTCAGAGGAGTCGTGGATGCTGAGCACCTTTGACATCAAACTGCTTCTAGTATAGAAGATCATGTCTGACTGGAGGTGGTAGCCTCTCTGAAACACCCAGCTGTGGAAAACTGAATTGAAATCAACTACAACAGACTCTCAAATTTCTGGAAACAGGCAGTGCTACATTCTCACAAATGTATGTGCCTCATACAACATCAGGTGGAGGAGATCACCTCCCCAACTTCTAAGTCCTCTTGAATACTGCAACTATTGGTTGCTCTGGCTCTAGTGTTGCTGGGTTAATTTTCCTCCACAGACCAAACCTATTCTGCCCTGACTAACTTGAAATCCTTTAAGTGTGAAATGTTCTAGGTGATCAATAAAAAAGGTTTCTCCCATTGTGTAGTGAAGACGTTCAGGAAATCTCTGAAAGTGTTCTAAACTTCAATGTGGCAAATAAGTAACCTCATTTTTCTCAAACTAGCACCCTCTAACCCACTGCCTACTCCTAAATTCCCTGTCATTACTGGGAAAGTCAGCATTGGGTCAGTGTCAGACATCTGCATTTTCAGTTCAGTAACCAGCCTTTGTGGGGGGAAGGCAGGCTTGCCAGAAAGGACAAAGTTAGAGAACACAACACCCCTATTAGCGTAGTTCTGTTCTAGTCAAAATAGCTTTTTTTGTGTCCTTATTTGAATTTAATCCCTCCCCCCAATCAAATCCAGATGTCCTGCGTTTATTTATTTATTAACATTTTTTTGAAGCAGGAAGTGATGTAGGTATGGTGAGAATCAGCTTGAGAAAAAGCTTTGATCCCAGAAGCATTGCTAAAACTGTTGTGAAACATGTGGGTTTTTTCTCAACCAAAATGCTATGAACTGTATATACTCAAGCTCATTTAAATTAAAAAAAAAATAAAAAAAGAGGAAAAATTAAAATCAAGTCCTTCTAAGGACATTCTATGTATTTCTACCCTGTATTGTGACTCTAACCAAACGCGGCTACTTTCTCCTTTACTTATTGGAGATGCAATCAGCAATGAAGTTAATTTGTGTCTGACCAAGGCTCTTACACTAACTGATTACTTACAGATGTCAAGTCTCCAAGTACATTTTTGCCACCTGCTTTCCATTTCAGGATTGGCAGTTTTGTATTTCCACAGCTTACCGACCTCGTGCAGGGCTATACCATCTGTTGTTGTGTTCTCCATGCTCAATCACCAGTTTCCACAGGATATCAACAACAGCAGAACAGCTTCATCAGGAAGTTTCCTCCTTTCTACAAGGAAACGTCTTAAATATTACAGCCTGGAAATATCACAACTGTCTTCTACATCCAAAAGAAGCTGTAAATGAAACACAATTACTTTTCACTAGTAAGTTGTTTCATTCAGAGTGTGAATATGGTTTATTTATATGTCAAATTAACTATATCAAGATGTTTCCGTGTATTGTCCAGGCCAAATTTCACGGCATTTTTATCTGGATATAAGTTATGTAGCATAAACATTTTCAGAAGAGCCCATTTGATTCATGGAAACAGTACTGTCAACATTAAATATATGTACTAGGAAATAAAACAATTTAATTAATTTTAAAAGTGCAATAAATACACTTGGGAAATAAACACAGTTTGTTGGTAATAAGCTATGATCAGAATTACAAAATAGCTCATTTTTTCCCCACCAATTTGCAAAGGATACATTGTTAAATAGTTTTGCAAAACATTTTTTCTATTTTAGAATGACACGCACTTTCCAAAATGTATCACCCATATTGTTTAAGACTTGACTCATCCACAAATTAATTTCAATATGTATTCTCATTAAAATGATTACTAGATGGTACTTTTAAGAGGAACCTGTTATTGAAAAGGACCATTCAGTTATCCTCTCTGTAAGCTGCAGCACAAACCTCTAGGGGATGCTGTGTATATTACATTTATACCACATTTTTACTTTTGAACTCTTTTCGTTATAGAAGTCCCGGCTGATACTAACCCACGTGGCCTATGGTTGGTTGATGCTATTATGTTTGGCTTGTATGATCACAGTGGGTAAGTGCCTTTGCTCTTGACAAGACCCAGAGTGGTAGATGCACTGCAAATGCAGACAAAAGAGACCGTCCCATCCTTTCTGTTGCTGCATAAAGAGTTAAGCATGTACTAAATTCATCCGTGCTCTAGGGTGATGTGAGCATCTTCCCTCTCCTCAGGTGGTCCACCATCAGAGGAGGCAGTAGGGTTTGGAAGAGGGGGAGGTTGGAGATGGGTACTCTTTCTAGAGCATTGGTGTGGGTTATCAGAGGTGGAATACGGGAATTCAGACATGAAGGGTGAGTGGGCATGAGTCACAAATCATGGACAACTTGCTTAGGATGGGAGAAAAGCAGAGTGGGCTGAGAAATACTCACCTAAGAGAAGACTGAAAATAAAAGGAAGGAGGAAAATGATGACTTATTGCTAATATGCTAAACCCCTTAAAATGATTGTTTCCCTACTTCAACACCAACCACAGAGATTTCAACACAGTCTCCTCTCTGCTGCAAGAAATGACGGGTGTCCCCAACCCATCCCCTCGTTCATGAGGCAATTGAAATCCTTCCACAGTCTCCAAAAGAAGCTTTTGAGCATATTCCCCTCTGGTCCAGTATTGGTAGAGACAAGAGACAGCACAAGATCAAAAGGCACTTTCCAGATAGTCACAGCTCTTCCAAGCCCGTCAGACTGCAGTTACGGCTCTTTTGCTAATGCTGATAGACACAGAACCCTTTATTCCTCATAACAGTTTGATTAACCTTCTGCCATACCATTTGCAATTGCTCAGTCTCTAGAAGACTGAGGGAAGCTTTGGCATCAGTCTGAAGCCACTAGAGTTTTTACATCTTTTGCTTAAAGAACTCCGCCAGGCAAAAATTAGCCAGGAGTGTGGCCCACTCACTGTGAAGTCCTCTGACCTCAGTTAACACTGACATAAAACTAGAAGAATGCTGTTGACTGGAGCACAGTTATTACCATTGTACAGGAGTGCATCTGAGGTCAGAATCTGACTCAAACTGCTTGCCAAAGACTGCAAAATATTATGAAAGAATGGCTAACAGAAGCTACCCACACCCACTGAGCTGTGGATGTTTCAGCCGAGAAGCAGATGTTTTAAGGGTCAGTACTTCTGTAATAAGTAAACACATTTATTGTAATGTAGAACACTGAGCTAATAATATAAATACCAAGTAGGATACTTGAAATACCATGCAAACAACAACATACATCTGAAAAATAACTACAACAAATGCTTGTTTTTCACTAGAAAGATCACAGGATCAGCAGCTGTTTACTGCTTCAGCACAGCAATTACGACATAAGCTTAGCCAATGTTTCCAATAAAGCCTGCTCCCATCCATCCCATTTCTAATAATCTGTGACATTTTTTCCTGGGTCTAATATTCAGAGAGTTTGCTGTCCAAAATGCTAGCAGAATTACTCTCAGAGCAAGGCCAAAACACCACGTGCTCTGCTTTTCAGATGCAGTTAGCTAAAACTAATTCACTTCGTTCTTTGCAAAGACCCCCTGCTTCCTACTCAGCAGTATAATTGTAGAACACAAATAAGGAAGTTTCTGAAGACTAAACATTTCAATTAGAAACTGAAAAAAAAAAAGGCCTGCCATAACAAAAGAAACCTTTGCATTTTACTTTTTTTTTTCTTTTTTCTTCCTGTGATTCGGCTAAATAAAATACACTGGTATGATAACCAAGCTTTCAGCCAAGAAGAAGACACCCACAGAGATTCAAGAACAGATCCAATATTTGCACTTCTGCTGACTTTGGTGGGATCTGGGCCAGCCCTCAATAAGGCAAATAAAGTCTCACTTTCACCAGTGTTCCTGCTTATCTGCATCCCTGTGCAAGTTTTCCACAGGCTCTGACACTTTCACAGGGAGGCCACAGAGCTTTGCTTGCACCATCAGCAGAAGTCTAAGCTGTGAGTCCAGACAGCCACTCCAGGGTGAGGAGAGGCTGTTTGTCACAGGGGGGCTGCCTGTGCCTGTCCCAGGGGTGCCTCGTTCCAGCTGCCCCCCCACCTGCCTAATTCAGACTTGTCTGTCTGGTATACTGGGTATATATGGAGGGTTAGAAACGAGTACAAAGCCCAGCACCACTAAAAATCACAGTGAAAATGCAGACATACACACACATCTTTGCTAGCATATCTAAAGGTTTGAAGACGTATCTCCTCCTTCCTTTTCCTTGTCTAGAAGAAAATTTGGCATGTCCATTATTGTTCAAAACTGTAAAGCAAAAGCCATACCTACTACTCCTCGGAACTCCCTTTCAGAAGTTAAGACTTCCACACTAAGCAGTGAAGCTACTGCAGAAGGAAGCCAACTAAGCACACCACTCATAACCCAGCGAAGAGCTCCTCATAATCACAGAATCACAGAACATACTGAGTTGGAAGGGACTCACAAGGATCATTGAATCCAAGTCCTGGCCCTTCACAGGACCACCCCCGAGAGTCACACTACGTGCCTGAGAGTACCATCCAAGTGCTTCTTGAACTCTGTCAGGCTTGGTGCTGTGATCACTTCCCTGGGGAGCCTGTTCCAGCAACCAAACTTCTGTGTGAAGAACCTTTTTCTAATATCAAGCCTTAACCTCCCCTGAAACAACTCCAGGCCATTCCCTTGGGTCCTGTCACTGGTTACCACAGAGAAGAGATCACTGCCTCCCCCTCCTCTTCCCCTCTCAAGGAAGTTGTAACTGCAGTGAGTTTCAGTCTCCTGTTCTCCAGGCTGAGCAGATCAAGTGAACTCAGCTGCTCCTCATATGGCTTACCCTCAAGGCCCCTCACCACCTTCATTGCTATCTTTTGGGCTTAATATATTTTTTATATTGCAGCACCCAAAACTGCACACAATATTCAAGGTGAGGCTGCACCAATGCAGAGCAGAGTGGGACAATCCCCTCTCTCGACGGGCTGGCAGGTTTTGCCTGATGCCCCCAGGACACGGTTGGCCCTCTTGGCTGTCAGGGCACTGCTGACTCATATTCAACTTGCTGTTACCAGGACCCCCAGGCCCCTTTCCACAGCACTGCTTTCCAGCATCTCATTCCCCCTTCCGTAGGTACATCCAGGGTTACCTCATTTCAGGTGAAGAATCCAGTGCTTTCCCTTGTTGAACTTCATATGGTTGGCGATTTCCTATCCATTCCAATGTTCCTAAATCCCTCTTTTAACCTGCCATTTTGCATGTACCAGCCTGGGTTCACCTGGGGTGAACAAAACTGGTTTGCTGACTCCACTAAACAGGCAAAACTTTGAAACAACTCAGGAAGAACCTGTATGTAGTGCATCATCTAGAATTGTAGTGGTTTATTTTGTCCTTTGAACATAGTTTCTGCCTATTTATTTATTTATTTATTTCTAAATCAAGAACATACTCTTCTGCTTAGATGAAAATTATTTCCTTCTGTAGTCTATAAAGGTACACGTGTTTCTGATAAATTAGGGTATCTTCCTCTTTCCCTGAGGTAAGAAATGTGAATACAAATGTTGATAAACAGGGTCAAGATTAGAAAACTCAGGAGCTGGACTGAGCCATCAAATTTAGAAAATGAATTGGGCAATGTCAGACACCAGGATAAAGAAAGAATTTTTTATTACAGCATCAGCAAGCACCCTCTGGTAAATGGCATGCAGCAGGGGAAGAGCTCAGGTAAATGTCTCGTCACCATGTTCTGTATCTGGATTTTAAATCAGCTGTAAGTTAGAAAACTGTTTGCAGAGTTTCACATTACTGACCTTCTCCAAAGATTTACTCCTGATGTCTTCTAGTTCCTTAATGCTGTTTTATCTAGAGTTCTCCCTTTTGTCTACTGGTTGGATAAGTTTTCTCCAAGTTCAGAAAGCCCTACTGTTAATGTAGATGTCACAAATGTTGGGGTTTTTGAGTACAAGCCATTAGGATTTACACAGTTGTGTTCCTTCACCTTGCAGCTCTGGGTTAGAAAAATATAAATAAATGAAAAGGGATGTAACAGATACGTGCATGACTTGCTTATTTTCACTGGCCAAGTAGCATCATATGGAAAAAAATAAAAGGGTTTTAAAAACAAGTTAAGATTTAAAACACAGCTGGACAGCTATAGACACATAGTTTAAAAGCATAAATTATCTCTGAGATCTAATGCTTACCATCAGAATGTGAAAAGGTAACCACATATAAAACAGTATAGACTGGTCTAACATGAAAGATTGAATTAATAAACACAGTCGCTAATTCCAGTTGTATTTCCATAATTCAGAGTGAGATTTATGGTATTTGCACATCAGAGACCTGCAGGACAAGACCAATGACTCTGACAGACAGCTTTCACAACACAGCTTTGTACATGCTCTGCTTCAAAAAAAAGGAAAAGTACAAGCAGAGATGGCAGGCTACTTCCTTTCATATACAAACCTTCAGTGTAACAATTATATAATGTAATAATCTTATAATATTACTTTAAACATTAGATTTCCTCACTCAAATAACTTGAAATAATATACATAAACTCAGCATCCGACTTCAGCTTCTTAAGAAGACCTGGATATAAGGATATAATGATGTACAGGTACTTTCTAAATGGAAGGCTTGGGATTGGAAAGAACAACAAATAAAGAACTTAAGTCTTGGGTTTTATTCAATATAAGGAAGTTACAAACATATTGGATTTATATATCAGGGCAGTATAAACCTAGAGTTTGTTAATCTCTGCATTATATTTAACTGGTTTTCAGTTTAACTGTAAATTTTCTCCTTTTGAAAGGCAGGGGTTTACTTGCCTCTTTAAACACACTGAGAATAGAGAATCTCATCATCATTCATGTCTGTTAGCTGCAATTTTATCAAGTAACATTTTGCCTATTTTAAAATATTTTCTCTCTACATTGGTAAAGCAATTAATCTCGATTAGTGTAAATTGACTGTCTGTTAAATTAGCTCAAGAATGCATGGGAAAATCCTTCAGATTAATACCTAGTTGCTAAGCTGTGTTTTGGAAAATGTGGAAAACAATATTCTCCAGAATGCAAAACCTCTTCAGCAAGCTAAGCAAGTTTTACCAGTAATTATGTTATTAATCTTCAGTGTGACTTCAGTGATTTCGGGAATTCTACAAGTGTCAAAAAGTATAATAATACATTGTACATTAGCCTCTTTAATGTTGTAAAATACCAAAGCAGAAACAAAGATCTTGCTCAGCAGAAGGAAAACTCAGTGCATTCAGGGTATTAACATAATACTTACTCTCTAGATATCCAGAGGTAGAAGACACATGACAACTACTTTCACAGTCTTATAACTCAAATGTATTTCAACATGCAGTCAGCCTATTAGGAGTAATACACCAAAAAGAGTGACAAACTAATATAAGAGTTTTATATTTTAAAAGCAAAGTCAGTGAAACTGCATGAAATCCATCAAGCTCTATATTACCATTACCAATTTTCAAGGAAATTGTTGTTCTAATAGACAACTGTATATAATCCTAAAATTACTCTAAACCCATTTTCTGTCTGTTCTCAGTTATTTACTCTGCAGAGACAGACAAGTTAATATTTATTTTCCATGTCTAATTTTTGGGTGGAAAACTGTCTCCCTCTATGGATTAGTGCTTCTTGGGCTGCACTAAAATATTAGAAGGCATTTAACGTCCTGAAGAATAAGGGTGTGAATACAAAGAATGAGGGATACTAAAAGTGACCAAACTCAAGATAGTCCCATTTTCTTTCACACAGCATGTATTTGAGCCAGCAGTAGCATATGTACAACTGTATTGTAATGAAAGTGAGGATTCTTGGATATGCACTGAGACTAATGGCATCTACAATGAAAATTAATGAATTTTCACATTAGTTAGAAACAAAAAGCAAAATTATTTTAGGTAATATAAGAAATGTATCTATGCATATTATCTAAATGTATTTTCTCTACACCGTGTCATTTTCTAGCTTTCAAAATAAGCTTGTTCTTCAGCATATGAAAATGCAGATAGGCAACGCATCAAGTGCATAACCTTCATCTTCCAATGACACATTCACAAATCTGAATAATGGAAACACACAGCAAATTCTTGGAAATTCATCAGCTCTGCATGTGCCCACACGTGCTGTATTCCACACAGCTAGAACAAGAATACAAAAGGTGTCAGAAAACACGGCCAAATTTGCCCAAGGGTAGAATCTCAAATAATTGGATACATCCCCCCTCCCTCCCCGCCCAAAATAATCAAAAAGAAATGCAGCCTGAAGACACAGTTCTCACAAGCACATGGCAACTTCCTTAACATTCCAGGGATAAACACTTCTTTCCCAAGAAACTTTATATAGTCTACAGGTATAAACACTCCCCCCCCCAAAAAAAAAGAAAAATCCAGTGGTTCCATAAAATATTTTCCAGGGTTCTTCACCTGGGTATATTATTTTTCAGAATATAGGTGCTGAATTTTTCTTCCAACTTTACCTGGACATAGTATTTTGTGAGATCATATCAAACTAAGTCACAGTGTGAAGTTCAGACCTACAGTGAGCTGGCAGGGCTGTCAGGAGTTACACACAGGGCTCTGCAAAGCTTAATTTCTAAATTCAACTCACTGAAGGCTGAATATACACTGTGAGGTCCAGTACAGTGAGTTATTGTTAACAAACTACTTATCAGTGATGGTTTAATAGCACCACTATTTTCTAATGCCTTTAGTTCCCCTGATTGCTGAAATAATGGCATCTTTATGCACTAGATTCTGAGTCAAGTAAATCCCTGTTGTGATGTGGATGCAAGGCAACAGATTACAGACATTTCCCTATCTCTTCAAAATATCTCTAGAAGGAAAAATTAAATAAATTTCTCACTCTAAAAGAAACTGTGCTATGTTCTCAAAACAAGAATGCAGCCTTGCAAGGAGATTGCTGTCTCTTTCATTCATGCCCAAAGGATATATTAAGAACATGGGAAGGCCTCTGCTGAGCTGCACTGCCAGCATTAATTGCTTTTCCATAAAGAAATATCAAAGAAGAAAGTAGGGACCAATGGAGCGAGTGATTCACAGAAAATTTCTTGCCAGGAAAAGTACTTCAAAGAAAGTCAGTGGCGTTATACCAGCTGGGATAGAAAGGGAAACCTTTCACACTGCCTTCACATCACCTCCATTACTGTATTGCATTCACCATGGGCACACTGACCAGTGATATAAAACACTTCTAGTTTCCAATATCTGGAGATCTTCACATTAATAATGCCCTGTAAAAAGTTTCCTCAGGATGGTAATAATTCTAAAATGTAAAATGGAAATGTTATAAATGTCTCTCAGTACTTGTAAGATCAGGAAAGTGTCCTGTCGCCCCGTTTGATTTATGATTAATTTGAATGTGTTTCTAAAGAGAAGCAATATTTTTCTAGGTTCACTTAGAAAATATTATCAGAGTAACAAAATCTTACAATCCTATTGTTAATATTTTATTTTTCCCACAGTTATCCTGATTGTATTTCTGTACCTTAGAAAGCAATTTTTTCCTATCCTCTTCTAACCGCAGAAGAGTCTAACTTGACAATAACCATTTTCTGCTCTTGGAACAGACCATATTATTGCTCAACCTGAAGGCATCTTTTAACAAATAAACTTTGAAGCAATCTATTTTAGCCTTTTACTTTAAAAAGAAGTGCATGGAATGTAATCATACTAGTCATTCAAGAAATTAAAAGAAAATAATTATCCCAATTCAAAAGTAATGGCGCCCTTTGAAAACAAATATAGTCTATTACCAAGTGCAAGAGCCTCTAGTATTGGCTCATTAAATAGAAACCTGGCTTCGAGCAATTTCTGGATTAGACAGAAATAATAATAATCTATTGTAGGCAGAAATTTTACACATTCAGTAAAACCATCTCCAAGTATGTTTACAACAGTGTAATCCAGAAATTCTGCAAGCTGAGAGATCACATTTTTAATGTGCAATTCACTTGAGATTAGAAGATCTTTTACTGCCTTTGGCCCTGCCTGTCTCCTTTTCATCTCCCAGCACCCAGCTGTGATACAAACAGGGACAGAGGTACAACTTGCAATCAGGGCTTTATTTTGGTGTTCATCCCTGCATGCAGGCAGAGAAGGGATTATTACTATCCATGAGTATTCGGGCACATATAAGAGACAACATAGTTTCCCCTCCCTCTGGTATCAGCCATAGATGATTACCAGAATCAATACAGCTATCAGGTACTAAGACCACTGAGGCAGTCTGACATTCAGAATACTCTTGGACCTAAAGATCCTGCGTCCAGCTGCTGAGGCAGACGAGGAGTGTGGGTAGCACAGACATCTGTAATGCTGGTATGCTGCAGCATTTTATTTTAACATCCTGTTTATCCTGGCCCTAATTTTAGCTCATTTCTGGGTAATGATGCAAGAGATTATCTGATGAAACAGGAACTTTGAACGTGCACCCAAATTTCCAGGCAAATCAGGTTTTTCATTTTCTCCTTGCAGTTCAAGAGCCCCTTCTGCTCATACCTGGTAATCATATACCACAGGATGAAAAACAAAGATGGCATAGACAGATGACCTTCTACCACAGTCTTTACTCCAGGATCTCCCAGCAAGTTCCTATTTCCAACACAACCACAAATTATAGAGGACCTTGACTTCTTCAGGTCATATATCAAAGTAACTAATATCGCATTTTTAAGGTATAGTTTTCTCTTTATTATAAATCACATAGGACATTTTTACTGACCAAAAAGCTGTGCAGAAGGAGGATCAGAGCTGGAGAAAGTGATGGAATTCCTGACTACAGGGGTAAAACTCAGTTTCTTTTTCAGCAAGTCAGAGAGAAGACATTTCTCTCTTGCTTCTTCTCCTCTTTTCTCAGAAAAATAACTTACTTGCAGAATGCAAGTGTTATTTCTCTATGCATAAAAATAAAGATGGTTTAAGGAGTCAAAGTACATTACAAGTAAAAAACACCAGAGGCTACAACACAACCATCCTTAACACAGGAAAGAAAGATACTAACAGATTCCCTGAGCTGGAGGGGGTGAGAGGAGCATAACTGCCATTGGCATTGTAAGGTCTGCAGGCAGCTGTTGGCATTCAACAGCCAGGAAGCAACAGAGCACAGCACTTCAGATGCTCCTCCTGTTCAAGACCCAGCCTGTCAGGATGGCTCCCCTTGCTGTAAGCAATCCTTGCAGCCCTGGGACAATTGTGGTTCAGGGAGAAGTGCCAGGCAATTCCTCAAGCCCTGTTCTGACACAGTGTGTACTAACTGCAACACCAGCACCAGGTCACAAATCAGAGCATCATATTGTACAGGCTTTATGTTCTCTGTGCTGCCTATTATTTTGGCTATTAATATAGAATTTTTCTATTCAATCTCTCAGAGAAGTGTTTGAGACAGAATAAAGAAATTTCAAACCAAAGAGTTTCATAAAGTCTCAAAAAAGAACATGTGAAACTGCATGTCTCAAATGTAAATTCGTACAGCACACCAGGGCTGTGCTCCGTATCCATGGTCACAACCGCATGCTTGATACAGGTTTCTTCACAGCAAAGATATAGGTATGCAACCCATTTGTGGATCTTCTGGACCATGCCTGAGTAACCAAAGGTACACTTTCTGGTTATTTCAATGTTTTCTTTTCCTGCTTTTGCCCTTTATCATCTCAGCATGCTGTGATCCCAGAAATGACAATGTAATTGGTGGTGTCTAACAGGCTTTTTGGCTTCCACACACAAAGTTTATGATTCTGCCATCAAACTCTAACTTGTACGCATATGATTACAACTTTTTAGAGAACAACTCATAGTATTTGTAGGAGGCAGAACATAATAGGCAGTGCTACCCAAAATAGCAGTCAATATAGACTGTCTTTACTGGTGGGAAGATAGGCTGCAGACAGAAATCTAGAGCATTGCACACTGAAGGAAATGGCTTGCCTGCACTGGTGGGTTAAACTCACATCTGCTAGGGTATAAAAAGAATAGAATATCTCTTTCGTTTTTAGGAAGTAATTAAATCAAAGGTGTGCAGTGAAATGCAGCTCTGAGAACCATGTGACACATTCCCTTAGACATCTCACTGGTTCACAGGAGAGAATACAATGCCCACTTGAACAAAACAGATTCTAGACAGCTTTTTGTAAAGGATTTTCATACCTAGACTAGTCTAACCCAGGCACTAATTTGCCAAATTAACTCTGCTGCAAACAGCTGCTACTCCTCAAAAATATTCTAAGTGCATCTGACTGAAACCAAAGGGACACAGCATGACACAGCCTTTCATCTCCATAGAAGTAGACCATTCTTCAGGAGAAATTCTCCTTCTAAATCAGGCTCTGATGAAAGGTCAATGCCAAAAGCAGGCTCTAGCACTGCTCATGTAACTTTCTTTCCAAGTACCATTATTTCTGCCAAGTGTAATGAAACAGAAGACAAATGCTGCAGCATGTACTTCCCAGGACATAATGGGAAAGAACTTGGAAACACATGTGTAACTGCACCATGCAGTGACATCTGTCTTAACACTTATCTGTTGTCAATTATGTAACACAATACAACCGAGATAAAAGAACATCTGGGACTGCTGCAACAAGAATCCAGCTTTTGGGAAGTATTAAGGACCTTGTTTTACTTTCTCTGAGGTCAGCAGTAATTTTGTTATTGACATTAGCAGACATACAACTGAAGACAAAAGCTTATTTCAAGCCTCAAAATAGCTGCTGACTGCGGTGGAAGAAAGATGAAATGTTTGAAGAGGTATTTATTGCCATGGTGGGACATTTTCTTGGAGTGATTAATCAGTGTACAATAGACATAAAAAGGGTAAGATAACAACACTTAAAAAATTATTACATACACAGATGATTCAGTATTTTAGCTATATCATGTTGCTTTTCAAGATCAGAACATATGAAGCTGTACTGTTTCTTCAGTTAATCAGGACATTACCTGACTAGTACAGTGTACCCGGTAGCAACGACCTTCTAGAGTTTGAAAGCTGTAATAGATATATCCATTCCCTTGGATTTCACAGGGATTCTTTAAATTAAAAAAAATAGATTCAAATCTGTATGTAATTTACAGGCACAAATTTGAATCTACAACTGCTGCTCCATTGACAGTTTACTCTGAAGTGCCATACACTAATTTTGTTAATGAGAATTTTCAGTGAATTTAATAAGAGCTGAATTTATCTTCCATGTGTTGTTCTAACCTAATGATGCAAATATATTAACTACCTGACAGTCCCAAGGTATTATCTACTAAACATCTTTGGAAAGATAAGGAGGGACAGACATTTTGGGAACTAATTTGTCAATGCTTTCGTACCACTTTGGGAAAACTATGCTATTGGTCTTTCTTCAAAGAGGTTATACTGAGCTGAATGGAAGATATGTGTGGGGTGGTTGTTTTTGGGTTTGGTTTCATTTGGGTTGGGTTTTTTTCCTAGAAGAAAATAATACTTTCACGTATTTCATGTTTTGAGTCAGGCTTGTAATGCTGTTTAAACACCATCAGTAGAACAACAAACTTTCAATTATCACTTTTTTTTTGTTTGTTTTTGTTTTTGTAGAGATGACTGAGCACACGATTGCTAAGCCTTGCCCAAACAGCATTTTATCCAGCAGATTCACAGAATTTCACTTTAAGGGAAATGTGATAACCTGCCTGTCTTTGCTTTATTCTACCTTTTAAAAACAGGAGCCAAAACTATGGTGGGAGAGGGAGCCTCACATCTAGCAGATTTTCATCTCTTGACACTTTTGCCTTTTTTGACCATTTTGAATTGTTTTCTCCAAATTTTAGTGAAGTGAAGAGGCATTTCTACTGTGACAGCATTAGAAATTACTCTTTGTTTATGGGAGAAGCAGCAGAAAAGCAGGTAAACCTATCAAAATATCTTGAATTAGAGATCACAGTTTTAGAAGTGAAAGATAATTCAACCTACATCCATTTGATTTTTGGCAACTTAACAGAACAAGCTAAAAGAGGGTCACAATTAGTATCAATTGTAGTGTGAGTTTTGACAAGCCCAATCAAAACAACTGCAATTATAAAGACCATACGTTAAATATAAAACCAATTAAGGGACAGTTAATGAAACACCATCACTGCAGCTTATGCTGTCATTGGTCAAATTTAGACAGAAAGATTAATATTTTAGAAAGAGAGGTGTCACTTTTTTCTACGCTACCCCTCAGTTAATTGATTACTGTATCTCCTTTGTGCTATCCAATCTAAGTACAGGAACTTACTCTCTCTCTAAGCCTAATCTTTCCTACTCCCAGAAGATATGCAGATGCCACTGCAGTCAGACATGCAGATGTCTTTGAGCTCAGGCTGAGGTCACTGCCAGCTGTAGTAGCTACTTTGAGCATTACAGAAGAGTTAGAATCCTCCATGAAGCCTTTAACATTATTAAATCTTTGTCATAATGGTGATTTTATTGCAGTTGACTAATACTTGGATTTTTCCTAGAACTACATCTATTTGTTTCAATTTGCCTTTGAGAAAAGTAATTCTAAGGCTGCTACCCTAAAGTACACATGACTGTGGACATATAGTGTAAAGCTGGAATAATAAATTTACACCAGAAACATGAAACTATGCACTCTCAAGGGATTACAGATGTTATCAACACAAACATTGAATTTTCTCCACAGTATGGGTTGCTGTAAACACCTGCCTTTAGACTACAGTCATATCAACAAGCAGTATCAACCTAAACTATATGTAGACATATAGTATATATGTTAACATAATTTAAAAAAACCCAACCATTCAGAAGTTTATAAGCATTAAACCTTTCATAGTGCTGATTCCTTATAAAATCTCATGTCAGACTGATTTTATTTTTTGTCTTTAAGGATCTCAGTAAGAAATTTGCCAAGTTAGGTACACATCAAATGAAGCAGATCACTGGCTCAATTTTCAGTGCTCAATTCCAGCTGATCAAAATAAAAGGCTTACAAAAATGCTTTTGAAAGTCCCAGTATACCTGCTTGCTTCCTCTGACACATCTGCCTTTGAAAAGATGACCCTTAGTGATTTTTGGAGTATCTAAAACTTTTCCTCAGGCACTGGCTTGAGGAACTCAGTCAGGATGCTCCACATTAGTTTCTCCTATAACTCGACCAGAACACAGATATCTGTAAAAGAATATAGGATGAAAATCTGCTTAATCCCAACACCTCACCCACACATGCTATGATAAAGTCCAGTTTTTCAGCATGCCTTCCTATATATTTTTGTGTGCCTCTGTCTACGTGTGTGTGGAGCACAACACTTTCTCCTGAAGACTACGAGAAAGAAAGAGAAAATTAATAATTTTTATGATACATTATAGTTACATTAATCAACATGTTTCTGAAAGGCACTTGGACACCATAAAAAAAGGCATGGAATAGGAACAGAAGGGTGTACATCAAATCGTAGTATAAATAAAGTCCTTGAGTAAACCTGTGGTAATTTTGATAGATCAGCAAACTCTTACAGAAAACATCTCAAGATTCATATATCCAGTTGTGTGCATAAAAAAAATTAATATGACCCAAAGGTATAATTCTGTCTCTTTATCTTGTTCACTCTATGTAGAAAATGCAATATCTCCATAATTCAGAAGGTCCTTCATAAATTGACCATATTACTAGTCAAACACTAGCTTGGTTTTACTAACTTAGAAGAAAGCTATCCAAGAACATCTTATATATTTCTCCTAAATTCTGACTTAGATGTATTCATAAGTCATATGCATGTATTTGTTCTTGTGCCAATATTATTCTGTAGTTTAAATGGATCTTCTCCTCTGTGTTATTTACCCTGCTGATCATGCATGAAAATCAACCAGCTCAGCTTCCATTTTAGAAGGCTAAACAAGCCAAGGTCTTTTTTCTTCTTGACAGCTCTGTATTTAATTTTGCTCTTCCTTCAGTGCCTATTCCAGTTTTAGTTAATCCCTCCAGAAGATAGAAGACCAAAGCTCTATGCAGCACTGCAGGAAAAAAAATGTCTTGTTCTCTGCACAATGTAATTAATTTTCATTCACTTAAAGTGCCCCAAATATCACATTTTATGATCATAGCACCCTTGGATCATATTTATTTATGTGACCTTGCTGAAATTTCCTTAATGAACTATGACATATTAACTGAACCTGAAACCTAATATATCCTGATAGGTTTCTGTTCTGAGCTTTCTGTTTTATTCAGAAGCCAAACTGGACTTTGCATCCCAATAAGATGGCATTGCCATGTTTTCAAGTTAATTCAAGGAAGAAAAAAGTCAAAAAGTGACTATCATATATAATAGATTTTTCCAAGGAATCCATGTCAGGCTCAGAAAACTCTGGCACTTACTGACTTTTTTTGCTCAGAATAGATAAGGAAGACCACATTTTTGCTTAAATGCCATAACACACTATGGTGAACAATGGTCTTATAAAGCCTCTGGATGCAAGCTACCATCATTTCTCAGGCTGTCTGTTTCGTTTGCTTAAGACTTTCTTATTTTTTCAGACATTTAAATAATCAATCATAGATAACCCCAATTTCAGATCACAAGAAACTAAAAGCTTCAATTTTACCTCACAGACCTAGCCCTTTGAGTAATCCATCTGGCTAATTAGAATTAAATTTGCTTTTAATTTACCTGTACTAAAATGAGACAGGACATATCAGAATGTATTACAACTCTCAGTACTATCAGCCAGCATTGTTCAATCCCAAAAGAACTGACGGCTTTAAGATGGAAGGATTATTCAAAGAGATTATACACTATATTTCTACATGTTAAATAATTCATCAGAATTAATTCTACATATATTAACAGCTTTTCTTTCCTTCACACAAGTCCCAAGGATCAGTTTATAAGAATATGAAGTGATTCAGACATCCCTACCATATTTTTCAGATTTTTTCCTTTTTTTTAAACATCACCCTCAGAATGACTGTAAAAAAAATGACAAAATAAAAAAACCCGAACAGTGAAAAGGATAACAGCAAGTGAGGAAGTGAAAGGGCTTCATGCTGGACAAATCCTGATTTCTTGGATGTCTGAAGTCTATCTTTTAAAAGAAAAGGTCACAAATCGTTTTTATTGCTGCTTTCTTCTCCAAGAAAACAAGCTATCAACATTACTCACTCTACAAGCATAGTTTAATACACTTAAAAGAGCAAAGCACTAAATTTCTCAGATGACTGGCACTAAGCCAAAGCAAAGAAAACACAAATTGTGCTTCCAGTGTTCAGAAGCACTATTAGATTAGCAAGGCTGACACAGGAAACTGGCCATGCTGACAGGTTTGTCTTACCTAATGTATCCCAAAGAAAGTGCAGTGCTCTTATTCTTTGATGATTGCTGAACACTGTGCTTAAGCTATTAAAATAAGCTGAAAACCATTTGGGACACAGAAGATTTTTAATATTCACGAATAGGCTTCTTACACATTGAACAGCTGAAATCAAGAACTCAAGTGAGAGGTTCTTCTAGTAAGTGTTGGGGTTTTTTTGTCCTGTCTCTCTCAAGACATGCCCTTTCTTCATAATACTGTGCGTATCTTTCAAGAGATGATCAGCATGGTCCTTTGGCAGTTTACTCACATGTAAGTCACAACTCACCTTGTTCACTGTGTCACAATTTTAATTTAGATCCCTTCACTCTCTCCCTGCTACCTATCTCAGCTGGCAGACTTGGACTCTTCTGCCTCACTCTGAGGCAAGATCCATTATGATCTGGCTCTTCTTGGCTTGGATCAGGAAAAATTCCTATTCAGTACTCCATAAAAGAAGACCTCTCAGGTACTCTACTTAAAACCTCTTCTCTCTGGAACATAAATATTTTTAAAGATACTGAAAGTGTTTCAACAAAATAGTGCATTAGCTATTTGCTCAATGAGGATTAAAATTGTCATTGGCCTATGCAGCTTGGTTCAGAATCCCAGAAATATTTAGAATATTCAGTAGCACTAATTCCCACTGAAACAAGGAATGGATTTAATAATTCAGGCTGTAAATTCTTATTTAAATATTGTCCCTTCATTGCAAGCTGAGGTAAAATCAGAGTCAAAGAAGCATAACCCTGCTGCAACAGCTTTTCAGCAATTTGTCAGAAAAACATTTCTAGAAGTTTTGGCTGATGCTCTTTTCTCCTGGGTTAAGAGGCAATTTTAAGCTTTCTCTGTCTTTCAGTCCTAAGCCTTATGATCTTATTAGCTTACCTGGATGGGGGTTGACATTTCCCTGTTATTAGCACTCCCTCTACTCTCACAGGGCCTCCCTTTTGGAGACATTTCATGTTTGAAACTGTTCTGTGCTTTCCTGCTTTCTTCCTAAGAGCTTTGTCTGCAGCCCCAACTGGTTCTGCCAGATAACATCAAGCAGATAAAGTAATTCTAAATAGCAGTGATATGACAGAAAAAAAAATATTTCTTTTATTTAATTCACTTTGCTTAAAGTAAAGGTCTGTCTTCTCTGAGAGTGCAGCTGAGACCAATGGCAGTGCATCAAATGTCAGAGCAGAAGAATGTATAAAAAGTAAAGTCCCTATTTTAATATAAAATTAGGATAGAAACACTTATTTTGTTTTCTTGACAGGGTTGATCTCAACGAGTACTCATGTCTATGCTGATTATCCCATTAATCACTTGTTAATCAGAGAATCATAGAATTAACTGGATTGGAAAAGACCTCCGAGATCATCAAGTCCAACCCTTGATCCAACCCCACTGTGATTCCTAGATCATGGCACTCAGT
>JAWMRA010000078.1:17796591-17824894 GCA_035584735.1 Pseudotriccus pelzelni
CCAGTGCACTGTTAATAAAATTCTTTGTTCCATTGTATTTGGCCGTCTTCAAATTTTATTCAGAGATTTTTCTCACACTGGCACTTTTGGCACTGAAATGATAGATGTTAAAAAGAAATAAATAAATGAAAATCTCTCTTTCCCTGTAACTGGCTTAGAAGTCCAAGGAGTGGTTTTATAAAAGCAAAGATACTCTACTTTTTTAGTTTCATCTTTCCTTAAGCTCTGCCTAGTTCACAGACCAGCTTTTGAAGGAACCAAGCAAAGCATTTCTGTGACTCACTTCAGTTCACTCAGAGAAAAAAAGACTTCATCAATCCCACTACTGACATAAAATTTGTAGATAAAGTGGTTAATTTATGCGCTACCTCTTTAAAGAAAATATGATACTATAAATTAATAGTAAACCCAAGACTAGCTAACAATTAAAATAGAAACCTTATGCTGCAAGGTCTACTCTCTGCAAAGACGTGAGCAGGTGCTTTGTTTTGCACATAAAATAGACTCATTAAAATTAATGGGACAATTCACTGTACGTAAGAGTGCACAGAGCTAAATCAAAATGATTGGAATCACCAAATTTAATCAGGAGTTAAATGAGTCAGCAGAAGAACTTCACTTAAATCTTCAAGTTTAATCTTGTTTTCCATTTTGTAGGTTTTTTTCTTTAAAAAAAAGATGATCCTTTATGGCTGGTATAATTTTTTCCTCTCTTACTGCAACCAGGGAACATTAGACCAAGTATACTCATAAACAGTGGCCAACATAACTGTGTCACTTAGCAAAATTTACTCAAATCCTAATTTTTACTTTTCATTAAGTATGAAAATAGTGAATGGCGTATTTCTTACTAACAAGGTAATGGTTATTCTTTATTTGGGTCTATGCATACAAACAGAAGATTGTATTTCACTTTAAGCTAAACAGAAAAGAAAATATTAAACTAATTTAGTAAGGGAGTAATCTCACTTAACTTCACCCATATAAAGTTGAGCATCCAGTCTTGGCAGGCAATGTAGGGTCTGTTTGCACACAGTGGAAATAAGAGGCAACTTCAGCAGGTGACTCCTCTTTTTAATGATAAGGTGATTTGCCTTCTGTAATGGCTATCTTCTCCCTCTGACTAAAATGGGAAGACAAACTTTTTGCTTGGACTTCAACAAGTAGTGCTAGATGGAATGATTCTCACTCATATTATTTAATCTAAACACTTAAATCCGCTAGAGAAATGAAAAAAAATCTACCTAAATTTAAAGGATTAAATAAATAAAATTATTTCAAATACAAAGGATGTACTATCTATATTTTGCAATTTAAATACATTGACTTTGGTTAGCCCAGTCTTTAAAATTTTAGAACCAGTAGGCAGTAATTCTCTTGTATTTTAACCACGGACTGAAAATTAAAAATATGACCAACTTTCAGGCTTTTCCAATTTCGGACCATTTCTTAATTTTTAGGGAAAAAAATCACTGAATAGACCTCACTGAATAAACTGAAATAAAATACCTCCAGTGAAGATTAGAATATTTCTGTCAGAAGTTTATTTTGCAAACTTACACTTCAGCAAACTTATGCTTCAGAAGGTCCATGTTTCAATCAGCCAATGATTTCCAGTGGTTCATCCAGACACCTTTCTAAAAAGCTTCCACCTAAAACACAGTATACTTAAAAGTGTTTTTTGTTGCTGCTTTTTCTTTTCTTTTGTGCTGGGACTTGGCTCTAGGCAAAACAAATGTTCAGAAAGTGCTTGTGCACAGGACCATAGCAGCTTATTATAATTTTATGGTTTGTCATTATAAGAATGCAAGCCAGAGTTAAAAAAAAGCATTTTGCAACCTCCACTATAACACATTCAAATTTTTAAATTTCTTGGGGATAAAAGTATTATTTGTCTGAAATATCTACTTCAGAACATTAAAATAAACAATTAAAGTAGTGTTTATTAGTAATTGTTTATTGCATTTCTTCTGTCTGATGAAAAAACTATAAGAGTAGAAAAAAACCCAAACTAAACAAAACAAACCAAGATTGAGCATTCTGCCTGCTGGTGCTTCTATTAAGCAGAAAATCACATCTTCCCTGCCCCTGAGGTGTTCTGCTAACAATGTGCTCTTTGGATGCTTGCTCTTTTCACAGCAAATTTACAGCTAAAAGTAAAACTAGGCTTATTAAAAGCAAACACCACCACCACTACCAACATTCAGCCAAAACATCCCTGTCTCTAACTGAGAAAAGCTCACAATCTCATAGGAAACACTTTTTGTAAGCCCAGTTAATAAAATGAAGGTTTATTGGTGAAATATGCAAGGTTCTTAGAGAACTTCTTCCCACAGACAAAAAAAGAGAGGAACATATATTTCTTTCTGAAAAAGATGTAAAGAAACATGTGATCAGGATAGGGCTGTGATAACATGTTTAGGATAACGCAATTGGTGCACGGTACTTGAAATTGCAAATACTTCATTTGAGAAGCTACTGCAGAAGTTGTTTATTGTCAGCTTTATCTAGACAACACATGAAGAAGGACTCCCATCATAAAATTAATGTGTCACAGCACCAGTTAAAAAATAGCTTCCTTCCTAGCTTTAACATAGTCCATTTTGATCTATCATCCTGTTGTAGACACTATGATAACATTAGGAAATGAAAATATATTAAGAAGCTTAACAACCTTGGATTATCCTTGGTGCCTTTCTCTGAACAATGCCCAGTTCTACTGCACTGTTTCTGGGAGAAAGAGCCCTTGACAGCGCACAGTTCTCAATGTAAAACTGCCTTGTGAAATGTTGCAATTGCCCAGTGGTGCTGACACGTTTAGTTTTCTATTATTTTCCTAATAACCCCTACATTTCTAATTCTACAGGACAATTCCTGTAGATGTAACTGAATCTGTCATAGAGCTATCCACCATAACCCTTCAGCCGTCAAGTCAGTAGGTCAAGGGTAATTTGTGAAGTTTATTTTTCCCCTCATAAGCATCACTTCACAATTATTTGTACTGAATTTCTAACTACCTAAGATTAGCTAAAACTATGAACATTGCCAGGCCTCTTCTTAGATCCCTGATCCAGCACCATGAACACCTAAATGTCTGATCTTCATGGCATATGCAGGACCCAAGCACTAAACTTCCAGGGTATCTAGTTCCTTGTTTTGGAGCCACACATTTTACTTCCTAGTCTGAAACACAAACAAGAATAAAACCTCTGTGCTTGATACTCATAAATGAACAAACAAACAAATTTGTAGTGTAATGCAAGAGAAAGTTTCTGAGCAGTTAATTTATACTGTTTAAGCAGTCCTATGTGCTGCTAAGGTTAAAAAACATCCAAATGGATTGTCTGCCACATACACCTCACCATGGATGCAGTATTTTTATAATACAAAGGTGATGTCTATATAGATATGCCATCCTTGTTCCTTTTCTCGCAAGCTATGTTTCTTTCAGTCTGGGTACTACAAAAAAATCTGTTTTCAAAAAAATCTATATGATGCCCAAAAATGCTTGTGAGCCAAAACGTATATTAAAAACACCACAAAGGTTTTTTTTGCAAAATAAAAACTAGTAATAATAATAATGCTAGGAAAATACTAACATCTAAATGACTTGTCCTATGTATGGGTTAATGGTGCATGTGGGCTGACATAGGCAAAATGTCTACCCAGAAAATAAATTCCGAGGATGAAGATTTTTGTCTACAGTTGTGGAACATGACAACTTTAATCTAAGCCAGACAGGTTACCAAAGGTAGCTCCAGAAGTGTGCTTGGGATCAATGCATTCTTGGATCACAAAGAATTTGCTGCACTTGCACTTCTGCTGTCAAGGGAGCTAATGAGATTAAACTGAAGTTGTGCATGCCCACGCAAAGGGCAGTCACCATCATCTTCGTGTGGACATATTCAAAGCCTAATGCAAAGGGTTTTGGTGATGCATAACGTTAGATGATTCATTTTAGTCACATGTAAACAACAGAGCAAGAAGGCTTCAAATACAAAAGATAAGTAGAAAATACTTAACACAAAATATGGTAGAAAAACTCTTGTGGAACTTACTGTTTGCAAAGCAATGCAAAATACTCAGAGTAAACATTTATAGATGTTTGAGGCTATTAATCACTGCATAGTTTGCTTCCTCAGGGAACAGAATACATATTAACAAAATTCTTCTATTATTAAATCAGAAGACAGATTTTGAACAGAATGTCCACATCATGAGGGACTGTGTTGACAGAGTGCTGAGAGCAATGGCCAGCAGGTCAGGTACTTAGCCTCTTCTGCCATGATGCAAAGCATCATCTATCAAAATATCTAACAAGGTTGCAGTTTTATGAAGAATAGATTTTTGCTTACAATGCAAAGTTAGTGGTAGCAAAAACGATGGTATATTGTAAACAACAAACACATTACACAAAAGACAAAACCACAATTACTTCATGTTAACAGTTAAGCAGTGTCCAACACTGCACATAAACCCACAAATTTTATAAAGATCACTTTACAGACAAAGAAATAAAAAGAAAGAGAATGAATCAACAATCTATTTTTTCTGATAAGATAATACAAAGCTTGGATTTTTTTTTTGCATAGTCTGAAGCATTAAGCTTTCATCAGGAAAGTAAATAATGCTCATATTATATCCCAGCCTCAGGATGGGGCTGCAGAAAAACAAGGCTGGCAATAAACCAAGAAATTATTTTTTCCCCAGAATTGGAAAGTTTCAGAAAAGTTGTTCTTAGCAGACTGTTCAATTCCATAACTCTGCCATTGCCCCTTTTTGCAACAGGCTCTTCATCAGGCTGAGGAATCACAGCTTGATTCAGGAGTTCACATTACTTTTAACAATCATTGACATGCAATATACTGTGGTTTTAATCCTATGCAGAGAACAGGATTGACATAAGAACAGCATTCTATCTATCACTAGACATCCCTCTGCCTCCAGCACTGAACCTGCGAAAAGGGAAAGCAACAGATTTGGTTTCACAATCAACAGTTCTAAAAAAGCCAAAGCATGAGAGCTCTACCCAAGTAAAGATGTCAAAAATAATACTTAAAAAAATCCAAAAAATCCACATCAAGAAGAAATTGATTTTTGAAATACTATCTCTGTTGATGGATTAATTGTCTAGCTTGCATGCTCTTCAAGATAATTACTGACTGAAGTAGCAAGATCATCAGCTCATTTGAAGCCCCTGTATGTATTAATTTATATATTAAAATAACAGAAATATAAAAGATCTCCTGTGATTGTAAGACTTAGGAGAATAAGAATGTAATTTTAAATATTTTATAACTGTTCTCTTTCAAATATTTATCTGCTCTTTTATAACATATCCCATTTTTTATTCTCATTTCTTTCTTTTTCCATTTCTTATTTCACTCTGATATCATTTCTTATCTGTTCTTGCAGTTGCTTTTAGAAATGGAACCTAGAGAAAACTCCTGCTGAAAGATAACAGCTCTGTTTGCAGATTAAATAGTCTATGAGGAGATTTAGCACATGCAGGGGAGCTGATTCTGCTTGGTGCTAAGCACCATCAGTCACGTTCTGAGCATCAACAACCTCAGCCAGCACCACTTGGCTTAAAAGTGGCAGAGTTTTGCTGGATCCAACTCTTTCAAAGAAGACAGAAATAAAAGCAAAAAGGAAAATAAAGCCATGGTTTAAATATGAGTTTACAGGGTCATATAGTGATAGGATGAGAGGTAATGGTTTAAACCAAAAGAGGATTGGTTTAGATTAGATATTAAGAAGAAGTTCTTTACTGTGAGAGTGGTGAGGCACTGGAACAGGTTTCCCAGAGGAGTGGATGTCCCTGGAAATGCTCAAAGCCAGGCTGGATGGAGGTGTAAGCAACCCAGGCAAGCTGGGGGGGTTAGAACCAGATGAGCTTTAAGATCCCTTCAAACCCAAGACATTCTAGGACTCGGTGAGCAATGGAAAATGTTGCAATTTAGACGTAATGTAGTGTAATTGTGATAAGAGTTTTGTGTACATCCAAAAGCCAGAATTACCAATGTAATTTTAAATAAAGCATCAGATGCTAAATAGTGTATGTACTGAAAACCTCACTCTTGTACAGTTGACCTATTCTGCCAGCTCCTAGAGCAGCACAAAAATCTGAAGACAATTTAAGGAAGTTCCTGAAACTTAAAATAAACATATGTAATAATAAAGTGACAGGCAAACATTAAGGAAAAATTTTGTATGCTCTAGTACTCTTCTCAAAGCCAATTAAATTAATCAGAGAGTATTTATTAAAAAAAATCCACTAAAATTTAGAAGAAAAAAAATAATTACTAGATTTGCTTTGATTCAGCCTCCCAAAACATTCCCTGGTCTCTGAGAATAACATAGAACCTGAGGCAGCGTTTCCCTATAGAATATTCTACTTAGACTTACCTAAGAAAAAAAGAACAAACCACAAATCACAAAAAACCCCACCAAAAACCACAAAACAAAACCCACAAAGCAAAAATCCCTACCAAAATGAGATTGGTTTTCTAAGTAAGTTTTTGAAAATCAGGCATACTGAATTATATGCATTAAATTTGGTTAAAGCTGAACCAGTCCCAAGAAATCACCTTTTCTCTATTTTCTTAACATTCTGTGAGTATTTGTCCATGTCTAAAGCTAAGATATAGAGGTGCTCAGACTTTACAGCGGTGGGAAAGACAAAAATAGTAATAAGTCTCAGTCACTGAAATAAGCACTGCACAGTTTCTAGAGTTTTTATTTCACACTATTTATCTACTGTCCTGATCACAGAGGAGAACAAAACCAGGTAGAGATTTATTTCACTTAACTTTTGCAACTCGAAATTACTAGTTATATTTAATCTGAATTAGGTGCTTCAGCTCCTACAATGTTGAAAGACAACACACCAGCATATTCAGAAGTTTACTTGTCCCAGCATTTCACACACCTGCCTTAGACTGGACTGATGTACTTACCTCTCCCCACTGGTTACAAGGAGATTCTAGATAATAAACCAATTACACTCAGGTTAACCCACCTCCATAAGCAGCTACAGTCCATGAAATGGTTTCCAAAAAAGTAAGTTAGACCCATACCTAGCAACAAATTTATGTACCCAAGATATACAGACTTGTTTGTTTTGACCACAGTAATCTGACAAACATCATAAAGGAAAAAAGAACCAAGCAGATCTCACAGGTATGAGAAATCCTTGTCTAGTATTTTACACAGGGAATCATTCTGCCTCTTACAGTTGCACACATTCTTAAATCAGGCCTTCTTATTTTCACAGGGCTACAAGGAATTTACTCAGTAGGAGTGCAGCTTACACAACTATCAAAGCGGAAATTAGTGAAATAACAAATTGGCTCTGCTCAGGAAGATTAACCCCACCTTTTTTTTTTTTTTCTTCCCTTAGTATTTATGAAACCACTTTTAAAACCTGAAATCAGATTCTCCTTTGTTTATGTGGTAAAAATGGGACATACATCTATAGCCAGCATACAAGTACATACAGAATTAGAATATTCTTTGAAGGTATGCAGAGATGTTCAGAAAGTGATGGTTAGCTATTACTATCAAGCCTTTTAACCTGCATGTCACTTAAGTCAGGGTTCTGTAAACTCACTTAGCACAAGATCCAGCGTTACTTTCACAGAATATGCTGAGTTGGAAGGGACCCATAAGGATCACTGAGTCCAGCTCCTCCTTCCTGCCCTTCTTGAAAAGTGGGACAACATTCACTAGCTTCCAGTCAGCTGGGACCTCTCCAGATTCCCAAGACCACTCAAAAACCATCAAGAGAAGTTTAGCGATGACATCAGCCACTTTTGAGGATTCTTGGATGAATCCCATCAGGCCCCATAGATTTGTAGGGATCCAGCTGGAGCAGCAGGTCCCACACATTTTAGGATCGACTGTGAGTTTATCATTCTCATAGTCATGTTCCTCCAGCTCAGGGCTCTGAGACCCCCTTGGTCCATAATCTGTGTTGAAGACAGAGGTAAAGTAAGCATTAAACACCTCTGCCTTGTCTCTGTCCCTGTTTATGATGTGACCATCCTCATCCTGTAACAGGCTGATGACATTTCTACTGCCCATTGCAATCCACGTATTTGAAAAACTCTTTTTACTGTCCCCCATATTTCTGGCCAGTTTCAACTCCAGTTGAGCTTTGGCTGCACAGACTTTCTCCCTACAGTGGTAAGCGGCATCTCTGTATTCTTCCCATGTCATCTGACCTTGCTTCCACTGGGCATTCATCTTCCTTTTTTGACTTATTTCCAAGAGAATATCCCTGCTCAGCCAAGCCAGCCTTCTGCCTCACTTGCTTGACTTCTGAAAGTCGGGAATTGCTGCTCCTGTGCCCTTAGCAGGTGACGTTTAAAAAGTGACCAGCACTGATGGGCCCCAGCACCTGCAAAAACATTTTCTCAGAGGACCTTACTCACTGACTCCCTGAGCAGCCTGAAGTCTGCTGTTCTCATGTCCAGAGCTGAGGTTTTGCTGGTACTTTTCCTGCTGTGAAAAGATTTTAAACTCAGTTGCCTCATGGTTGCTGTGGCAAGATGGCCTCAAATCTCTACTTGGCTCATGAGATTCACTCAGTAGATAAGGAGGGCATCTTTCTGAGTCGGCTCCCTTAGGACCTGTTCTATTAAGTTGTCATCCAGCTTTTTCAGGAATCTTCTGGCCCAGGCTATACCAAGTGTGTGATGCTTCCAGTTAATTTCTGGGAAGTTGAAGTCCCCCATAAGGACAAGGGGGGCCTCTTACCCAGAGGTTCTCAATTGTGCCACTGCCAACTGTGAGCTCCATACATTCTAATCCTTGTGTTACACACAGAGCCACCCCTCTGCCTCTTCTGCCCTGCCTATCCCTCTGAAGAGCCTGTAACCATCTAACAGGGCACTTCAGTCACAGGACTGTTCCCACCAGGTTTCACTTATGCCAATGATGTCAAATCTCTGAGACTGCGCCAAAGCTTCAAGTTTCTCCTTTGTTCCTCATGCTGTGTGCACTGGTGTAGTAACATTTCAGGTGTGGTACACTGCAGCAGATTGAAGGATCACATTAGTGCTCTTTTCCTCAAGTTTAGGCACACCAACCCATCACTCATCATGGGTGAGCCTAGTTTCATCCCCTTCCCTCTTCCAAGCTAGTTTAAAGCTTTATCAACAGGCCCTGCTAGCTCCTGTTTCCCCTCTGAGATAGGTGCATCCCACCAGGTGTCAGCAGACCAGAGATTGAGTAGCTTGTCCCATGGTCAAAAAACTCAAGCAGTCTTGGAGTCTTGCATTGATTCATTGGATCTGCCTAATCCTATCATTATTATCCCTGTTACCAGAAGGATCAATGTAATTACTACCTGTGATCCTGATCCATCTACCAATTGTCCCCAGGCCTTGAAGTCTCTTTAATTTTTTGAATTTGGTTGAACCTGTACAAAAATCTACCTTGCTATCCATCACAGCACCAAGACAGTCAGATGTGCACCTTGAGATGCAGTACAGATGATGCTAAATTGCAACCCTGCTCATCTTTCCTGTCTACCTCTTCCTATTGAGCTCAGAGACATCTCATTTTCATGAACTCCACAAGCTTAAACTTAGTTTTAAAAACACTGATGTGCTACTGTACTGATTTAGAAAAATCCAGCAGCCTTGGATTTAACCATACAGAAAAAAGAAGCATGACAGATCACTATGAACACCTGGAAGTGTCCCAGGTTTGACTTTCAGGAGGCAGGCATGTGTACATGTCTAAACCACTCATGCAGTTAAAGCTATATCATAGTTATTAAATTTTTAATGAATACACATTTCTGAATGCTGCAGTAAAGCTGGTGATTTCAGATACATTAATTGAGAAAGCTTCATGCTGAATACATCCTCTGCTTAAAATGCTGTTAACAATGTCATATGTGCAAATGAATGCAGTCAATCCATCAACAGTGGTTTTTACTGTGTTCTGGGGCAAAGCACAGGCAATCAAACAATACCAAGGGGAGAAGTGAAAGTTCTGTTCTTCAGCTTGCAGTGCCTTTCAAGAGGGACTGAGAGCCTCACAGTTCCTACTGAGCATATGCTGCAAGGAGTCAGAATTCCTTTCAGCAAATTTGCAGGAAAATGAGAAAACGTAGAGGTAGAAGGAAGGAAAAAAGAGGAAGACAATTCTAAAGAAGTAATTTCACTGTACACAGTTTGTCTTACGGTTGCTGAATAAAAAAAAAAAGACAATTTGATTCATTAAACGGAAATTGCCATTTTGTAAACATAGACTGCAGGCTATTGATTTAATTGAGTAAATTTCACCTATCCTGGGATATTGTAGGGGTGCACTAAACCTTTTATATCACTCCAAGCAATTTGGCATATTTCTCTGTATTTTACTTTTAGCTTTCATTAACAAGTGTTTATTTAATTTAATAGCATTTGTAGTGGGAGTATTGAATGTGTACAAATTCTTGTAACCTCTATTAACCAGTTTCCAGCTCAAGGATACAAGACTCAGTTTAACAAGTTAAAAAGATGGTCAGGTGCCTTTAGCAAGGAGCTTTAGCAAGGAGCAAGCCTGACAGTGCTGGCCTTCATGTTTTGTGGCAGTGAGATTATAATTGGAAACAATTTGCCAAAGCTAAGCCAGGCCCCAAATAGATCAAAATATTCAGTGGATTTGAGAACCGCAAGATATTGGTTAACAGAGCCTAAAATTAAAATGTCATGGTGTCCCAGCTTGGAACTAGCAGAAATTCAATGCCTGAAACTGCATTTTAGATAATCATTTCCCCACAGAAGAGAGAAAGTCTATATGCCTAACAATGCCAACACCTTTTCTGTTCCATCTAAATTAAGTTTGAAATTTGAAAGAGCTGTTCTCTTTTTAGTCTTACAAATAGAGCAAAAGAGAAATGGAGAGACTAGGTATTATCACTTTGTAGACCAAGGGACTTGATCCTTGTGGGTCCCTTCCAACTAAGGATGTTCTATGATTCTATAATGTCACGTTTCACCGAGTGCCTCACTTTCTCTGTTTGGAAAAGTGTATATTTCCATGGAGCTGCTTGACTGCTTTTCATCATATTCCCAGGGATTTGTCAGAATTATAGTATGCCCTAGAAAAATACATCTTACTTCTTTTTCTGCAGAAGTTCTCATTCATCATCTCTTATTAGGTCTCAAGGTAAAAACTGTCATCTGTTTACTTCAATTGTTGAAACAAAGCCATCCATCACAGTCCATTCATTCTGCATAAATTACTGGCATCAGGCATAACACATTTACGATGGTCCCTGCCCTACAGATCAAAAGGTAAAATCTCAAACAAATGCAAAAATTACTGAAAAAATTTCAATGTAGAAATGAGTTAACATAAATTCTTTTCTGCTTGCTAAATGTAAACTGACCATTTTTTTTCTTTACTTCACTCCATGACATGAATGCATTCACAATGAACAACTATGTGAAAAAAAATGGATGATGATGAAAATCAGTACTTGTAGCACAGGAAATAAAGAAATCTCACTGTAATTTCTCACCAAGAGAATGAGAAAAATGACAGAAATTTTGATACTATAGAAATGGAATTTTGCAACTTTCCTAAAGATTTTGCTTATGTCCCATGAAGAATGAGACATTCTTACATATATCAAACAAATACTCTCAATATTAGAAAAACAGAACTGATAGTCATACAAATAATAATCTCCTAAGCACATATGGAGCTTTGAAAGTAATGGACAATGGAATGAATCATGTGTAGGCATTTGCCATGATTGGGGAGAGATGAAAAAATTATGTGTATTGATGTCTTCTTTTCTTCCCAAATGATGACCCAAATTTGTTTCTTGCCAGCTGGTCTACAACAGAGCAATCGAAGCAATCAACTGGCAAGGAACTCTAAGCCAAGAATGACAGTGATTCTTGCTTCTACAGTGACAAGCTTTAAAATGCCATCTCAGCTTCCATGTGCTATTTCTTTTAGCCAAGAAATGTAATGATCTCCTTCTATAACAAGGCTGCTATAGCTACAGATAGAAAAAGAGTTTATCACAACCGAATAAAGCTCAGCTGTGCAGGAGACAGTTTTCAGACCATAACAGTTTTCTGTGGGAGCTAAAAACCTCACCATCTTGTTTTTACCAAGTGCAATAGAAACTCTTTGATTTTGTTAACACAGTATTTTATAGCATATAAATGGTACATACATAATTTACAACCCCCCCTTAAAAGCACAGCACTGTTGGATAAACAATCTCCCACTTGGAGAAGGGAAAAAAGAATGAACTGCATGTGACAAACATTTGTCAAGCCACTTAGCGTGTTTCTGCAAGGCAGTGAGAAACCCCCTGATAATGCGAATAGGAAGAAAATAAATGGAGAAAATGTAGAGGTATCAGACAAGTGGACAGGATAAACTATTTAAAACAAAATGCGTCAAACAGTTCTATTTTTATAAATGATTAATAGCGCTCATTACATAGGTACCTGCAAATAGTTTGAATAGAATATGATAAATATATATTGCAAAACTATAAACAGAGTTTGCAGTCATTTCTGAAGGGAAATAAGGTAATGTAGCTTATTAAAATTCAAATGAAAGATTTGCAAAATCCCAAGACATCAGCTTTTGGTGTCATATAAATGAAAGTAGCCCCAGCAGACACAGGAGGATCACCACCATTCAAACAAGATGAAAACTCTTGTAGGCAGTTGATTTGAACTTATTAGGAGAGCACTTGCCAGCTCATCAAAGTGCAGTTTTATTCCTGTTAAGCTCCTTCTCATCCAGCATCTTTTCTCTAGATTATTAACATGTTTATTCAGGTACAAAGGCTAAACCTACTGCAAGACACCTGCTATAAATCTGTTTGGAAGTTTGATTGTGTGGTCAGGGGACTCTGACAGCATGTTTATGCATTAAACATACACATCACAACCATATATAAACTTCTTTTCCCTCTTCAGTCTCACCATGTATTTACCCTTTTATGTCTCTCTGGACTATGGCTCTCTGAAACCAGAACTGGCTTGGTATTTCTGTCTGGCACAGTGTCAGAATTTAACAAATAAGAATTAGTAACAATATTCCAGAGGGTGTTGTGCAGTGCCAGAGGAAAGCTGTCATGCGGTCACATGTCAGCTGGGCCTGCTCGCTGCCAGCGGGCTCTAAAGGGTTTTGAGGAGAACCCCTGCAGAATACTGAGCAGGAGAACCCCTGTGGAGTCATTCATCCAAACCCTGCATCCTGCTACCAGAAATAACATACTGGGGAATAAGGTTGGGGAAAGTGAAAAAGGCAAAGAAAAACAAAATAACCAATAAACTAGACACACATATACAGCTAAACTGCTTGGAAGTGAAAACTCAGCAGGGACGTAAATGTTGCTACATAACTCTGAGACCACATACGACACAGAACCTCCAATTTTCATGCAGTTTAATTGCGAGTTCTTTCCTCCTTCGGGAATTAAATCAGTGAGAACCATATAACTTAAAGTGGCTTGTTGTGGGCTCTATCTCCCGCAATCAGTGCTTAGTTTCATTTTTTCATGAATGCTGCCTCTGTTGTTGCAAGCGTTATTTCTCTGCTCCTGTATAACCGGATTGCAGAAAAAGGTGTGTGGGAATTTTTAGATGGAAAAGTCTGCCAAATTTGAACGAGACAGCTTCACTCACTTCAAACCAAGTCAAAGGGTAGATCCAGAGGCTGTAAATGACATGCAACTAAAGGCTCCATAAGGCATCCATAAAAAAATATTGAAATGCAAACTGAGAGGTCCAAATAAAAAAGGCTGAGTCTTGCCTTTTATTTTTTAATTAAAAATCCACTGCCTGAAAGCCCTGTAATAAGTTAAAAAGGGTAAGTGAATTATCTTGACAATATTTGTAGAACAAAAACAATACAATTTTCTGTGACTGAAAGGGATGTAGTGAAAATCAATCAGAAAAAGATGCATCCTTCTTTCCTATTTTGATACTCTCATTAATTAAATTACTGATTTTTTTCTTGGTATTTTCAGTACTTGGTAATATTTAGGTGCAGTTATCCCACCACTGTTTTTGTCATAGGAAAAAAATAAATAATTCAAAATTACCTGTCATTACTTCAAAGAGTTTTAGACCAGAGTAATTTTTGACATCACTTCTCATGATTCCAGGAGGGGGGAATGTTCCTGCACTAACTGCTTGAAAAGTACAAGGAAACACTCTACTGAAGAAAAAAAAACCCAAAATAACTCCTTATTAAGGCAGCTATTCACCTTAATAGTTGCACTCAGAGTGCGCTTAAGCCACATGCACACATTTCCAAGCTTTCTTCTCTCCACAACCATCCTTCCCTCTCTCCACATTTCACACAGGTTTCTACAGCAATGCTTACAACTGAGTGCCCAGCACACACATAGCAGCAAAATATTCCCCATGAAAGAATGAGGAAGAAAGCAGCATTTGATGCTGCCTTGAACAGAATTCAAGTAAAATGGAAACAGCAGTGCCTTCCATTCAGTCAGTCAGTCAGTCAGTCAGTCACTGATATTCTCTAACATAATCTACAGTGTCTACATAATCCTTTATGGTGTTTTCTGATACTGAAGAGAATAAAAAGCTCCAGAAATCATCTTCTCAGGGAAAAGTGGCTGGATGGGCAAAAGGACAGAAAGGAAAGGACGGGTTGCAGAAGGAACTACCTGCTCATATTGTATGACTGGGGGACTCCTGCCCCATTCAGCAGGCTGTGGCAGGACAGACTCAGCCACCCCTCACCTGTTACAGCAGCTCCTGCCTGGCCCTGGGACAGGACACTGCACAACCCTGCAGATGCACTACATGAAACTGGACCATGCATCTCTGATTTTAACAAGGAGCTAATGCACAGGTTCCCCACAGGCAGGCTGAGCCTGAAGGCACTTGTTCTGGAAGGGTGCAACAAAGGGGTGAGAACCATTTCTCCATACATCACCTCTCAGGTATCACTTAACATGCAGTTGCTCTCTCTCTCCATTTTTGTTGACTGAACATAACCTCCCCAAATTCACACTTAAATTGAACCAGAATTGATCACTCCAGTTAAAAAGTTGCTCTTAATCACTTCTCAGTTTTGTCTGTCACCAAGTTTCAGCATGGTTTGACATCACACTATCCTTAAAACAAAGAGAACTTTACCTTGAGGTCTTGACCCCTGACCCGAAGTTCCCCATAAGATTTCAAGCTACAAAGGGTGCCTAGGATGAGAGATGGATATTCTGGATGCTGGCAGAGGACAGGGTTTAGCTCAATGTGCAGGTGCATATCTCCAGATCAAGCCCATAACCTCCAGTAAGCTACATCATAGCGTTCAGAAAGACATGCAAACAACTCTAAAGATTATGTGTAAAGAAGAATCTGCAGAATACATGTGCAAGCTTTTCTCTATTCCTCTTCTATTCTAATTCTTTTAAAATCATGTCTCATTTCAAGCCTTAATATACTAGATTGAAGACTTCAGTCATTAGGACACCTAATGCCTTTCTGCTAAATTAGGTGCCTCTCTACTAGAATAAATGTTTTGACCAGGATTTCTCTGGAACATGACATGTCACTCTTGCTCTCTCATTAGTAAGCTAAACAGGTCAAGCTTCTTGCTGCAGGTAACGTCATCTTTGTCAATCTTTTCAAGCTTATCAGTATTATTTCCAAAGGGAGAGTGTGATGGCTTCTAATGATGCATATTATTTTTAGTCCCTTTCAGGTGGTTGATGCTTCTGCAGGTGGTGTTTGGTCTCCAGGTCCCCTTACCACACTGGAAATTATATTCCACTCGTACCACCAAAGCTTCTAAGCCAACATAGAGTGTTTGCTTTTAAAAATACCTCCTTTTCTAGACAGGCTCTTTTGGTGTTACCCTGTTTTTAGTGCAATTGGGTGGCCATGATGTTTTTTCTGAAGTTTATGTATTTCAGATTGAAACCTGTCATAACGTCATGTTTTTCTTCTATGTATTTAGCGAAGAAGTTGGGGAAATTGAGGAGAAAAAAAGTGTGTGTATGAAAAAAAAAAAAAGAAAGAAATCTCTATGGGAAAAATACCTTTTGGAATTGCCAGGAAATACCATTATAGTTTCCCCTATGTACCAGTATGTCCTAGAACATTATCCGTCATTTTAAATAATATCATGTAGTCTGTCACTTTTGCCATGTAATTTAAAAAAAAACAAACTACTACAAATATTCCCATTTGTTTTCAGCATAAGCATCAGTTGGAATTTCTATGTCTGTAAAAAACTACAGAAGAATGGAGATTAAACTGAAGCTAACTTTCATTATGTATCACCAGCCTTGGCAGGGCACTGATCCTTTGAACAAACATTTCCTACAGTAGATAAAAGCAAACCAACCAACCAACCAACCAACAAAAACTCTGCTAAAAATAAATAAATAAAATCCTGTTAAAAATAAAAAAGATCAGAAAATGGCTGGATATAGATGTTACAATGCACAAATCTGGTGCAGTGTAACAGTGCAATTTAAATGTATTAGCTTGAAATGTTTTATTAATTTCTCAAGTACTACACCAAATTTACAAATAACAGGGACACCATCTGTTCTCTAAATCATGGTAAAAAAAGCCTGCTAGCAATTAAGAGGTTGTACGCAAGACACAATTTCTGCAGATTTCACTTTTTTCCAGATTTTTTTTTGTTTGCTTGGTCTGGAAACCATGTCATCACACCAGTATATGGTCTTTCCAGGGTTTTTTTTTTCTTTTCTAGCCTACTTAGCTTACAGATGCACTTTTTTAATCAGTGTATTTGATATTCATGACAAATGTGAATTTGTAGATGAGATCTGAGAGAATTATGTGGATTTAGATTTAGAGCTTTTCCCGTCCTGGCAGACTGACATTAGCTGAACATTTATTCTGCTCTGGCTAATGTACTCTCTCTCTCTCTGGCCTCTCAATTATTTTTAGTTTTCCCTTTCTCTTTTTAATAGTTATGGTACATTAGTGTAAGTATTGCTTCTTTCGGGTTGTGCTGTTACTGAGACTTTGCTACAATGTGGGCAGCAATGCTGTCACAACTATTTCACTGTTACAGATTTTCACAGTCCTCGAGGGTTTAAAGTTAAAAGAAACTATAGATTTGTTAATGCATTTTGCAATTTGACTGCACTGATGTGTTCAGTAACGTGCTCAGATCTTCAGAACAAGTCTGTGGCCTTTGAGTTGTATTTGAGAGTGATTCTTATGTACACAATACCATTCTGTCACAGGACATAATTGTTATTCAGATAAGTCAATAAAGACATTGAAATACAAACCAAAGTCATACAGGAGAAGTAAATGATGCAGGCTGCAATATTACTTGATGTCAAATACACTCTTTTTGGTCAAAACAACTTTCTCTAAAAAAGTACTTCAAGTTCACTACTGCCATAATGCCTTGGACAGTTAACTGAGCTTTGGCAGCAGAGACACGATGACTATTTTGGTTTCCATTGCAGTAGGTCTAGTCAACATCAAGTACTTTCTTTTAATATGTCCCTACCCTTGAAAGAGCACATAGTCTTCCTGTAGATAGAATAGTGGAAGGATTAGGATGAGCAGGAATTCATCTCTAATTTTAAGATACAGGAACACCTGGAGTCCTGCAAAAATCTATACTTGTTGAAAAAAAACCCTTCCACAGACACTGTGCTAAATCAATCCTCCCTACCAAAACCCTCAAAAGCCTACATAAGTGTGAGTAGTAAGATATGATTGCATTTGTCAGTCACACCAAACCCAGGATTTCTGCTTTCCATAGTGAAGAAAGTGAGGACCAGTCCCTTCAGGGCAGAAGATAAATCAGACCAGCATCTTCAAAACATCTGCACAGAACAATCCTGACTCATGTGACACAGAGGAAGTCAAGGGGCACTTTGGCCACACTGCCATTAAGAAACAGAACTTGCAATATCATTAGTTCCTCTCAGCTGTTAAGACATGTCTTTCAAGATTGACAAAAATTGAGCACATGTAAATTCAAAATTACACAGAGAACATATAAAGAGACTTCACATTCATTTACTGAATGATTTCAACAGCACAGAATTTAATGTCAGGATTTAAAAAACAGAGAATTTTAAAACTGCCAGTAAAACTGGCTCAATATATCTGAGCACGGGCCTGGATTTCCTGGAAATGAACCTTCGTTTCGAAGAAATCCTGCTCTTTCTGATGTCTGGTGCCAGCATTGCACTTCAGTAGCCAGAACTGGAGTTGGATCAATTGCAAGCAGCAATTAAGTGGATCTGAGATGAATGCAATAGCTGTATTTTCAGTGTGGAGAAAACCAGCCACACCAGTTGCACTAATGGGAGTTATGCTTTTAAACTTTATTTGTACTGTATGCTGGAAATCCAACTCTGTTCCACTGCTCTAAAAGGTACTTGACCACTATACTTAAAAATGGAAATTGAGAATGATTATCCTGTTTCACTTTTTGCTCACGTGAGTGCCTGACAGTTTAAATACAAATGGAAAATCCTGACTTATCACTTTATATAAGAGGTATCTCTGTTCATAGGAAATGGAGAGGAGTGGGAAGACACATTTCTAGACCGGAGCTGGGAGAACATCACAGGAAAGGAAAAGCACAATCCTGGGCTCCTCTGGCAGAGCCAGTGACACAGGGGATACAAGGCAGTGGTAGAGACCAGTGGCACCCATTTTTGTCAGCAGCAGGCAGGCAGCGTGCATGAAGCAAGCAGACACAGCACTAGGTTCTCTGACTGGATGTTTTCTGCTACTGGCATGAGCAGGGATGTACACGGGCTGCTCCCTCTGGGCTTCAGAGGTGTGTTCCAAGCTTCATGAGCTAACAGAGCCCTCAGAGGCACATACAGTCCAGAAATAATAGTATTTTTATTTACATTTGAGAATTTATTTGCAGCCTGTGTGTGAAAATATGTGTATAGACATTTGGAATAAGAAAGCTCAAATGTATCTAATTATTTAATTGATTCACTTGTTCAAAAAAGCTTGAGTAAAACTACTCCTTGTTTGTGCTTGTGGAATTGAGCTGCAGTGATTACATCAGAGCAGAAATCATCTCACAGAAAAAACCTAATCATTCACTAATACTTTGCTTTAGGGTGCCTTATGGAAACAGGCTATTCACACTACTGTAGGTAGAGGAAGATTCTATATGCTAGGAAACCAAAGGCTGGCCACAGTTCCTGTATTTATGTGGATGGTGCACGTCTCTGTATGTGATCAAGTATTTTTGTTCTGTCTCAAAAGACACGGTGCTGAAATGTACAAAAATAGTATTTTTTTTAAAAAATATATATAGCAGAACTACTGTGCATTTCCTGCCTACCCATAGGATCAGAAAGGCAGAATTCCTCTTTACACATAGCTGTGAATGAAGAATACCTTTGAAATACCCCTCTGCTGTTGCTTGATCCTCTGTTAAACAGAAGAGGCTACTTAACGTTGTTTAACTGAGTTTTGTCTTCCCCCGTCACTGCTTCTGAGATAATTTCACTCTTAAGAAAAGGGTGTATTTTTTTATATGATATAGATTACGTCTTGAAACAGCCATCTCTAAAGTGGTATTGTTCTCACTTTGATTTAACTGTACAGTTCCTAAAGTTTGTGTACTTTTGCAAAGTTAAAGAATTGGTCATTTTAGCACTTGACAATTGGCCTGGGAAAAAAGCACTGAAAAATCATTCTTGCAGCAATCAAGATGCAAAAAAAAAAAGTTGCTTAACTAAGGCAGAAAATATCTTTTTACAAATTGGTCTTTCTAACAGCAACTAATTTCCCATATCAGTTTGAGTTTGGCAAGTGGCAAAGATTCTCAGTTGCACCTGTGGGCACCTGTGGCACCAACTTATGCCACTATTGTCTGTATCACCATTTTATAACCCACGTCCTGCTCCTCAGGGAATAAAATATGCATGCAAGCACCAGGCTATTACAAGTCTGCAGGTCAGGCACTGGCACAGCAAAGATAAAGCATCTATCATTTGGGTAAATGTGGTCTCTAGGTAAGAAACTTTCTCAGAGCCTAGTCCAAGGCAGCATGAATGACCAGTGAGAGTCTATGGAGTACAGAAGAGTTGCACTCCAAGAGCAAATACTAATGTAAACAAGGACTAATGTAAACAAGGTTTGGGCACCAGCCTTGACTCACTGTTTCCCAGGCTCTGACCCTCTGCTTTTACCTGGGACTTGCGCAGAATCCCAGTTCTCTGGCTACTGTTTTGGAAGAATAAGTAGCCAATGCAGACAGCACAATATAATGTTGCGTACCAGTATTAGGCAGTTCCCAGTGAAAAGCAAGGACCATGATCTGCTCTGGAACCAGCTCAACTGCATAAAACCATCCACCACCTCTGCAGAAAAGTCAGGAAACAAATTTTGCATTTGTTACAGGTTCCAGATGGGTCCCATAGAGGTTTACTGCTGGTTTGTTGGAACCATATTCCCTTCCATGTCTGATTTCAATGAGGTTGTTTCTCTTTATGCTCTTTTTCTCCCTTGATTAGGGCACACCTGATGGATTAATGAGAAAGAAAGAAAGAAACAGCTATTCATTCCTCAGCTAGTGGGTCTTGTTTCTCTCTGAAATGTATCATCCAAAACAGCTACTGACACTTTCAATGAATGTATATCAAATATTTATCACTCTGCTACAGCCAAGCTTTAATTTGAACTCTAACAATGATGACCTCAAGCAAAGCACTTAAAAAAATCACTAGAACCCAGTAAAAGAGAAATTTGATTATAACTCTGCTTTGTGATATGGCATGCAGCCATCATGATTTATCAAGGTATACCAAAAACTGGTGAGTTCTTTAGCATACTGCAAAACTACTTCCCCACCACTCATGTAGCTGTTTGGCTGTAGTAGTAAATAGGCATTGAAATCATGGGTTCACTACAAACAAAAGCATGCAAATTTCAAAACAAGCTATGCAGCTTTTGTATTCTTTTGCCTGAAAAAGAAAGAGATGAAAAGGAGGAAAGAGGAAAAAAAAAAGGGAAAAAGAAAAAAAGGAAATAAAGTAAAATGTGGTAGGAACTGACTTACTGATTTAAAATTTAATTAATTGTGAAATAAGTTTTTGAACACCAACAAGGTTTTAAAGACACCCTGAAGGACTATCTGGAAGTTCAATAGTGTGCTTGGATTATAACATGCTTCAGTGGTCAAGATAAATCAACAGTCAACTAATCAGGGATCTGTTTTTGAAAAATGGAAATCTGCTGTTTTCTGCTAAATGTTGAATTACTCTGTATTGTGAATCAATATTTTTGCTGTTTTCAATACTGCCAAAAAAAAAAGAGTAACTCTACTCACTTGTTATCCCTTTCCTTTTGCACTTGCAAAGCTGTTAACCCCCACAAAGATGATAGTCAGTTGAGAAAAGCAGGAAGGAACAAGGGCAAATGGCACAAAAGATCATTTCATTTGCTTGACTAGGCACATTAATGAATTCCACTTAGACTGAAAAAATGCAGTGAGCACCACAGCATCGTACATTGGTTTAGCTTGAGTGACTCAGAGTTTATACCATTAAAATGTACAGTAAACTGTAATTAAGCAATTAGACATGAAAGAGCATAGGCTGGGCTGAAATAATGTTAGACCTCAAATGCCTTGTTTATTTTATGCTTTGAGCAGTTTCAGCTTTAACTCTATTTCAAAATGACATGTGCCCTGTCAGAGCTGTCTAACCGTGGTTATAAAAAGCTATCTCTTTTTCTTTCCTACCACAAAACAATTCTTAAAGTATTTTCTTCATATACTTTTGTGGAAATCCTTTCAATTCCTGTTAACTTGTTTGCTGCTCATAGAAGTGAGATGATGGCTAAAAGGTAGGAAATGAAGGGGAAAGACAAGGAGGTTTTCCTTCATATTAGGAAAAATAATAATTTAGTCTACAGGATAGTTTTAGTATAACCTAAAAAGTGTGCCAACATGAAAAATTATTTTAATTAAAGTATGCGTAATTGCAAAACCTTGTTAGAAGAGACAGACTCTCTGCACCTCTCAGATCAGAATGCAAAAGATATAAATAGGAAACTCAGATGAAGGATGTACAGAGAGACAAGGTAAACTAAATTGTAAGGGAGAGTTATGACTATATCTCATTTTTCCATTTTTTCCAAAAATTTCCTGATTTAAAAATCCAGGTCTCATAAAGACTCAGTGATGACGCCTAACCTACATGCAGCAACAAGGCAAATAAGGGAATACATTTTAGTAAAAGAAAGGAGAGATGAACAGAGAAATCTTACAACACAGGACTCCACAGATGATACCAGTGTTTGAAATGGTCTAGGAAAACTGGATATCTTTTAAATATATGTTTTGATGATGTCAGTTGAATCCCGCAGAATGAACTTGTACCGCACCAGCATGTCAATGTGTTTGTATCAGAACTTGTAAATATTCATTCTGACCATGGGATGACATCACTCTGATTCTCATAAAGCAGAGATGGCAATTGCCAAAAGTGTTAGGAAAAGATTAGGGAAAAATAGCTGCCATTATATAGTTTTGCTAAGGAGAGTTTAAAAACAAACCTCAAAAAATCCTACAGAGTTTAGAAAAAAGCATAGCTACACTTAACATGTCACAGTTTAAGCACTAGCTTTCACATTTTCACATGTGTATTAACTTATTTTTAGGATGTTTTGTTGTATCCCAAAACATATTTCTTTTGGTAGAAACAGGAAGGTAAATATTATAAAAACTATTATTGCATAACAGCTACTAATCAGCAAGGTATGCTTCCACTTTTATTTCCAAGAGAAAAAAACATACTAGATCTGTAGGTTTTATTTTTTCCCTTTTCATTCTTTTTTCAAACAGATAGTATGTATTTGAGCCATTACATCAACATATTAAAAGTAGTCTTAAAGACTTAAAAAGTAACTAGTGAGATGTGATTTAGGGGAAAGCATGCCAAACAAACCAACCTCACCACATTTTAAAATCAGAAAAAACAGGCATGTAAAGTGCATTATAATGTGTTTCACGTCTGAAGCAGCTGGTACTAAACATCAAAAGGGTCAAGCTAGGGAGACTGAACACTGGCCTGATTCAATGCCACAGATTTTACTGTATGAGGCCATCTCTCTGTTTTCAGCACTGACTTGTGATCACAGGCAGTATAAGACCTTCCTCCACCCTCAGACAACACAGGGAGCTTGTGATCAGCAAAAGCAAACAGTGTTTGTGAGGTATCAAAACCTTCCCTCCTCTCTGCATAGCAGGAAAAATGTCTGTTCATGCTCCAAGGCAAAACCTGGTTCCCAACAAAACTGTCGTGAAAAAACAAATGAAACTGAACAAAACCTTTTTACCCTTTTTGTAACCCACACACTAAGGTATCTTCAAATACCTTATTCATTATTCTGTGGGGAGCCTTCCACAGCACTCCTAACCTCTGTGCAGAGCCAATTGCACAATGAAGAAATTAGCAACATCTGTGAGATCATGACATATTTTGGAGAGAGTGAACTCTCAATCTTTTTCTACCCAAGTGACTGTCTAGTTGTGTTCCTGCCAAAAATGTGTTTTTCTCTTTCCATGTTTTCTGTTCTTCCTTTTAAAATTAAGATCACTTTGGAGTCAAAGATTTAACACAGCTGAGTTTTTGGGTTGGTATTGAGAACAGTCATTTACTCATTTGAACTCTCAAATTCAAGTTTTCTTACTTTCTCCAAAATTTTTGTCCTATTTGTAACAAGCAATTTTATGAACTCAGCCATATTGCAACTATATACTTAATCAAGTTGTGAGTATTAAAAAAAAAAAAAGAACATGGAAGTATTAAATATTTATATTTGGATGTCAGCATATGTAAGTCTGTTAGCAAAAACACGAACCTTAATTTGCTGATGTCTTTCCAAAATAAAGAGATGAAAATAAATGTAGAGGTTACGAAAGCACTTGGCTCAGCAGACTTGCAGACTCACATCCTCTGTTTTTCAGAACAGGAGGAATGTGGATAGTGGCCAGGACATCTGTCAGACAAACTCCATCAACAACCAGAACTCAGCAAGCCAGATGTGTGCAATCTAATAATCCTGGTGGATCAATATTATGTAACATTGAAGTTGATGAACTTGCGGTACAAAAGAATTTATCTGTGACCAATCATGATCAGTTTATAGTATGAGAAGACTACCAGAAAGGAGGTTGTAGCTGGGTGGGCATCAGTCTCTTCTCCCGGGCAATCAGCAGTAGGACAAGGGGGCACGGTCTTAAGTTTTGCCAGGGGAGGTTTAAGCTGGATATTAGGAAGAAATTCTTTACAGAGGGGGTAATCAGGCATTGTAATGGTCTGCCCAGGGAGGTGGTGGATTCACCATCCCTGGGGGTTTATAAGATGAGACTTGGTGCCATGGTCTGGTAACCACAGCAGTGTTGGATCAAGGGTTGGACTTGATGATCTCAGAAGTCTTTTCTAACCCAGTTGATTCTATGAAGACAATCATCAAAATCAGCAGAAAGAATAAGAGACTAAAAAGAATTATGTCTTTAAAGCAAACAAAAAGAAGCCAGCGTGATTTATCAGAGATATAACAGGTCATCAGTACATGACATCAAAAAACCTTAGGATCATTATTCAGACATTAATTATCTCTGAGACTTATGTGGTCCAACCCCTTCCTCAAATCATGACCAATTTGTGATTGTTTTTCCCTAAAATGTAACTAGATTTCTTTTGTTGCAACTTCTGTCCATTTCTACTTGTCCTATCACCTTTCATTTTTAGCTGCAGACAGCTATGAAGTCTTCTGTCACCATTGTTTCTCAGGGTTTAACAATCCCAGCCCCTCAGCCTCTTCTCACCTTATCCTTCTTGTCCTTTTTCTTCCAGAATATGCTCTGTGCAATAAACTTTCATAAGGAACGGTTCTTGAAAGGTAGGAAAAGCCAATGCAAAACTTAATCCCTGAGTATGCCTTATTTACACAGTCACATAAGTTATGAGGCAAAACTCATGTTCAGTGAGTACACAAAGCTGGTTCATTATTTAATTTAGGACCTATATTATGTTGTTTCCAGAGCTAGATCACAGGCAGTAGACACTTCCATGGCCCAGAGTCTGACCTGATAAGACCACTGAACAGAGCTCTCAGGTCTTTGTCATCAGAGCAACCCCTTCTCTCTCTTCTGCTCTTGGTCATATGGTCCTGCCCTGTTGGCTTTGTGCTGAATCTAACTTTAGCCTGAACACTTGGTCAGCCAAATCACCTCACCAAGCTGCAAGGGACTTTTTGTTTGATTTTTTTTCTCATTTAAAGAGTCAAATCATCTGTCAGAAGCCAATACACAAGAGGGACTGTGGCCTTGTATCCAGACCTGTGGACAAGAAATGGATAGAAGGAGCACATCCTGCTTTGATGGAGAGATTGTTTTGCATATAAAAGTAACAGACGTGTCTCCCACGGATATTTAGTAATAATATGCATAACAAATTCCCATATGATAGAATCCTGTACAGCCTATGTTTTAGGTAGAGAACAAAGGACAAGAATGTATGAGAGCCACAGAACTGAATTACCACAACTTTGGCAAAAGAAAGATAAACATCTCCCTTCCACCCAGGTCATAAGCACCCTCTACAATGAGTCAGGAGCAGAATCAGGATCTCAGTTTTCCAGTGCACAGGGAAAGCAATTACTGTGGAGATCTGTGAACAAAGTAAGAATAGAAAACAATAGAAGAAAACAGTGTTTGCCTACACATATGACTAAGTACATTTCCGAAGGCATCCTGACTCCTAAGTATGTTCAAAGCCAACAATTCCTCCCCACCTTAAAGCTCAATATGTGTTTCCTAGAAACAAAGGAAAGGAAAAATGTCATAATTTTTTTTTAAAGAAGTGATACAGCAACCTGAGCTATACACTAGTTGCAGATGTGGTGCCATCCCATCACGATACTGTTCCCACAGTAGGCTCAGGGACAGATCAAGGCTTCCTGTCAACAAAGGCAAAACTCCGCTTTGCTATATCAGTAATAAAAAGCCTGTTACCGGAGTCAAAGCTCTCAGCTTGAATTCCTAGGACAAAGGGCATGGAGCTGGTCATTCTGCTCCCACTGCCTAAAATGTGGTGCAGCAGACCTCCAGATTCTCCTTCCTGTGGGATAGGCGAAGGAGAGAGCAAAGCCAGGCTGTTTGAATGACCTTGGCACTTAGCTGCCCTGCTTTTGTCCGTGTCTAGAACAAGCCCTCGTATAACAAACTGCTCAGGTTTTCTCTCATTAGCCTGAAAGATGCAATAATGTTCACAGTTTTATCCATTGACACTGTACTTTCTCAGTATTAAATTATAAGATATTTTGTATATATTTTATCACACATTATACATTTCAGTGAAAGTGGTAGGACCCATTTGTGGACTATGGCAGTCTATACTATACTCTCACCCTGAGAAGTGTGTGGACTGCATGAAATAGGGAAGCAACTTGTTCCAACTTTGAATGCATTGCCATAACCTCATTGCTCACCTTAAGCAGAAGGAGAAAAAAGTGTGTACTCCTCAGCAAACAAGAGTGATACCTGCTGTGAATCAAGTTGCACTTACATATCTGCAAAGAACATGGAAATTTTACCATGAAGTCTATCACAAAAGTGTTCTTCCTTACCTAGGTTTATTTATTTAGTAATTTTTTTGAAATTACTTCTTCATGTCATTTATTAAATCCTTTTTTATTTTAAAGAAAGGAGTGGACAGACATTTAGGTGAGATTTTAATCTTTAAGTCACATACATTGCTTGATAAGTGCAGCTTGTCACATGAGCACAGAAGCATATAGGTATATCAGTGACAATTGCAGATGAAAAGCACAGTTAACTCCTCATGCCACACTGTGTGCTGGGAGCAAAAACAGATTACTCCTTACTGTAAGAGAATGGCAGCTCAGACTGAAAATACAAATTTCTCATTTTTTTTAAGAAACAAGAGATTTTCAGTGTGTTAAGAGCAAAATGATAGCCAATCCTGTTGAAAACTTTATGCCAGACTTTGACTTCTTAGCAGGTCAACAAACCAAATGTTCTTTAGCCCCAAACTAGTGTAATAAAATATTTGAGACTTCTGTTATCTCACCTTGCAAACTAATAAAGAATGTCTCTGTGAGAACATGAAAATGCTGGTTAGTCTCCTGAGATAACTTCACAAACAGAAGTAGATTGGATACAAAAACACACTGTTAAGTGTTCTTAAGTTATCCCAGACAAAATATGATAAGATTTACTATTATGTTATGAATTTTATACCACTTTTTTTTCTATCTCTCATGATAAAGTACTAGGAACCAAGCTCCATGTAGATATTTTATGGTAATTCTGCCTCTAACGAACTGAATTAGATTTTAACTTGTGATTTGTGAGTCTGAGCTCTCTGAACTCCATTCCAGTGGTTCTCAATAGGTAATTAACAAAAGAAAGCAAATAAAATAAGATTAGTTGCAAAAGCAATCAGCAGTCATTAGAAAAATGTAGTATCCCGTAAATTTACAGTGTTACAAATCTCCACCTTACTGGGTCTTAATTGCCTAGTCCATCAGGTAGAGAGCAGAATTATTGAAAAAAGCAAATGAGAGAAAAGCAATTCAACTCTCTTTACAGCATTGCTTTTGAAGACACGCTCATCTCCCCCTCACTGCCTCACAGTGCAATATGACAAAGGTCTGATGTTTGCCTCAATGTGGAGCAGCATCTTGTGCAAGGACTTGAAGATATCCAAATGGCAGCATTTTTACTCGCCTCTTCTCTCAGCACCTTCAGATAATTTCACTCCTCTTCAAATAAAAAATGCAAAAATCAATGCTACTACAAATACAGAGGAGGTAAAATCAAAGCAAGATTATTAAATTCTATTAATTCTTTCGTAAGTAAATCAGAGCCATGTCAAACTGCTGATAAAGTAAGAACACAAACAGCCCTGGAATTAGAATGGAGAAAACAAGAGTCTCCTTTCTTCCACTGTAGACAAAAAAGTAGTCTTCTTTTATTAATAGGCCAGATTTCCCTGCATTTATCACAACTGGAGCAATAAGAGTTCATACTGTGAACAATCACAAACTGCACGTTCTTAAGTGTAATCAAAGTTTGAAATTACTAGATTCTTTAATTAAATATTCTCCTACTGTCTCTAACATATCGCTGAATGATAGTATTCTCATTGCTCAAATATATCTGTTTGAAAGATCTAACCTGTCCCTACTCCTGAATGAGTCATCATATGTTGCAGGAACATGATGGATATGAGCAATTTTGTATTGCGTTCTGTAGTTTTATAAACTCTGTTTTAATATAGCTT